>CAUJNA010003090.1:357500-545375 GCA_963377175.1 Effrenium voratum | reverse complement strand
ACAAATGCGCAGAAAGCAAAAACCCAAAGCCTTTCAAGACTCTGGGGCGCCAACGCTTCCTCGTTGGACCGTGCAAAGCGATGCAGAGCTCTGAACCTGTGCCGCGCAACCACTTGCAGGCACATCGCCCTGCGTGTGTTTTGCCCACACAAGAGCGCAGAACTAGTAGCGCGCCGACGCGCACAAGACTCTAAGCGTCAATGCGTCACCGTCGAGCCGCCTGACCCTTCCAAACCCGCTGACGCAACCCGTGACGCAACTGCGATTCCAGGTCACGCGACCTAAGCGTTCGCCAAGGAAAATAGGACGCCCGCGACCTGAGTCGATGATGAACCCACCTCGGGCCGAAGAGACTCTTTCTCCTTCGACCCGGCGGTGATCGACGTGGGGACCCGGCGACGCTCATCCGAGGCCGCGACGGGTCCGTAAGACTTGAACCGAACATCACTGTGTGCATGTATGTATGTATGTATGTAATGTATGTATGTCTGTAATGTAATCTAATCTAATGTAATGTAATGTAATGTAATGTAATGTATGTATGTGTGTATGTGTGCATTCATGTAATGTATGTATTGTATGCAATGTAAATAATGCAGCTTAATGTAATGTAATGTTAGTAATGTACGTAATGTAATGTAATGTAATACTAGGTAAGGTAAAGCAAGGTAATATATGTAGTGTCATGCATGTATATGTTCGTATAAGTCAAGTAAAGTAACGTTACGTAATATAATGTATGTATGTAGGTACGTATGTATGCGTTGTATGTGTGTTATTCTCTGTTGTGCTTTGTTATGATTTGTATGTCTGTATCGGCCTGACAAAAAAACAAGCATTCCCCCCACCAACAACAACTGTTTTTTTAACCATGTCCAAATCCCAAGTACTCTGTCCAAAACGCAGTGGTTGGGACCCGGGTGCTGGTAGAGTCGCGAGCATTGCTCGTTGCTCTCTCTCTCTTTCTCTCTTTCTCTCCTTCTCTCTTTCTCTCGCTCTCTCTCTCTTTCTCTCTCTTTCTCTCTCTTTCTCTTTCTCTTTCTCTTTCTCTTTCTCTTTCTCTTTCTCCTTCTCTTTCTCTCTCTCTCTTCGGCGCACTGCTTGCCAAGACCGGGGCTGCTGACACATGTGCTCCGGACATTGCTTTCCAGGCCTGTCTGTCGTCGACGCCTAGCTTTGATGCTAGGCAACGGGGACGCGGTCCTTTTCTGGTGGACATATTCAATGTTTTTGTCAAGAGAGCAAGTTGACGTCCCGTGAGACGCTGTCCACCAAGCTTCCAGCGGATTGTACTCAACCACGTAGAAAGGATATACGGCCAAACCGATACAGCCAAACCAGTGCAAAACTGTTGTAAGGGGTATTGTCCAATAACCGCAAACACACACCCGATATCAGCGGCGCGAATGAACCTGTTTTCTCTCACACAGATCGATCACAGGCGAACGTAGTTCATGCAAGACCTTGAGCCCTACTTGTAACTTGAGCCAGATGTGGCAACCAAAGGGACGCTCCAATCAACAAGGACATGGACCTCAGAACGGCTTCCCAATTTAGGCACGGGGCCAGGAGGGTTTTAACATCCCCCATTTGGGTCGCACTGTTCATCGTGCGGCCCAAACATCACAACAAATCCCAATGGCCACGCCTCCGATTACGAAACTGTGTCGAACATTCTTTCACTCACTACTGCAACGCCGTTCATTCATTGTGAAACTCAGCCGGGTTCGATTAAATCAACACGTGCATCCACAGATCGCAGCACATCTCTATACACAGATGCTTGAGGCATTGCACCTCACACCACAACGCAGCCATCGGAGATCTCAGCTGCCGCATTTGCGCATCGCGCAGCTGTCATCCATAGAAATGGGTTGGCCATGGAAATCCAGGGCAGCGCATGATCATAAGCCATCCGTACATGACCGGCAAAGAAAAAATGGCGAGCAATATGTATGCAAAATAGCCATCCCAGATACCACGAATAATATACGGAAATGAAATCATCCATGAGGTAATAGTGCCCATTCATGAATATCCGGAATGCCATAGTCGTCGGAATATGTAACTACATACATAATCATGGTCTTTGGACGAACGAATCATATCATAACTTGTTCCATCGTAGTGAGATCAGTATGTTGCTGGCAATGGATGGGGTTTGGCCCGCACGATGCCGCAAAAGGCAACGATGATCTACCTCATAGTAGAGTCAACACATTGCTGGCAATGGATGGGGTCTAGCCCGCACCATGCCGTAAATGCAATGTTGATCCACTTCTGCATCACACAGTTCGGTCCACTATGGCCATGTTTGTGATACGTCGACGGAATTCCTCGTCCAAATTGTGTTGGGCCTCTCGTGCTCGGGCATACTTCTTGTAGTGCTCGTCCGCAAGCCAATGTCCCTTCCGGACGCACCAATCGAGCAGAGGTCCGTCGCACTTGCCCGGGTCAGTGGCCGCAATAATAGCGCTCACGTCAACCACATATCCATGTTTACCAAGGTTTAGCCCGGTCCTTGCGAAAGATATGTACTTGCAGTTGAATGCCAGGGAGAAGCACCTGTAAACTATGTCCCCCACTGGATGCCTGCGTTCGCTGACCAATAGCTTCATTTCCTGCTTGGTGATGTCGAGGATCTTCGCTGCAATCCACAATTTATAGAAGATGTACAGCCCATTGCATTTGACCGTCAAATAGCGAATGTGTTGGTTGCGCTCATCGGCCGTCCTAAACATCCTTGTTCGAACATTCTGGGACCGAGATAGCGCATCCTCAGATGACGGCAACACAATACCATCACGATCAAGTTCAGTGGTGTTGGGATAGCGTGCCAAGTCATTGTGGTATGGACACGCGGGAGCTCCTCTGAGTGCGGCATCGAGTTCGCTTCTCGCCAGCCTCGAACATCCCCCACAACCTTGACATTTGCAGCGCAGTGAACCCTGCCATGTATTGAGCCCCACGTGGCTCATCCATACAAATTGCCATCCGCTGGGAGCTGATGATGTCCCGCGCGGCCAAGTCATTGTCGCGGTAATCCCACTCATTGTCTTCCTCTTCGGATACATTGCCGGATGTCTAACCCTGCGTGCCCATCTCATCATCCTCGGGATCGTCCTCCATTCCACCATCCTCTCCTTGTGCTGCCGCATTGTCATTTGCCTCCGCCTGTGCCCGCCTAGCGTCTCCGGGCACGTTGGGTTCACGGCCACCATCATCGTCACCCGAGTTGACGTTGATGCGGAATCTCCCAGTAGAGATCAATTGCGCTTCGCACTCCAGGCATATACAGAAGCATGTGGAAATTGCAGCTGCACAAGATGGACAAATTCGACACCTGAGGCCTTCCCAAGTCTCGTCATTCAGGATGATGGTTTTGCTGATCTCATCTCTGATCTCGTTGGTCAGGGTTCCCAACTCATGAAGTTGGCCGCCTCGAAACAGCGCGCAGGCACGATCCACCATTTCTTGAACGTAGTGCAGATTGTCGGCGCCCGCCTCTGTTTCCGGCGATCCCTCGACGACCCTTGCAACGTTCTGCAGAAACATCAAGGCCGATTCTTGGGATGAGCCAACGAAACCAGGACAGATCTCATTCTCGACGCATTTCAAGTACGCCCGCTTGACGTCCTCGATGTCCAGGCATTTCCCATCGTTGCGCTTGCCGATCCAAATGGACTTGACTTCATAGAACGGGATCATACGGGATCACATCGAAAACCATGAACGTCCCGTTTAACGCAACTCCAGCTCCGTACCGTGCGAGAGTTGCACTGGGAATGTAGATGATTGCGATCGGATCCCCAACCCGTCGTGGACCTCGTTTGCGCACTTCGCACAAATTCCCTTGTCCTCGATGCACTTCTCCATTGAGTCCAGGAATTTGAGCGCAGCTCTTCGCCCATCAATCACGCGCTCTTTGGGCTGAGAGCTTTGACTCCGATCTGGCTCTGGGCCGCGTCTCCACCCTCTGATGCTTTCCTCTTGGTTGGCCTGCTCGATCACCAGGGAGTAGGGATGCTTGGGCTTGATCGTGTTCATGATGTCCAACACCTCTTTTGTAGGTGTTCCGAACTCCCTCTTGATCTTCCACACATCCCTCCACAATGGAAGTTCGTGTTGGAAGTATGACTTCACTTCGAAGATCCCAACACCATCTTTGGTGGTTTGTCCCAGGAGGTCATACATCGTTCCCTGATCAAGCACGCTCTTGATCCATGAGGAGTAGGCCACGTTGCCAAGATCTCTGTCGATCACGTAGATGGAGGTCTTCTCCTCAACCCATTCGCAATTCCTGCACATGACCACATCTCTGGTCGCGCACAATTGCTTTCCGTATCCGTAACTGTAAAACTGCGCCGCCTGATCCACCGTCATGCTCACGAACCCCGCGTGGGACAGCTGCTTCTTCAATTTGGAATATGCAAGTTCCCGTATAATCGTGATCATGGCCTGAACATTGTTGACGTCCACCATGAGAGGTTGTAGGCCTGGGATCGCGACCTTGCACTCCGCGAAGAGTCGCGTGTAGAATTTTCTCCCGTTTGTTAACCTCGCGATACCGTTTGTGCTTGCATTCCAGTTCGTGCAACAGTTCACGCACACAGTTGGGTTGAAGGTCGTATCGGACCCGAGCACCTTCAACTTGTTCCTCTGCATTTCATTTCTGCAAAGCTCGCAGATAAATTCGCTGAGCTCAGAGACCGTATACCATCGAAAACGTTGATCATTGGCATCAACGTTCCCAAATGCATCTTGTCCACTATGACCTTCGTTCTGGCGCTCCTGCTTCCTTCTTGGCTGAGCGGTGAACGTCGGTTTGTGTTCGAATCTCACCTTCGATTCCTCCACGTTCTTGGGAATATTGAATTGGAGGTCCGGCTCATTGATATTGATGCAGATCTCCTCCAGGTCATTGACGAACCCTAGGTTCGGTGCAAGCGCGTCAATGGACTTTTTCACCAACAACCGCTTCAGGAGGTAGGATTGCAGATTCGAGCTCCCGGGGATCTTGTAGTTCTTGGCCGCTAGCACGTGAGCAACGCGCTACATGCGGTCATTCTCGGTCACCAACGCGCCTGCCGCCTTGCAGATCTCGCTCACTTTGTTGGCGATCGTACCCAAGTCCCCTATTCCACCATGGAACGCCACATCACGGCTCACGCACACAACGTTTGCATACGTTGACGAGGTCCGATATCGCCAGTCGCAGAGCGACATCCAGATGTGCACCGATACAGGTGAAGTGTCATTATCACGCCTCCGTCGTTCACCGATAAGCTTTTCCAGTTGTTGCAATCGGGAGATGATGTTCACCGTGTCCGGGTTCGATGCAACTGGCTCGCTCGACCCGTAACACGATCTCTCCTCGATGTTCGTCCATTCCTGCTCGTTGACCATCATCTGGAAAGATACCCTCTCGGCCTCTTTCTTTGATATCCTCGGCCTCTCGTTCTTGATCTCACGATCATCCCTCAATCGTCTGCGTCCCCTCCGTGTCCGATTGTCATCTTCCTCTTCCTCGTCTTCCTCATCCTCGTCGTCATCGTCGTCCTCATCTTCATCGGGTGGTACGTCCGGAGGTCCTCCTCCACCACCTGCCAAACTCAAATGACGTTGACCTGGTCCCTGTTGGTTTCCACCGAACGAGAACCCGTTGTAATCCAATGGAGGTGTATTGTCATTGTTTCCCCCTCCATTACCACCACCACCAGTTGTAGTAGATTGTGGGACTAGCCCGACAACCCCTTGCATCTGTGATAGGTGTACATCGATCATTGGATCACCGAAAAACGGAAAGAGAATCGAACCCGGTACTAGTGACGAATTAGGGATCGAATTGGATGATGATGACGGGTATGTCCCGGTCATCTTCTTGTCTTCCCAAATCGAATTAAGTTGGGGTCCTCCCTCAGTGCGCTTCACTACTGCTCGTTCACGATGTTCGTCCTTCTTGCTCGAGGCCTCCTGTATAGCTTCTTGGAAGTTCTGAGTTTTTCGTTATCTGCGCCGAGCTGACGAACGAAGCTCTCTTCTTGTTTGGCTGTTCCCTGGAGTCCTCCAAAGAGTATACGTCAGGGCGCTTGACCAGTGCATGTTCCAACTGTGACTTCAGGCTTTGAACCATCTCCTCCTCGTTGAACTTCTCGATAGATGTAGACGATTCAATCCCCCTGATCTGCTGTTGATATACGGAAATCTGCTTCGAAGCTTCACGGTGAACTTGATTGGCATGCATCGCTGATTCCTGTGCGGCCGCCTTCTCGCTCGCCATGTAGGATCTCATCACAGCAATCTCCCGTTTCTGCTCCATGATCATTCCCTCAGCTTGTCGCATTTGTTGCATCATAGCATTCGATTCCATGTTTTTCTTCTCCCCGTATTGATCTGCGTTCATTTCTGCCTCGCGCATCTGTTGGGCTTCCGCCTCCAACTTGCGCCAGGCTTCTGCCATGTGGTGTTGGTGATGACTCACGAGATGCCCGATTGCTTGCTGGCAATCTCGCAGCGTCTCTCCAGCTCTTGGATCCGGATGGTACTTCCATAGTCTTCTTGATGAAGATTTGCCATTGCCGCCGACATTTCATCAAGTGTCTTCAGATACTCCCCGATCTCCATCTCCATCTTGTTTTTCTCTTTGATCACCGCGCGAAACTCGGCACTCGTGGGCGATTTGGATCTCCCACCTTTCAACGTCGACCTCACGCTCTTTTGCGACGCCCGTGGGGTCGCTGGTGAAGATGATGATCCCCTCGGCGGAGAATCTCTCTGTCTCGATTCCTGATGAATAGCGATTTGTTTCCATGATCTTGTTGGCGTGGATATGTCGCTGAATAGCGCTTCCAGGTTCATCCTGCGAGTCGACAACCATGTCCATGACGGAAAGGGGCTCATCTGTGCCCACATTTTCGGCTCATCTCCGCCCACACAGAAGTGACTCATCTGCGCCCACATTTTCTGACTCATCTCCGCCCACAGATGCTTTCGCCAGTACTTAGAAGTTGATCCTTTGCAAAAAAGGGGTCAGTTTTAGGATCATCTGCGCCCACACTTTGGGCTCATCCCTGCCCACAGCGAGTTTTAGGGTTTAGGGGTTTAGGGTTTAGGGTTATGTTTTTAGGGTTTAGGGTTTTTAGGGGTTAGGGGTTTCAGGGTTTAAGGCTTAGGGTTTAGGGTTTTTAGGGTTTAGGGGTTTCAGGGTTTAGGATCTTTAGTGTTTAGGGTTTAGGGTTTTTAGGGCTTAGGGTTTTTAGGGTTTAGGATCTTCAGTGTTTAGGGGTTTTAGGGTTTAGGGTTTTTACGGTTTAGGGTTTGTAGGGTTTAGGGGTTTTACGGTTTAGGGTCTTCAGGGTTTAGATCTTCAGTGTTCAGGGTTTTTAGGGTTAAGGGTTTTTAGGGTTTAGGGTTTTTAGGGTTTAGGGATTTTAGGCTCTTCGGGGTTTAGGATCTTCAGTGTTTAGGGTTTTTAGGGTTAAGGGTTCTTAGGGTTTAGGGTTTTTAGGGTTTAGGGGGTTCAGGGTTTCGGATCTTCAGTGTTTATGGTTTTTAGGGTTAAGGGTTTTTAGGGTTTATGGTTTTTAGGGTTTAGGGTTTTTAGGGTTTAGGGATTTTAGGGTCTTCAGGGTTTAGGATCTTCAGGGTTTAGGGTTTTTAGGGTTTAGGGGTTTCAGGGTTTAGGATCTTCAGTGTTTATGGTTTTTAGGGTTAAGGGTTTTTAGGGTTTAGGGTTTTTAGGGTTTAGGGTTTTTAGGGTTAAGGGTTTTCAGGGTTTAGGGTTTTTAGGGTTTAGGGTTTAGGGGTTTCAGGGTTTAGGATCTTTAGTGTTTAGGGTTTAGGGTTTTTAGGGTTTAGGGTTTTTAGGCTTTAGGATCTTCAGTGTTTAAGGATTTTAGGGTTTAGGTTTTTTAAGGGTTCAGTTTTTTTTGGGTTGAGGCTTTTTAGGGTTTAGGGTTTAGGGTTTTCGGGGTTTAGGATCTTTGACAACACGCCGAATGAAGCTTCTAAAACACATCCTTGATTCCAGGAGCTCCCCTCATTACATTCAGGGACTTTCGGTGAAAGCGAATCAGTCCAGGCTAGCTGCTCTGTAGCTACACTCCTTCACCACACATGGCTTGAGCATGGCACTGAAAGCAAACAAAGATACAAAACACGCAAATGCCGCACCGTACCGCACGTGACCCATAGTAGACACCTATGGCAGTTTCTCAGAATATTCTCTAAGAGCTGTAAAGCCCCAAAACACCTAAGATCATCTGTGCCCGCACAATACTTGTGAGTACTGCATTTGTGAAGTTTAGAGCATAGGGGACCGCCATCAATCTGACTCATCTGCGCCCCACGCGGGTAGAAACGAGCGGATTCCCGCGGGTACAGACGAGTCGCAAAACGCGGGTACAGACGAGGGGCCTACCTCCATGACTGCAGGAAGAGCCATCGATCCATTGGATCCCTCCGAACTGTCGTTCCCAAAAGTCGCAATACTTGGGCTCGCTGAAGATTCCATTGTACTGTGTGGGTTATTGTTCTTCTGTTGTTCCTGTACCCGCAATACACGTAGAAAGGATATACGGCCAAACCGATACAGCCAAACCAGTGCAAAACTGTTGTAAGGGGTATTGTCCAATAACCGCAAACACACACCCGATATCAGCGGCGCGAATGAACCTGTTTTCTCTCAGCACACAGATCGATCACAGGCGAACGCAGTTCATGCAAGACCTTGAGCCCTACTTGTAACTTGAGCCAGATGTGGCGACCAAAGGGACGTTCCAATCAACAAGAACATGGACCTCAGAACGGCTTCCCAATTTAGGCACGGGGCCAGGAGGGCTTTAACAGTTTTAAGGCACAAGGTGGGAGATGCGATTGTTTGGAGGAATTATTTCCAGGCGTTTCTTTTCCTCGGTGCAGTTTTAATGTATGTTGGAAGCACAGACTTTATATCTGTGGAAAAGTCCTTGCTGGAGCTGCTGCAAGCGTTTTTGTGCGGCCAAGAGGTGGATATTCGGGCTCGTGTTTGGCATCTCGTTGCCGTGCACGCGAAGGCGTACAGGACTGCGCGGCGCTGGTTCAACCACCATGACAGAAGCCGCATGTTGTGGCCTCAGGCGACGGAGTGTCCGCGAATCGCCTACGACTGCCGCTACTACGACGCATTATGTCATGTGTTGGGCGAGCCCTCATTGTGGTAGCAAAGCGCAGAGCAGGCAGGGTGTAAGCTGGCAGCGTTGCGTGAAGAAGTGCCTAGCCAAAGGCCGCTGGAGTCAGTAGCGGGCGCAGTCGAGGCATTTTGCATGACCTTGCAGGATTTACATCTTCTTGGCCGGCCAAAGATGCCTACAGCGGCGCGGCAGGAGTTCAAGCTGGCTGTTCATTGTTACTGGGAGAAATTTCTATTTTTGCATTCTCTAGCAGAATTGTTGCCGGGGCATGAGTCCAGTCTCGAGCACATCAGTTCTCGCTTTTCTTTTGTGGGGCCAGCGCCTCGTTTCTTATTTGCGGAGCTTTTTGGTTCTCGAGAGTCTGCAGCGCTGCACCAACGGGCTCTGCCGACCTTGGTCTGCTTGACCGCGCGTTTACATGCGAAACTGGGCATGAAGTGGACATGTTACGGGGTGCAAATTACGCCCTGTGAGTTCCACCGGCTAGGGAGCATTTATGAACGTTTTTTGCAATCTGGTGTGCTCATGTCTTTTCGGCTGGGACATTCTACGCGGCAACGTCAACATTTGGAGCACCAATACAGTGATGAAGTGCGTCGAACTTTCGTCTGGCGCAGAATTGTGGGTTTGGAGGGCATAATTGGAACGATATGAACCCGGACCAGAAAGCATGGGTTTTTCGCTGCTTGGACACGCACGGGGAGCCAAAGCAGCTAGCTAGGCGTGTTCGCGATCGGATTCGCTTCTTTCGCAACAAGGAGCTTCGCTGGGATCAGCCTGTGTGAGTGGAATGCGCGAATGTAAGCTGGCATCGATAAATTGAGCGTCTCTTCAGTGTAACCGGATAATCGGCCAACACTTGAATAGGCCTCCATGAAGCCTTCTCCATCGGATAACATTGTGTGTGGATCTCTGCGGAAAACCCGCTCCGCTACCACACTTGAGACCCACTACCGGGGGTACCGTATCCTTGAAGGGAACAGGTGCCTTGTGGTAGTGGAAAATATATGTAGTCCCTGGATGTATTCTGCAAGAGAGCCCAATACGTCAATCATGGATGAACTGAGAGTGGATGTCCCTGGTCCTCTACTCTGTGGATTATTCCTGTAAGGCGCTCTGCGACACTCCTTTTGTATGGCAACATAATGGATACTGTAATGCCTATGTTACAAGAGGGGCCTTGAGCTAAAATAATTGATGGTTGTTCAAGGATCAACATGCGAAGCAAAAGCAACACGGGGGGGGGGGGGGAGGGGTGTTTTAAGAGAAACCAAAAAACACAAATCCAGGTCAGTTCATCAGGGGTGAACTAACAAGAAAGTAATGCAACCACCAAAACAAACCCCCGGATTCACAACTGCAGGTGTTGAAAAATCAGGGTTAACATTACAAACATGGGTGTGTTCAAAAGAAAACCCAAGGGAAACCAAAATCCGAGTTGGGGGGTTGGATTCCTTTTGTGAGATACATATACATATATACACAATATATACAGATACACGCACACCAAAACCATATGCGCGGTGATGAAGCCATGTGCGCGAAACAGAGAAACTGTCCATCTATACAAAACAAAAAGGAGCAGCGACGTTCTCATTCTGACACGCGAACACCGCACCGCAGATGACAACCGGTCCTTCCCCACAGAGCCAGAAAGATAACTCTGCAACACATGAACAGAAGTCGCTGAAATACTGTGCGCTCGGCATTTGCCATTGGCACTGTTAGCTAGATGAGTGGTGATGAAGCCACGTGCTCCAAGCAATAAAGCTGTCCATGTGTACTAAACACGAAGGATCACCGACGTCCCCACTCCGACTCGCAAACATCGCACCGCGGAATGACAACACCGCCGGTCCTCTCCCAAAGATCGAGACAAAAATGATGCACCGCGTTAACAGAAATCGTTGACATAACATACGCTCGCCATTTGCCCTCGAGACTGTTAGCTAGATGAGAAATGATGAGGCCACGTGCTCCCAATAAAAAAGTTGTCCCTCTATAAAACAAAAAGGCTCAGCGACGTCCCCATTCTGACTCGCGAACACCGCACCGCAGAATGATGACGGCACCAGTCCTTCCCCAAAGACCGAGACACATAAACTCTGCACCACATAAACAGAGGTTGTTGAAATTACCTTTCCTCGCCATTTGCCCTTGACACTGTTAGCTAGATTCGTGGTGATGAGGCCACGTGCTCCCAATAAAGAAAGTTGTCCCTATATAGAACAAAGAGGCTCAGCGACGTCCCCATTCTGACTCGCGAACACCGCACCGCAGAATGACGACGGCACCGATCCTTCCCCCCAAAAACAAGAAAGATAACTCTACACCGAATGAACAAAGACATGACATGCCGCACGCTCACCCTTGCAACCGCAACTTGCCCGCCTCGATGTCTGCAGGAAAAGTGCGGCAGACGCCGTCTGGATGAACTCCCCGATGATGTGGTCGATGTCATTCTAACCCTCCTCAGATTTCTGCAGTTGAGGGATCTGGATTGTCGTTAAGATGGCGAACCCTCTGCGACTCAGACAAGAAAAAAACATGCTGGAGCGTCCAAACCCGTGCAGACTTGTCGATGCCGCAGGTGACCACCAAACGCTTCCGAATGCACACATCCATGCCCAGGATGGCGCCCGGCGTCATGCGCGTTAGACAAAAGGCTTGCCGAGTTGCATTTGTTTTGTTTGGGAGGCTGGGTACATGTTTGCCGTGTGTATGTTGTGTGTGCTTATAGGAAACCGAAGGGAAACCAAAAATTCGGAAATCCATTCATATATGTGCGTGTGCGTATCCTAGCTACCCTTTTGGGTGCGCCGAGCTGGTTTATCCCCAACTGAATTGTTTTTGGGAGGCTAGGCTACCCTTTTGAGGAGGGGGGAGGGGTGCTTTAAGATAAACCAAACAGAAACCCGAATCCATGTCAGTTCATCAGGGGTGAACTAACAAGAAAGTAATGCAACCACCAAAAGGGACCCCCGATTCACAACTGCAGGTGTTATACATCAGGGTCAGCATTGCAAACTTGGGTGTGTTCAAAAGGAAACCGATAAGAAACCAAAATCCGAGTTGGGGGGTTGGATTCCTGTTGTGAGATACATGTACATATATACACATTATATATATACACCAACACCATATGCTCACCATTGTCCTTGACACTCTTAGCATGATGCCATGTGCTCGAAACAGAAGCTGTCCATCTACAAAACAAAAAGGATCAGCGACGTCCTCATTCTGACAACACCGCATGAACAGAAGTCGATGAAATAATGTGCGCTCGGCATTTGCCATTGACACTCTTAACTAGATGAGTGGTGATGACGTTACGTGCTCCAAGCAGTAAACCTGTCCATGTGTACTAAACACGAAGGATCAGCGACGTCCCCATTCCGACTCGCGAACACCGCACCGCGGAATGACAACAGCGCCGGTCCTCTCCCAAAGATCGAGACCAAAAAATGATGCACCGCGTTAACAGAGATCGTTGACATAACATACGCTCGCCATTTACCCTTGAGACTGTTAGCTAGATGAGAAATGATGAGGCCACGTGCTCCCAATAAAAAAGTTGTCCCTCTATAAAACAAAAAGGCTCAGCGACGTCCCCATTCTGACTCGCGAACACCGCACCGCAGAATGACGACGGCACCAGTCCTTCCCCAAAGACCGAGACACATAAACTCTGCACCACATTTGCCCTTGACACTGTTAGCTAGATTCGTGGCGATGAGGCCACGTGCTCCCAATAGAAAAGTTGTCCCTATATAAAACAAAGAGGCTCAGCGACGTCCCCATTCTGACTCGCGACAGCACCGATCCTTCCCCCAAAATACAAGAAAGATAACTCTACACCGAATGAACAAAGACATGACATGCCGCACGCTCACCCTTACAACCGCAACTTGCCCGCCTCGAAGTCCGCAGGAAGAGTGCGGCAGACGCCGTCTGAATGAACTCCCCGATGCTGTGGTCGATGTCATTCCAACCCTCCTCAGATTTCTGCAGTTGCGGGATCTGGATTGTCGTTAAGATGGCGAACACTCTGCGACTCAGACAAGAAAAAACATGCTGGAGCGTCCAAACCCGTGCAGACTTGTCGATGCCGCAGGTGACCACCAAAGGCTTCCGAATGCACACATCCATGCCCAGGATGGCGCCTGGCGTCATGCGCGTTAGACAAAAGGCTTGCAGGTGTTATACATCAGGGTCAGCGTTGCAAACTTGGGTGTGTTCAAAAGGAAACCGAAAAGAAACCAAAATCCCAGTTGGGGGGTTGGATTCCTGTTGTGAGATACATGTACATATATACTGAAATAATGTGCGCTCGGCATTTGCCCTTGAGACTGTTAGCTAGATGAGTGGTGATGAAACCACGTGCTCCAAGCAGTAAACCTGCCCATTTGTACTAAACACGAAGGATCTGCCGACTCGCGAACACCGCACCGCGGAATGACAACAGCGCCGGTCCTCTCCCAAAGATCGAGACAAAAAAGGACGCACCGCGTTAACAAGGATCGTTGAACTGAACAGTCCGGCCCTCCTCAGATTTCTGCAGTTGAGGGGTCTGGATTGCAGCTCCAGAAGTCGAAATCCCGCCAACACTTGGAGTCACTTCCACTCCTTCACTGAACCCACCAGGCCATCTTTCCCAGAGCCTGGAAGTCACAGGACTCCACCGAAGCTAGAATCTCGCTTCCGCTTCTCACTGGGTTTCAGCACTCCCCAGCGCCTTCAAAGAAAAAAGGCACAGCACTCGCTGGACTTTCGGTTCTGGCAAACCCCAACCCTCTATCCCAGCTAATGTGCAACTTTGCACAGCTCTCATACGTCTTGACTCAGAAACAAACCTGTTGCTGCTGCAATAAAAGAGGGGGTCCATAAAAAGAACCTAATTGGAAAGGCGCCGACATCCTCCGCTATACGACACATTGCAGTCGAGAGACTCGAGAAGCGAGTCCTTTTGGCCGTCCTTTTTGAGGAAGTGGCAGCTCGTGGAGCCGCGTGTAGGCACGCCATCGCCAAACAGATTGCATCACATGCTGTCCCAGGGCATGGAGAAGTAGCGACTGGAAGCTCTACTAAAACACAGCTTCTGGACTGTGTTACAAATCGATCTTCTGCTTGAGCAAAAAGTTCGACCTTTTAATCGGGGCCGCTTGCTGCCAAACCATTCGAGAGGTGGCCCCCTCAAGTTTCTTCTTCACTTCCACGTGGTCTAAACCCGAGCTCGGACAAAAGCAGACAAGGGTCGGCGGCACAGGGCGGCAGCCCTTAAATAAATTTATCCTAAATCCACAAATTTATGGGATCCGTTTCTTTTAAGATTCCTTTTAAAAAAAAACACCAAAATCAACACATTGACCCTGGCAGCAAGGGTATTCCCCATGAACCCTGATGCACTAAATAGTAACCAGACCCTGAATAATGCTAACCACATTCCCCCATGAAAAATAATCGATATGATCCCCTTATCTTTTTCATGGTCAAGCTTTCCATTCCACTTGGGTCATCCCACACTTGATTCTAAAATTATCCTAAATCCACAAATTTATGGGATCCGTTTCTTTTAAGATTCCTTTAAAAAAACCCACCAAAATCAACACATTGACCCTGGCAGCAAGGGTATTCCCCATGAACCCTGATGCACTAAATAGTAACAAACCCTGAATAATGCTAACCACATCCCCCCATCAAAAAACCGATATGATCCCCTTATCTGTTTCATGGTCAAGCTTTCCTTTCCACTTGGGTCATCCCACACTTGATTCTAAATTTATCCCAAATCCACAAATTTGTGGGATCCCTTTCTTTTAAGATTCCTTTTAAAAGACAACCAAAATCAACACATTGACCCTGGCAGCAAGGGTACCCCCCATGAACCGTGATGCACTAAATAATAACCAGACCCTGAATAATGCTAACCAGATTCCCCCATCAAAAAAAACAAATGATCCCCTTATCTTTCTTCATGGTCAAGCTTTCCATTCCACTTAGCTCATCCCACACTTGATTCTAGATTTATCCAACATCCACAATTTTATGGGATCTTTTTCTTGAAAAATTCCTCTAAAAATCCATCAAAATCAACACGTTGACCCTGGCAGCAGGGGTATCCCCCATGAACTCTGGTGCACTAAATAATAACCAGACCCTGAATAATGCTAACCAGATTCCCTCTTAAAAAAAACTGATGCCTCCAATTGTCTATGTTTTATTCAGCAACAATCCATGAATCATCGCTCAATGATGACATGGCGGCAACGCTGGCCAAGCTAATGGTCACTGACCCCCCTAAGGAAATTGATGCTGAACACCCCCTGAAATGAATGCAACATCCATGCACACCCTCATGAATGCCATGCTGAATGCCTCCTGGGATGCATGCTAACACAGGCAAAATCTAATGATTTCCATGCTGAATCCCTCTTGAAATGCATGCTAACCCATGTAAACCCTCATGAAATTGATGCTGAACACCTACTGAAATGCATGCAAATCCACGCACACCCTCATGAATGTCATGCTGAATCTTTTCTAAAATGCATGCCAACCCATGCACACTCTAATGCATTTCATGCTGAATCCTTCTTGAAATGCATGCTGACCCATGCAAACCCTCATGAAATTCATGCTCAACACATCCTGAAAAGCATGCACATCCATGCACACCCTCATGAATGTCATGCAGAATCCTTCAAAACATGAAATGCATGCTAACCCATGCAAACCCTCATGAAAATGATGCTGAACACCCCCTGAAATGAATGCAACATCCATGCACACCCTCATGAATGCCATGCTGAATGCCTCCTGGGATGCATGCTAACACAGGCAAAATCTAATGATTTCCATGCTGAATCCCTCTTGAAATGCATGCTAGCCCATGCCAGTCCTCATGAAATTGATGCTGAACACCTGCTGAAATGAATGCAAATCCATGCACACCCTCATGAATGTCATGCTGAATCCTGTCTAAAACGCATGCCAACCAATGTAAGTCCTAATGGATTTCATGTTGAATGCCTCCTGAAATGCATACTAACCCATGCAAACCCTCATGAATGGCATGCTGAACCCTTTCTAAAATGCATGCCATCCCATGTAAATCCTAATGGATTTCATGTTGAATGCCTCCTGAAATGCATACTAGCCCATGCAAACCCTCATGAATGAATGTCATGCTGAACCCTTTCTAAAATGCATGCCAACCCATTGTAAATCCTAATAGATTTCAGGTTGAATGCCTCCTGAAATTCATACTAGCCCATGCAAAACCTCATGAACGGCATGCTGAATCCTTTCTAAAATGCATGCCAACCCATGTCAATCCTAATGGATTTCATGTTGAATGCCTCCTGAAATGCATGCCCGCCTATGCAAATCTTAATGCACTTCATGCAAAAGTTGTTGGCCCAATACTACTTTAGAATTGGCCCAGAACTGAATTAGAATCCACCCCAAACAAATAAGAAAACCATGCCCAATACTACTGTTGAACTTGCCAATGCAAACCCTTTTGGAATCCCTCTTGGAATACATGCCTGCCCATGCAAACCATCCAGCCCACGCAAACCTTCATGAATGTCCTTTTCAACCCCTCCTAGAATGCATGCCAGCCCATGCAAACCCTCATGAATGTCCTTCTCAACCCCTCCTTTCCTTCTCAATCCCTCTTGGAATACATGCCAACCCCTCATGAATTTCCATGCCTGCCCATGCAAACCCTCATGAATGTCCTTCTCAATCCCTCTTATGACCCTCCTAGAATGCATGCCAGCCCATGCAAACCCTCATACTTTTGAATTTCCTTCTCAATCCCTCTTGGAATACATGCCAGCCCATGCAAACCCGCATGAATTTCCTTCTCAATCTCTCCTAGAATGCATGCCAGCCCATGCAAACCCTCATGAATGTCCTTCCCAATCCCTCCTGGAATGCATGCCAGCCGACTCAAACGCTCATGAATGTGCTTCTCAATCCCTCCTGGAATGCATGCCAGCCCATGCAAACCCTCATGAATGCCATGCAAAAGTTCTTGGCTCAATACTACTTTAGAATTGGCCCATTTCTAAACTAGTATTCCCCCAATGCAAAATAAGAAAAAACAACATGGCCAATACTACTTGTGAATTGGCCCAATTCTAAAGTAGTATTCGAAAACCAAAAAAGCAGAGCCCAATTAAACAAAGCCCGACCCTGAAAATTCTCCCCTAATCTTTATTTATGGTCATTCAGGGGGGGGGGCCCTATTTATTAATCATAGGTCAACATGAATGCAAAGTAAAGAGGCCACAGTTTGGTCTAAGACATAAACATCCCACAGTAAATGTTGCAATCCAGCAAAGTACTTATGCATGGCTACTCCTAACCCTTACCAAATTGCACACGCAGCTTCCCTAAGCCAATTTGATGGTCCGAAACGTACCCGTTTGTAGGATCTCCCCGCAGATCCAAATGGTTATTTTTTCTGAGGCCGTGATCCTGGGAAGAAATTACAAAAGCAGGTCGACTGTTTGAACTACTCCAAAAACCAAGTTGCAAGGAACTGAGCGAGCGGGGTCCCGCAAAACAAAAATCCTTCCAAAGTCTCCAAAGGTCAGTTTTTGGGTCGCGTGTCGATTTGCCCAAGCAGCATCTCTAGTGGATCGGAGGAACAGTCTAAAGGCCAGTCTGGGCGATGAGAGGATGCGGCAATGATCCTTTCTGAGCCGCTATGTCGAACGCTTGGAAGGCACTCTCCATAATCAATACCAACTTGGCAAATTGAAGGGGTTCCGTGTTTTTTGACCAGCAGCCATGTCGAGGTGTGTGTTTTTTGAGGGCACCCCTTTTTTGGTGGGTTTGACAGACAACCAAAAAAGAAGACCAACCTCTTTGAGGGGTCGTCCCCTAGAAAAATACCTTTTTGGTTGGTATTGGAGGGAAAATGGGGGGTCCAACCTTAAACAAGACACCCATTTGAAGCAATGGTTCAAAGGTTTTTTCTGTGCCCCTGAGCTGAAGGACTGGATTTGGCACCTCGGGGACATCGGGTATATGGACGACTCCTACGCCCACTCGCCCGTCAGGCGGTTTTGGCTGGAAGCCAAAAAATCAGCGCCCAAAGCCCTAAGGGCCATTTTAGCAGGTGGTTCGACTACTTAAGGTTTGATTGGGTCAAAGCCAACATGAACCTTGATTCGTTTCCATGTGGATAGAACCAAGTCTCAATGGGTTTTGGGCGCTGCCAACCGACGGCTAGATCGACGCATCAATTCTGGCACAGTTGTTGGTTGCTTTACGGTCTCTGCCCAGATCCGGAGTGGTTCGGAGCGGCTGGCTAAGATTCCGGAAGAGTGATGGAGGTTGTAGTAGGTTTTTGGGGTTTAGTGGGGGTTTCCACTAAACCACCACAAGTTAGACTCTTAGGGGATCTGGGAACAGCAGAGTTGTTGGTTCCCTTTGGCTTCCGACCCACTGTCTCCAGTGACCAGCAACTAAGTTCACGTTTATTGCCGTGGATCCATGAGAGGATTGTTAATGTTGACCCATGACCAAACCCGCTGCTTCAGCAGGGCTCCTTAAAAGATACATGTTGGCCAATTTGAAGCATGTTTTTTCCACCAAAATAAAGGGAAACTTCCATTTACAAGGCAATGTTCAGGTGTATAATGTAAGGATCCCTGTTCAACCATTGGTTGCTGCACATCATAGGTGGCATGTTAGAAGCCCCGTGAAGCAGTTGGAGGGATTTGGAGATTGATACCCTTTATTTGTTGAGCTACGAACCCCCCCGGGTTTTGTCAAAGGTCAACCAGCCGATCTTTGGGGTCCATTTCAGATCTCAGGTGACTTATCATGATTCACCCAGCAAATGATGCTGTCACCAAATCGACCGGTGCCATAGTCCAATGACCCACCATGAGGTTGGTAGGCATGGTCATCAACCCCTTAGGGACCCACTTGACTTGCCCATGTTGACCATGACGCACAGGTTGTACGTCAGGTTAAAGGGACAGGGCCCCTGGTCCTGATCTGTCAGCAGGTGTTTTTCTCAGGGAGAGCACAGCACACTTTAAAAGGAGCAAAGCATAGATCACGGCTTCGTGTTAGTTGGACCTTTCTTGTGTGCGTTTGAGACATCCCCCGCCGGCCAAAGCTGATGGTGACATGGGGTGGTTTCAACCGCACTTAAGTTGACAGCAAATTCAACAAGGTCCGTATTTTTTCCTGCACGAGGCTCATTTGAATTTACATACATATATACATATATATATATATATATTTATATATGTTACATTTTTCCCGGTTGGGAAGAATGGGGGTTCCCCTGTTGCTGACAGCGGGACGCCCTGTTTGAGCGCCAGGTTCACTTACGAGAGCGCCTACAACGGCTACATGAATTGGCTCGAGAATTTGACCTCGAGCATGCCTTACATGGTCGCAGCAGGCGCCCGAAACCGACGTCGGGCGTGCAGCTGGGTCAAAACAAAGCGAGATACTACATTGTGTTTATGCGGTAAACACCAACTCGTGTTCTCATCAACAATCTCAGCTTAAAGTCGAGCAAAGCATGAGCATGTGTCTTTATAAGTTTCGGACAGGTCAGTGAAGGGGCGGTATGCAGTTGCAGGCAAACCAATTTTAAATTGATTCCTGTCATTAGAGGTTGCTCAAGGGGTCCCTGTTCCCTTTTCGAGTTATGTCAATCATCGCTTTACGTTCCCAACTTTGGAGCATGGGACGGGGACGCAAGAAAGTCAGGAAGTCCAGTTGATTACATTAGCTTAGAGTTTCCTGTAGTTCCGGCTCCGGGAGAATGGCAGCCTCAGAAAAAGTCCTCCGGGAACTGGCTTGGACCCCCAAAGACCGAAGGGAGTTCTGCTCAAAGGGCAGCGATGAAGTCATCTGGATTCGTTGTTCTATGATTTGTCCTTCTTCTTTTCGCTCACATCCTAACCATTTGGAAAGGTACGAAAGGAATGGACCATGAGGAAGATAACTAGCATATATTGCCAGGACAAAGAGACCCCAAGGCTATTCTCTCACCCAACGGCGTTTATGAACGCCAATCATTATTTTGGGTTGGCCCTGGGAAGGAATCCAGGCAAGTTCTGGGATTGGACATGCCCGACGATGGTTGCTGCTGTGATCCCGGGTGTGTGCATGAATCAGGCAGACTGCTAGGGGATGAGTGACAAGTTTATTTCTTGGGCGTGTGCAACTGGCCCGGAAAGAAAGAATCGAGCCATTCACGAGCTGCGGCGGTCTGTCTCCTGGCCACCAGGATATCGCTTTGCTGAAGCGAGCCTCTGAGATAAGTTCTTAAGATTGCGAAAACCTTCTACCGTAGCTCCCCGAAAAGGCGCCCGATACCAAAAATAAGTGCGACAATTTCGAAGCAGTCGCTCCTGCAATTGCTATTTGTCTACTTTGCAAATGTTGGAACATGTGGAACCATGGCTTGTGTGAGAAATGCTTCACCAAAATGGCGTGTGCCATTTTGGCTCAATTTTGTTAGGTTCTGGGTTTTGGCCCTAAAAGCCCCAGCTCCCAAGCAGAGTTTCCGTTGCCCCCCCCCCCAAAGAACAACAGAAAGCAAAGTGGTTTTCCTTTGGTTCCCTTTCAAATTTCAAGGCTTCCAAAACAAGGCTGGTACCCTGAAGAAAAGAAACGCCCAAAACCTCCTGCCGGGTTCGTAGGCAACCACGAGTCGGAGTGCCACAGCCCCGCCTGCGCGCGGGGCTCGGCGGGCAGGGCTCTTTGTTTCGGGAGAACCCATCAGACCAAAGGACCGTTCCCTCCCCAGGAACAAGGGAATTCGCCCAGGAGTTTCGGTGCAAAAGGCGTCTCTTTAGGGATTTGTTGAGGTGCAGGAATCTGTGTTTCCGTTTTTGGCGGCGTTTGGCCAATGTGAATTGAGAAGGAACCCCTGACAGGGGAAATTCTTGGCGGGCCCCTGATGTTTGTCGCAAGTTTGTTTGTGGGAGAGGAAGATTGCCTTGGGGACTCGTTAAGCTTGTACATTTATGTTATAGTTCGAATATTTGATGAAGCAAGTCTCCTTGTAGGAAATGGGTTTCTTGCAAATGGTTGTTTCATGCTCCAGCCTCTCTGCCATTCGGCTCCAGCGCTTCCCGCAAAGTGCGAAGCGGAACCCCCGCGCACGCGACGCGCGGCCATGCTGGGAAGCCAAAAGCATGGCCACGTCTTTCGGGTGATCTCGAGGCGGAGTGGCTCGGCTTCAGCCCAGACCTGCAGTGGGGCATTGTCATGTTATGTGCTCTTGTTTGAAGGGAGGGTCTGCCCAAATGGGAACCAGACCAAAGAGGGCAATTTGGTCCCCGTGACCACTGAGGTACAGGGTGAAGCTGAGATTTATATCTTCCCTTTTTTGGCAAACAAAGCCACCTATATATGTACCAGTCCCTGGGCCACGTACCCCCCCCCCCCCCCAATGGTATGGTGCCCCCACTCCCCCGCATCATCCGCATCTTGGGGATGATGCTGGCAATGCTGGGGATGCTGTCCAGTACCGTGCGAGCCCTGCAGCTTCCGTCCCAGACCCCCTTTCACCCCGTGAACCAACACCCCCGCACCTCTCGCAACATCCTACCCTAAACCAAACCACCCTGCAACCCCTCCTTAACCCCAACCCTAAGCCTAAATCAACCCAAACCCCAAACCCGAAACCCACCGCAAACCAACCCTGAACCAACCCTGAACCAACCCTAAACCAACCCACCAAGCCTAAACCAACTCCGAACCACACCCCAACCACCCAACCACCCCACCACCACCACCCCACCACCCCACCACCCCACCACCCCACCACCCCACCACCCCACCACCCCACCACCCACCCCACCACAGGGGGGGGGGGGGTTGGGGGGGGGGTCCACGGCCTGGAACATATATTGCATCATACTGCATGGGCCGTATGGATGTTTTAGTTTGGGTACGTCTCTGCACATGACAATATCCGTTCTGAGTTTAACAACCTGATCCGCTCGGAAGATGGAATCGGGATCCTGACATATTTGATGGCGTGGTTATAACATCCCTCCCTAGCCTTGCTTTCTAAGGCTCCTCCAAGGGATGAGTTCGGGGGAAAAAAACACACGCTATGTCAGGGGACCCGACAAGCCATCCCCCGACTCAAAGACAAGCTCCTTCAGGAGATGTTTTTTTGTACGCCCTTTCACAGCGAAACAACCCAAAGGCCAGGTCTTAACGCTGGGGGGCATTCCTTGCAAAAACCGTCCTACTTAGTGCTTAGTACCTCTGAGTTATCCTGCGTAAAACCCACTGAGAGCACTTAGCCATTGTTGTTCACCACCCTAAGAATCTTGGGGCCTCAAAAAGAGTCTTCCCCTTCCAATGGATGTGCAGGCCCCTACTTGGATGTTCGGCCAAGCTAGCAAATGGTTGGCCACCTGGGCTACCTCCCAGTAACAAGGTCAACTCCACTTTAGCGGCTTGCAGCCGGTTATAACTTAGGTTTCTAGCCACGGCCAAACACTCAAGAATAAAGGGTCCAAAACACCCCGTCTCTTGGAACCTCAAGAAAAGGAAAAGGCCCTTCTTGAGGTCCAAACCCTTCCAATGGATATCCAGACCCCTTCATCGGCGAAGGTCCCTTCGCAGACCCCGATGCCTTCGAGCCGGGGCCCGAGACCATCGGCTACCTCCGGGACAGCTGCAAGGCGGACACTACGTCAGAAGTTCGTCCTGAAATCCCCAGAGGTTACCATGGGCCAAGGGAAAGCTCGGAGTTGAACACCTGGAGGGCAAGCAAATATGGGTCGGCTCTTTTTTGATGGTACCCCTTTTTGTGATTTTCAGGGAACCGACATCCATTTTGGGGGGCCGAAAGAAAGACACACCCATGTGTGTTATTCTCCCCTGGCTTTAATTAATGGGAATGGATCTCACTACTGGAAATATGTGCTCATTGTTCTTTGGGGGAGGAACAGTCAATGGAGGAAGCTTAGCCAGTTTCTCTGTTTGATTTTGTCATTGTTGCTCTTTCAACCATTTTCAACCACCTGGGCAATGTTGAGGATGTCAGTGGGAACTCAGTGCAAAAATGGCAACCAACAGGGACCCTGGAGAATGCAACCCTCATTCACATCTTGTTTCTTTAGGAGGGGGACCGCGTGCTCCCCGATTTAGAGAGTTTCCCGGACACCCACCTCTTCATCACTTGCACCTTCCTTACCTCTCTTTTCTCTTCATCTCGTCCTCAGTCTCCAATCAAGAATTACGTGAAGGACGAAGACACCTTTTTGGTTTCAAATGGACATCAAACTTAAGACAACTGTTGTGGGTTCCCAAATTTTGAGGCAACCCCACTCGGGACTTTTGATTACCAACCAGCAAACTTTAAGCAGAGTCCACCCCCCTTCTGATTGGTTTCAAATGGACATGAGATAGTACCAACCACCAGATTTCAATCAGATTTCAACCTGAGGACAGCTTCAGGAGGGCATGCCGTCCCTGTTTTTCATCATACAGACGGCATCCGCTGGGAGGGGATCTAAATTGTGAGGATTTCCCACTGAAACTTGATTACCCACCCAACTTAGAAGTGCAGCGGGCGTTTGCGAAAGCTGTCCATTTTGTTTTTGTTCCTCTGTGTACCCAACGAACCCCAGAAGGGACCAAGGTTGGAATGTTCGCCCTCGCAAAACCTTCACCTCCAAGCCGCCAGGTCTCATGAAGAGACCATGAAGCAGACTTGTAGTGACATACGTAGCCACAAAAGTACACGCATGATCATAGGTGTCCTTTTTGGTTGTTTTGGTCGGACAAATCGATGGCCCTGGTTTACCGGGTGGTTTCATCATCTACCAGGGCCATCTATTCGCCCCAAAAGGACACATATGCGCATGATTATCTAATGATCATGACGCAATCTGTTTATGTGGTCCCCACCACGTGTTTATTTTGTTTTTCAGCCCTACAGTAGCATTTGGTCGCCATCAGGCAGGTTCTTCCCACTAAGGGAAACACACATTGGTGATTGGCGCTTTCCGGCATATGATGTTGACTACGCATACCAGACTGACGAGCTTTGTAGGATAGCACATGTCCTTTCTACAAGGGAATTACACCTGATTAGTACGGTCCGTTGACATTACCAAGATGGCGTTGGGCCTTAGATTGCCCATATCAGCACCAGAAACAATTTCGTTTTCGAAACCTCGAAAGGTGTCAGGGTAGGAGAACCCACGACCTTTGAATTGCTTTCTTTCGGCAAACCCAACGAGTTTCTAGGGGGGGTAACCCTGCATATTTCTAGGGGCTTAGGGTTCGACCATGGTAACGCATATATTTGTTTGCCCGGTCCAGGTTTTCCGCACCCAAAGAACCCGTGGGGCTCCCCTTTTTCTGACCAAGCGCTGGAACTTCAGGGGGTTGGTCGGACCCACGATTCCTTGACCTCGGATTCCGGAGGAGAGGACCCATGCCAACAGCGAAAACCCCTTGTCAGTATGGCCCTCCAAACGGGGTGAAAGTGATGGCCGCGTTTCGTTTCTTGTTCCGGTAAGTAAAGAAAATGACTCAACCCAGTTGCGGGAACTGTGCCGCATCTACTTTCACCCAACTGAAATGTGTGTGTCTTCTTTCGCCCCAAAAATGGATGTTGGTTTTCCTTTGGGTGTCCCTTTAACCACAAACAAATTGGTACCCAAAATTGTGGGTTTCGTTTTGCCGTCCCTTCAAAACCACAACAGAAGTTCGTACCGATCCAGAAACAGGCACCACGCCTTGACCAAAAGACGCCAGGTGTTGGTCATTGGCGCAGGCGGTTTGGGCTGCGAGATCCTCAAGGACTCTGCTGAGTTTCTTTTATGGAGTCCCTAAGGAGGGGTGGTTCAAGGGGGGGGTCTCCTAAAGTGGCTCTCAACTACGCACCCCTACCTATATACCCGCCTTAAAGATTTCTTAATTCTTTTGGTGCCTCGCTCCAAGTTTTGTTTTTTGGCGAATCCACTTAGGAAGTGAAGCTAAGTGAGCTTTAAAGGGGACATATTCGGAACCGGAACTCCTACTCGCGAGTTCCGAATCGGAAAATGGAAAATTTAGATTTTACTAATTCTGGCCGCTTTTCTGTTTTTCCCCCCGGATGAAGAGGTCGGGGTGAGGCGGGGGTGGAATCCTGCCGTGGATGGACAGAGTCCTGCACCAGTTGGTATATCCCAGTGTCATTTGCCCTGTGCAGGATGTCCCATCTACAGTATGATGAGCGAATTTCGGATCCTTCAGGACTTAGCCCTCTCGGGCTTCACGGACATCCATGTCATCGACATGGATACCATCGACGTCACGCGCTCTGGCCGAAAAAGAAGCAGAGAAAGGAACACACACACACACACACGCACGGTTACTCCGAGCCTCTAAGCATGACCAAATCACAACGGTAGACAGTTGCTTTGTCTTGCTTTGTTTACCTTCGGAGCAACCCTGAAACGCTTTTTCAGTTGTCTACTGCTGCTGAGAAAATGGGCGGGGGAAATGGAAGCTCAATTTGACCTCGTCATGACGACTTCCCTCTTCAGAAAGCAACATGGTTTGCGTGTTTGGTTTTTGGGGTTCGTCGCATGTTTGGGTGTGCGCGTGTCTGTTTGCTTGCTTGCTTGCTTGTTTGTTTGTTTGATTGATTGATTGATTGAGTGAGTGAGTGATTGTTTGTATGTTGTATCATCATATGTTTTGGGGACTTTCGCTTGGAACCAAGCCATTTGGATTAATGCGAGGGTACTGGATGAAGACCCTTCAACCGTGTCCGAGTTCACTGGAAGGCTTCCTACATCAGCTTTTGAAGGTCCAAGTTGGAAGTTAACACACGGATAAGTATAAGTGGTCCCACTTAGGTGTGTCTGTTTTGAGGGTACCATTTGTGAGGTTGATTTAAAGGGAACCAAATGGAAACGAACCATTTTCTGGGGTCTTCTATTTTGAGACGCCCACGTCTAGGTTCTCGACATTAGCATTAGCCGAACAACGGGACATGCGAATATTCCTCCCCTGCTCGGAACTGTAGGCTTATTACAGGAAAGACCTCTCAGAGCCATCTCTAAGACATGTCTGTGTTCCTTTCAAGCTTTAGAGCCGCCCTCTTTTTTCAGTCCGATTTGACATGGTCGGTTAGCAGCACCGGTTGATAGGTGGTCGAGTCTGTTGTACTGGGGGTTCATCCATCCAGGTGCAGGATTTGTCCATGCACGGTAGTTTGTGACAGTTACAGATTCCGTTTCTGGGGTCTCTTCAGAAAATATGTCATGTGAACAAAGAAAAGCAATGTTCGGTCTACCCCAGAGTTGGGTCAAGTTTTGGCGGATAAAAGAAGTTTGCTGGAAACTCGGATGTTGGCCAATCCATCCAATCCGAAGTGCGACAGTTTGCAAGAAAATGCAAGAAATGCGGATTCACCATACACGGCTAAACATCCCGAGCCATGAAACATCATAACACAGAAAGTGAAGAAGAAAACCACCCCAAAGAGTTGGGTCTAAAAACTAGTGTCAAGTGGGTGTTTCCTGGTGAAGTCTTTTTGTAGGGGACCCCTCAAAATGGTGGTTTTCATGTTGGTGTCCCTTTACTACCCACAAAAAAGGGGGGAACCAACCAGCCCCAACTCCAAAAAGGCCCCAAACTTTGGGTCCAACATGTTTTTTTGGCAAGTGAGTGGGTGTTTCCTGGTGAAAATAAGAAGGGAAGCGCGGCGTTTCTCCGGGTTTTTTCCGGCCAGGAACCTGAACCGGCAGTTCCTCTTCCGCCAGGCGGACGTCGGGAAGCCCAAGGCGGAGGTGGCGGCCGCCTTCATCAACCGGAGACTAGGCCACCTGGGCGCCAAGGCGGGGTCGCAGCGTGCCTGGGGGGTTGGGCGGTTCGGTTCGGCGCGGCGCTCGTGTTTTTGCGTGTGCCAAGAGGGTTTCCTGGTGGTTCCCGGCGCATCCGGTTCGACTTGGGTTTTTTAGGTGTGCGTTGTGTTTAGGCTCCATTTCACCATCCGGTTCAACTTGGGGTTTTGAGGTGTGCGGTGTGTTTAGGTTTCATTTCACCATCCGGTTCAACTTGGGTTTTGAGGTGCGCGTTGTGTGTAAGTTCCAGTTTTTTTTGCGTTGTGTTTAGGTCCATTTCACCATCCGGTTCAACTTGGGGTTTTGAGGTTTGCGTTGTGTTTAGGTTCCATTTCACCATCCGGTTCAACTTGGGTTTTGAGGTGCGCGTTGTGTGTAAGTTCCATTTCACCATCCGGTTCAACTTGGGTTTTGAGGTGCGCGTTGTGTGTAGGTTCCATTTCACCATCCGTTTCAACTTGTTGTTTTTTTTAGGTTTGCGTTGTGTTTAGGCTCCATTTCACCATCCGGTTCAACTTGGGGTTTTGAGGTTTGCGTTGTGTTTAGGTTCCATTTCACCATCCGGTTCAACTTGGGTTTTGAGGTGCGCGTTGTGTGTAAGTTCCATTTCACCATCCGGTTCAACTTGGGTTTTGAGGTGCGCGTTGTGTGTAGGTTCCATTTTACCATCCGGTTCAACTTGGGTTTTGAGGTGCGCGTTGTTTTTAGGTTCCATTTCACCATCCGGTTCAACTAGGGTTGTAGTGTTAGTTGTTTTTTGGTGGTGTGGCCGTGTGTCCATTTTCCCAAAGCTAACTTTTGAGCAGGGCATCTGCAAACAGCCCAGGTTTGTTGCAAGTCGCCAAGGGGGGAACAGTGCTCAACATGGCCCTTTTGGGTCTGTCCCGGGAGTCTCCAAATTGGGGCCCCTTTCTTGTTCAAAGTACAATTGGTGAAACTTATCAGGTTTTCGCATTTAGACGTGACTTTCCTTTTCGTGTGACGTTTCCCAAGGGGAAATGTAGGGGACCGGGTCCATTAAAGTGACATCCTCAGAATTATACAGGTTGATCCCTCACCCATCGTTCTTTTTAGAAACCACGCATTTTCCCAAAGGATTGGCCCATTTGTTGAAGAGAATCCCTCAAGAGAATGGAGAAGGTATGGCTAGAGCGGCTTGAAGGGAAACAACCCCGAATCCCGAAAAGGGCAAATGAATCAATTGGCCAACAAGAGCAAATTGTCCAACCCCCAGTCTCCAACTTCCCCACACCCACCCAGCCTGAAACCCGAAAGCAAACCTGTGGGTTGCGTGCCATTAGTTCCGTTCAAGGCAACTCACAGCCTGAGTTTTGTTTCGAACTTTACCTTTTTTGGGTTTGGACCATTTTAGTGGAACATATGAAGAGTTCAGACTTGTTTGTGGCCGATCCACTCAGGAAGTGAGTCTATGAAAGCCAGCACCATCCCCGTATCAATAAATATACAAGTCCAGGGCCACCATGAGAATCCATTGACGGACAGACTGAACAGGCAGGCTGGCGGGCGGGCGAACGGGCAGGGAAGCAGGCAAGCAAATGAGCAATCTATTCAGAAAGGAAGGAAGAACTGCACAAACAAAAAGCACTTTGACAAAGCAATCAGAATATGAGGACAGAAAGAAGGATGTAACAATCGGAAGGGAAGGGAGGGACAGTTTCTTTTGCTCACACATCGTTGCCAAAGCCGACCGTTGACTTGTTGATTGATTTTCATTATTTGATGCACAAACTACAATGGTTCCAAAAGGCTAGCCTGTTAATCGTAGGTGTTTTTGGGCAAGTAAGTTTGCTTTGTGCTGCGGGTGTGCAAGGGACACCGAAGGAAATCACAATTTACGTGTGGCATCGTGACGGCAGTGTGTGCTTCCCCATCGGAAGACAAACCTCAGTGGTCCGTGTTGTGTTGTTGCATGGGGTTGCCCTCTAAAAGTAACCAACACACATCAGTGTTTCTTTAGTTTTGTTGGCTGGGGTTCCTGTAAAATCAACAAAAGCCAGGGGTCTGCCCGTGCTGTTAGATAGGGTTCCTTGCAACATGCATAAGTGATCGCCTAGTTTTCTTGGATTGGGCTTCGTCGTAAGATTAACAGGCATTAGTGCTGCTTTTGTTTTGATGGATGAGGGTTACCTATCAAATCATCATGATTTATTGCTCCTTGCGTGTTGTCGGATGGGGTGTATTTTTGGGGAGAAACAAACCCTCCCCCAAGCTCCTGAATTTGGATCGAGCTTCTTCGCGGGGACATGTTGAAAGAAACAATCGACGGGGAGACCCGCCGAGATTGCCCCTTTTTTATGTTGTTTTTAGCTGAGCGGGTGTGTCTTAAAATAGGGCTACCCCAAAATGGTTGATGTCCTTTTGGTGTTTCTTTTAAACCGACTCCAAAAGAGTACCCTCAAAACAAGAAACACAACATCTGCATTTGCTTTGTGACACAGGGCCATAATAAGAAATAAAACACACACACACACACCCTGGCATGAAGATTCGATTCTTGGCCATTCAAGGTATCACCAGGGAGTGGCGAAGCATTCCAACTACACACCTGTTGCAAAACAAATACTATCCCCATGCGTTTACGGCAGAATCAAGGGCCAACAATGACCTGTAGACTTCGCTTGGATTGAAACTGACAGCTTGATGAGGTGCAAAAAACAAGTTTGCCAAACAGAACATCCTAGCGAACATTAACACCCCCTGGCGTGAAAATTCAAACACCCTAACAAACACGGCGTGCACTTTCCTTCCTGTTGACTTCAACCCTCCCGCGCCATAGCCAGGTGACGGCCCACATGGGGAAGATCCAGGCGAGTTGGGTCCTTGGGCCGTTTATCCCCTTGGCCACCGTGAAGTGCCAGAGTGGGACCCACAACAAACAACACAAACACATGTAAGAAGCTTCTCGGACAAGGCGGTATGGATTGTTTTGAGGGACCAAGGTTTCTAGATGCTGGGAGGAATGAGGCCTCTAGATATTTGTGGGTGTGTCTTTTTTTAAAGGGAACCTCAAAACTTGGGCAAGTTGATGATTTTGCTTGAGGGCCTTGAATGACTGAATTGTCGGGGCCAAGTCCGCTGTCCAGCACTTTCCCGAGACACAGCGAACATATCTGAAGATTGCCCCCTCCCCCTCCCTTGATCCCCCGTTGTTTCGCCAACCGCGTGGCTGGAGGGTTGGGCGGTGCTGCGTTAGACAGGACTTTGATGACAGCTTCTACAGGAAGTTCAATTTGCTCATCGCGGGTCTGGACAACATTGCAGCAAGGAGACCTAGCGGCAACCATTCGAAAATGTGGTACTCACCAAATTCCGACTTCGGGACACAAGGAATCAATATTGACCACAGCTCATAATGTGTCTTTTTAGTTGGAGTTATTTTTCAGGCGTCGCTTCAAATAGACAAGCAAGAAAGGGCAAGGTACTCAATTCCTTTGCTTGGTTGCTAGCCCTTTTGTGTGGATCAATTTTCCTTTGTACGTACCTCTTTTCGGAGGATGACTACTTCCCCACTGGCGAAATTTCTTTTTCATGGACAAATCACGTGGTAAGGGGGCCGGCTCATGATTCGGCTCCTTGGTGAGCCGCCCTGAGATCGGAAGCCAAGGCTCAGCTCGGCCCATGTTGTGCATCCAGTTCATTTTGAGCTGGGCGTCCCCTCCAAGATAGATCATGTTTTGTTGCTTGGGCATGGACCCGTGCGCCAAATCAACCGAGTGACAGAGTGACAGACTTAACTGGGCCAAAAGGCAATCCTCAATCCTTCGGATGCAAGGAACCGGTTTTCCTTGCCTCTTTCAGTTCAACATCCCTGAAATCCCCTTGAAGGACTTGCCCTGAAATCATGGACCCCAGGAACTCGGAAATGGTTTCCGTGGTTTTTAAAGGGAAACCAACAGGAAACCATGGTTTAGCGAAAACAGACACCGCCCTACACAAGGAGTTGCGTTTCGACCACATCTGAAACTTCCAGTTGCAAGTGACCATTCCTTGCTCTTTGTTTTTGTAAGAGGATGCACGGGGTAGCTTCCCCCCATTTCTTCAGTGATCGTTCTTGGCAGAAGCCACCATTCCACCAGGCAAGCCGGCTGGTGTTTGAAAGAAGGATGGTTGACAAGATGGGGAGTCAATTAACATCAATTAACCGATAGACCTATGCCTTCCCAGGAAGATGTGTGGCAGCTTCTGGTTCCCTTATCCTGAACATGGGAAGCCAAAGGCCGCGAAAGGCTTCGCCGCAGTATCATTTGCCCAGTCGCGAAAGCTTTGCGCAAGCGAACACGCGTTGAACATTTCTACTGTTGTGGTTTCGCTGTGTTTGCACAAGCGAAAACACGCGAAAGCACCAGATTCCTCAATGTACGTATGGTATATGCGTTTGCTATGCCCAGACCACCCCCGCGGTGGCTTGTGTCTTGCGCCACAAGAACAGCGCTACAATGAAAGCGACCCACTCTGATCGGACGGTTTTGACAAGGAGATGGATGAATGCCACGCTGCACGACATGGTGGACAGGACCTCTGGGGAGCCTGATCCGAGCACCCAGACAGACCTCTTTAGGTCAGGGAGGTAGGGGGGGTTGGATTTGGGGACTCGGCCGTCTTCCTATGCATGGTAAACACGGTTCCTTACAGGCGACAACATGTTTTCCAAAGGGCCCAAAGGGTGTCCAATATGGACCAGGTGATGCTTAAGCGTATCCTTTAAGGGACGCTGGTCAAACACCTTTGTACTTTGGGTTGGTAGTTTCGCATTGTCTCCACATTTGGCCCATTGTTTCCCTCCATCTTTAGGTCCCAAAATGTAATCACGTTGTATTCCCACCTTTCAGCAAGAGGGTGTCACGTGTGTTTCTGCGAACCCACATCTCGATGGTGAGCCGATGATGCGATCGTTCGGCGAGAAAAACACTCTGAGATCGCTCACATTGTTGGGACCACTGGTGTGAGCTGAGAAGCTGCCTGGAAGCGAGAGAGAGAGACAGAGCTTGGCCCTGGGGGTCGGAGGATCCCCCCCTAAAACGGCGAAAGACGAAAGAGAGGAAAACGGGGGAAAAAACAAATATATATATATATATATACACATGAGAGGAATAGAGAGAGCTCCGGTTGCCGGAGATGAGGCACCATCATCCCCCTCATCGATGGGGGCACTGAAGGCTTCAAGGGCCAGGCGCGACAAAAAGAAGCCATGCGAAGCGGTTGGAATTGCGTTTTGATCAAATTGGCTTATCGCGTTTTGAATGTTGTTGTTTTCCGCCTTTTTTTTGGGGGGGGTTCACGGAAACACATGCTGTGGATCCTCTGGGGTCTTAAGTCTGGCCGAGTACTAAACAACCAGGGAAATAGTATAGTGGTTTGACTGGATCCGCCGAGGTAGCTGCTTGATAGCAATTGGCTGCTGAGTGCTCTGGGATGGTCAATCCACAAAATCCAATGCCACTCAGGGTCAGGGGCCCAACAACTTTTCAATCCGATTTCAAGTTCAACATGGGCCAGACTGTACAAGTTCAGGCAAAAGCTGGTCTAAAACCATTAAGGAGAAGAAACTAGTTTTAACACCAAGCACCAGGGCTGTGGTCCTGTAGGTCCTGTCTTGAATTGGGGTGACGCCGTTTTTCCTGGGATTCCTTTTACTTCCTTTTCGAGCCTCATCAACCACCAAAAGTAGACTCGATCTGAATTGGCAAACAAAAGTTCATGCTTGGAAACACCTTTTAATGGCAAGTAAGTTAATGGGGAAAAGTGATCCGGATGCTCTCCAGCATGGGCAGGGTTTCACCCCCTGAATCAAACAGGGACTTATTGATCGACTGGGTTCCCCCTACGAATGGGAGTGGTTTTCTCCACCCAATCATCTTTATTTGTGTGCCTTGATTGCTATTAAGTTGGATCTTTAGACGTTAGCTCTTGGGATATGTTTTTGGGTTTTCCATTGGTATATGTGTTGATGGGTGTGTGGGCGGTAGGGATTGTTTGGGTCATGTTTGGGTGGGTATTTGGTCGTTTTTCCAAGATGAGCCATTGGAACCCAGTCGGTTGCTTTGAGCCCAGTAGGATGGGTTTGTTTGATAGTTGCCCGAGGTTGTCGTTTTTATTGGAAACCACCTGTTTTAGGGTCTGGTTTAGGGCTGTTTTGAAATGAAACCAAAAGAACCCCGCCCCACATTGTGCGTTAACTTTTGAGACGAACCCACCCGCTGACCACCTGACCGATCCCATCGGCATGCCCGCGCAACGTCTGGCCATGCCTGGATCCATTGGTCTTGTGTCCTTTCCAGTCCCTTTGCGGGGGCAGCACTTCTGGGAAAGGCGTCCACCATGTTAGGTTCAAAACACGGCGCAGGCGAGGGTCATCATTCCCACAATGACCTCCTGCTTCGACTGCTCTTTGGATGCCTTCCCACCACAGGCGAGGAGGGAGCGCTTGAGGATGGGTTTTCAATCCCCGAACCTCTGCTGGTGCCCTGGCTGGTGGTGTGCCTGAATCCACTGGCTCATGTGCGTTCATGGTGTGAGTTGTGTACATGTTTAGCACCCATTGGGTATTTGTTTCAGAGAATCACTTCTAGCTGGATCTTGATATGGGTGGCTCGGTTCTTTTTTTGAGTTGGCACCCCTTGTTTGCTGGGTTAGAAAACAGGGAAAGCCGAAGCCATTGTTGGGGGTCCAACCTTAAACATGACGCCCCTATATTAACATGAAACCAACAATTCTACCCAACATGCCAGACTGAGACCGCCTTACTCGAGAATCCAAAATTCAGAATCAATCAATGGATCCTGGCAAGCCACTGATACATTCAAGTTGTACAGAGCTGACCTTCGAAGCCACGATTTGGAGGAGGTGCCCGTTCCCAACCGGGGCAAACTGAGGAGGGGCCATCTCTGAAACCCTTTGAGGTTCTTATGAGGGGGTGTGCTATTTTGGAGGGTAGCCTTTTTGGCGGATTTAAATGGGAAGCCAATAGGAACACTGAAATCCACGGTTGAACCGCGATGGTTCTATTTGTTTTTACCCCCCCCCCCCCAGAAGGTGCTTATCAGCTTGGCTTATCCTCTATCTAGGCTGGGATAGCCCTCCCCCCCACCTCAAAAGTCGTTGGTGCACATGAATCCTGAGTTCTGTCCACAAATTGGCCCCCCCGAGGCCAAACATTCAGATCCATCAGACCCGCGTGCTTTCCTTGCAGGTGAACTATCCCCTGTGCACCATAGCGGAGACCCCTCGCCTGCCAGAGCACTGTATAGAATACGCCGTGGTGGTACTCTGGGATCAGCGCTTTCCGGGGCAGAAGCTGAACAAGGACAGACGAATTTGCTCAGATTAATGTGGAGTACCGAGGAATCCCTGACAACAAGATTCAAGTCCCCACCAAGCGGAAACTCCCATGGTGCGGTCCCTCGCAGAATTTGAAGTTGACCATTGGGTTTCTTTAAGGAAACGTGGCCATGTTGAACCACGCCTTGGGTTGCATGCTGATGCAGAGTCATGGCAAGGGGAGCCACAAGCTAAACAGAGTCGATTCCGAGTTGTAGTGACTACTAGGCCATTAAGGGCCATCAAGTGCCAATCCCCTTGCCATGGCTGTGAGACAGTACTGGATTAGGTGCAGACTTTTGGGGAACCTCATTGAGGAGTTACTCCCCCATGGCCTGTTTCGAGTGCAACGGTCCTGAATCATAGAACGCAAGCATCACCAACTTCTTCAGTGTACTCAAATCCTAGAAACATCTAGCCTTCTGCTCCCTAGCCCCTAGACCCTGGTATCTCCTCCAAGCTTGTAGTCCTTTCTGGGATCCGTCCATGATCCGTCCATTTTTCCGAACAGCGCAACAACAACAACACCGCGAGGATGACGATTGGACAAAAATAGGAAACCAAACAGTTAGGGGCTGGTGAGCTTAAGCTGGGGATTCAACCAAAATTGGGAATCAACCCCTGCATAGCATAAAAGGAGTATCCCCCCCCTCGCAGGATTCGCCCGCGGATATGCAGTGGATCTACGAACAGGCCAAGGCAAGGTGAAAGAGTGCGCCGGGATGGTTTGGACTTCCAATTGCTGAAGGAAAAGCAAATCCCTTTTGGTGTTTAATGGGAATCCATCAGTACTGGAGTTGTTTCTTGAGGGGACTGAAGCAAATGGAAGTGGGATGAACTATTTCTCCCCTGTAGAGGAAGCTGCTTAGTATGGCCCCAGATTGGTCCGAAGTTGACATTGCAAAAAGCTTTACAAGGCGTTCCAGGTGACTTACTCCCCACTTAGCTAGCTTCCAGGTCATTTGCGTGCTTTTCCCGGTCTGACGAAAGACGAAACCGAATCCGTTCGGGTTAAACGGGAAAACATGTTCACACCCGAGCCAAGCACAAGATGCATAACCCGTCTGTCTTTTTTTCTACCGGGGTACCCTCCCCTTTTGTTGTGGTTTTTGAAGGAACACCACATGGAAAATATTCATTTGGTGCGTGCAACCTTAAAAAAGGAATCACACCCAAATGACCTTTTTCTCACTCAATCAATTCCCAGGCAAGGCCATCGCTAGGCAAATTTGACACCGACCTGCCATGCGTTTCCGGATTGTCACAGGAAGCACTGGGCGCGTCGAAGTGTTGTTGAACTGCCGTTTCTGAGGAAACTGCATGATGGATACAAGGCCAGACCCCTCATTGCTTTGAATCGAAGCGTTTGTAATTTGATGGACCAACCGAAAGGTTAGGATCTGTAGACGTGTTTATCAGGGTTTCATTGTGACTGATTTGGGTGTTTTTTAAAGGTTGGAGCCAAGTTGGAGCCCCCCAAAATGGCTTCGGGTTTCCTTTGGTTTCCCTTTCAAAGCACCGACCACAGGGTACCATCGAATCGATTTGATATCTCCCAAAGGAGCGCGCTGCTACCTTCGGCATCTCTGGAGTGACCTATCAGCTGACCATGGGTGCCTCGGTTGCTCTTGTTTTGTTTTTTTTGTTCGGAGATGAGTTCCTTGATTTCGAACTCAAACAACACGGATCCTTCTTTTGTTTTTGTGTGTGTTTTTTGCTTTGGTTGTTTGCAGAACTTGGCCATGTGGTTCAACAGCCAGTTGTTCCCTGTTGGTTTGCGACAACAGTTTGAGACCGTTTGACCATCCCAGGTGTGGTCAAGAGAATAATTCCAGCCATTGCGTCTACGAACGCCCTGATCTCTGCATCCTTAGTTGCAGAGGCTCTGAAGATCGCGACCTATTGCGGCCCAGTTTTAAACAACTACATGATGCTCGGTCGTCCAAAGCCGGTCTTTTCATTTGATCAGTTTTATTTCTTTACTTTGTACGTTTGTTCTGTTTCTTTTGTTTTGCTTGCTTGCTTGCCTGCAGATTTTGTTTTGTTGTTAGTTTGTGTTTTGGTGTATTTGCTGAAAAAAGGTTGTGCGTCACGTTTTCCGAAGCTGTGAGGATGTACATGGGACAAGCTGGGGTGTACACACATACCTTCCCCTACCAGAAGAAGGAGGACTGCATGGTCTGCGGCGGAGCCAAGCTGAGTCTGAAGAGACCGCCCACCTCCACTCTGCAGGCGTCTTAGCTGCCGTTTGATTGACCCACGAAGGTTTGGAAGGATTTGGACCCCAAAGAGGCTTCCTCTTGGCTTTCCTAACAATATTGGTGACAAGGGTGCTAACCGCAGGTGCCATTTTTTGACTGCTTCAACCTTTGACATTTGGGGCACGTGATAGGAGCTGCCCGCTAAACTGCGAAATGTTTAGCTTTGTGGGTAGGGGGTATTAGCCATCACTGCTTTACCCCAGAAAAGTATACATCGGCCATTTACCCCTGAAGCATCACCCAACCAAGGTCACCTTGCTTGAACTTGGCTCAAGCGGTGATGCTGAAAGTAGTCAAAGAGCCTTTCACCTGAAACAACCACTTACAAGCGGTGGGAACGAGCAACCATTTCCTACAAAGTGACCTGCTTGAGGGAAAATTGTAGTTTGGGAACCAATTGTTAATTAATCACTTTGACCTCACGAACAGGCAATTAGGCTTACAAGGGATTCACTGGCCAGTTTGTCATTCCTCGGAAAACTTGGCTGCCTCCTTGGTCATATCGCAAGAACCCCTTGCGCAGTTTTGGAAATGATGCCTTCCCAACTGGCAGAACCTTTCTTGTTCCCCTGGTAGTCCTTTCGCTTGGTTGCCCTTTGGTTTGACCTGGCAAAGCATCGGTTGTTGCAACTTATGGACGTTTAAGGGAGTCTTTTGGTTCCCCAAGCCGAAGGAACCCTAAAGAACCTCGGGCTCTACCCACTCAGGAATTCCACCAAAGGATTTGCAGCACGACATGCAACCAAACAGGTTTAAACATTTGGGCTTCTTCACCAGCCGCCAAGTCGAACCTCAAAGGATTTGCTGGAGTACCTGGGCGGCAACCCGAGCTACCAGCTGTCGAGGCCATCAGTGTCCAGTACCAGCGCCTCAAAATGCAAAATCACACCTGTGGGTCAACCCCTGATGCTGTAGAATCCCTATAGCAAAACGAGCTAGCTACCATGATGATGGTCGGTGTCTCGCGTTTTTCATGTTTCACGTGTTGGAATTATTGCAACACTTGTAGATGAATCCCCTCTGAAAACTTGAAAGCAATCCCGTCCTGGAGTTTCACTGACATGAAGGTACTCACCCCTGGAAGACTAAGCTAGGCTAGGCCATTGTTGGGCGGGTGGTGTTTGTGGGTAGCAGCTTTTTATGAGACAAGTCAAAAACAATGTTAACGTGTTGTTTGGCGAGTTCGCCACTATGCAGGGTTATCCCTGCAAAGGGATCCCTGTTTCTGCTAGGGTCACTGGCAACTGGGGAGCGTGTTCGCAATTTGGTCCACCCGACTAGCTTTCCTTTTTGGACATCATGGGTGGGTGATGTTTTTGTTTTGTTCCTCTCATTTGACCTGTAAACGATTGCCAACATGAGTCAATCAATCGACCGGACAAAGCTGACCTTGCTTGTCTGTTTGCTGTGGCAAGTACAAGCAGGATGAGGAATGTCCCCGTTGGTCTGACTCCTCATGGTTATTCATGGTTGCTTGTTCATCGCAATTACCTCGAATGGGTGGTTTGGTTCAGTGGTTTGAAGCTGTTCATGGCATACGTACTTGCCCATTTGGTGTCAAGATAAATTGGGGTTCATATCCCGGGTTCCGCAAATCCAAGCCACTCATGGGGAAGGTGATCAAAGTGAAGGGCAGTTTGAGCCCAATTCCAAACCAAACCAAGCCACCATCAAACACCAGAAAAGGAGTACCAGTTCCAGAAAAGACGCCCAAATGTTCCATCGGCCTTCTGCCGAGCTGGAGTTTGGAGCACTCGATTGTTTTCGGAGCTTTGTCCGACCTGTAATTAGCTTGTCGAAAAAAGCAACGTCGGGTGCCCCAGAACCTACCCTGCTGTGCACATTGCCATGGATCCACCGGCACGGGGTTCTTCCAGGACCCCGAAACGTCACGTTTCCTGTTAGTCGATACGATGCTTGAGTTTCAAGCCCAAAGGCGATGGCTTGTTTTGGTGTGGGTTTGAGGTGGCATCGTCTTCATGCAGAATCCTAAGCCCATCCGCGAGCAGCACGTGGCTTGCCTGAAGTACTGCAACCAGTTGGACTTGTCGTAACTTTACCGTAGCCAAACGGAGGTTTCAAAGCTGCTTGACAATTGGCGACATAATTTCAAGCATTTGGCTTCCATGACGGTTGGTCTTGAACCCCACAACCCTCTAATTATCTTGGCCCTTGTGGCACTTCAGTGGCCAACTGGAAAGGCTGGATGTGATTTCAAACCCCGAATGCGTTGTTTCAGCCCGCAATTTTTGTTTGGCAATGTTCTTGGGCCGGGTGGGATTTGAGGGTCAGAATCAACCAAAATTGTCGAAGGTCAAAGGCAAGCATCAAGTTGTGAGAGCAGGCATTGTTGGCTTTGATTGGTTCTCACGAGAACCGCAGGTGAAGAGAAGGAAGCAAACCAAAGACAAAACCAGTGCGCTGTTCTTCACAGGGGGTCCTGGGAACCCCCCCGAAAAAGACGAAATGTCTGTCAATTCCCGAATGGAACACCTGCAAAAAGAAATGGTGAGGCGAAGCTTTGTGCGGAAGGCCAGGTAGCCTTGCACCATGTCAAGCAAGGCGCCCTTGATCCTTAACCTTTGGGTCTTCGCGTGGCGCGGTTTGAAGTTTTGGTTGGGTTGGTCGGAGGAGTACAAGCTGAAGATGACCTTGAAGGACCGGAAAGCACTTTGTCCGCCAGCGGTTTGCATCACCAATTTCTGCGGTCCAATTCCTTTGAAACACCCGCACCAGCCCATCGGGCGTTAGTTGAGCAAGCAGGTTGAGCAACCCACGGCCATGCTGGACCCTTTTGGAGGCTGATGTCCCACAGTTAAGCCCCAACTAACGGATAGCTATTCCATAAACTAGAGGTTCATACCAGGTGTTCATATATTGACGTGTACATTCAGCCTTTGACAGGGGGGATTTAGAGAAGCATTGTTAGGGTTCCTTCAAGAGATTCATGACCACGACCCCCCTCAAAGGTGCTTTGACCGGGGCTCATATGGGTCCATTGGAGGAATCTTGAATTGGTCCTGGTCATGAGCCCTCCTTTGTAGATCAACCAATCAGTGGAGCCTCCATATTCGATTGGGCGCTTGAGGGTACACTTTTTTGTGCTTTATGTCCTTTTCCACACTACATGGGTGCGTGTTCTTTAGGAGACCCCCAAAATTGTGGTGTCCTTGTCGATTTCCTTTGAAATCATAAAGGGGTACCCTCAATAAAGACACGCCCAGATGAGTGTGTGTTGTTGAGCATGCCCTTGTTCAAAGGTCGGGAGACCCAAAACCAGTGCAAAGTCTGCACCGACCTTCGAAGAGGACCGTTGGATTCGTCGGACAGGAGCTGACGCAAGCGGACCCCCCCGTCTTCATCGAAGGGGAGGACCTCATTGTGACAGACCCCATGCTGCCGACCAAGCTGACTCTGCAGGTCTTCTTGGAAGCCTAGGGTTGCTCCTGCCATTCCTCCAACTGATAGATATTTGTTTGTTTCAGTTTGGTTGAACATAGATGGATTTCGGCTTTGGTTGTGTTCTAATCATTTGACGGTGCCATGTATTTGTCCAAGAGCACACCTAGGCTTAAACCAAGACCTCCAGACCACGCATTTCCTTGCTTCCTTTTCCGTAGAAAGTGTATCCCTTTTCATATCAAGCGCCTGAAAATTGGCTTGCCCTTTTTCCCAACTGGAGGTCTGGGCAAAAAAATGTGAAACGGGGTCTTGGGAGCAGCCCTGTCGACTTGCTTGTTCTGAGAAAGTCAGGCGCTGCGTCATGCTGTGTCGCTGTATCCAGCTTCCCCTGAAACCCGACAAAGGGCGTGTCTTGTTTTTTGATGGCGGCCGAAAAATGGGTGGTTGAAAAGGGAAACCGAAGGGAAACCAATTATTTGGCAGGTGCCCTATTTGAAGACAACCCCAAAGATAGTAGAATGTTGGCTTTCAACAAACCTGGCTATGGTGTTTGTTCTGGTGACCCGCCCTAAAATGGACGACTACCCCTAAATTGAACGGGACGTGGAAGCTCCAACGTGAAGCTCGCTTGATAATTTCGCAGAATCTGGACCAGATTCTAAGACTACGATGTTGAGTTGAGGCCAAAACTGAGGTAGACATCGGTGCGCCAGACAACTCGGGGGAGAGATCCTTTCATGCTGCCACCCTGTAGTTTTCCGGTGAGGAAGGTGACGCGCAGAAACTGATTCTACTGTTTGTGACATGATCAGACGCATGTGTTGCATTTTGCTGGTCCTGTTTGAGGGGATTTTGAGGTAAGTATGAGCCATCCCACATCTTGTTTTCTGCTAACATGCAACAAGTGGTTGTGATAAGTAGTTCCCAATTCGGCAGCAACAGTTGGCGGACTTCTTCTCATGCCTCGTTCGAAGAACAAGCAAGTCAAGGCGGAGCTACGTGCGATTTGGTCATGCAGTCTCACCCGGCCGGAAGAAAAGAGGTGCGGAAGGGAGTTTCAACAACAGTTTTGAAATTCAAACAGCGCTCTGTCTCACAAGCGCTGCTATGCGTTGTTTCCTGCAAAGGGCCAAGTAATACCCTGGTGGTGTGGGACAAGTTGAAATTGTTCGTGAATCTGTTTGAGGAGACTCTACCTGAGGATGTTTAGATAGGGGTTGAAATACGGGCTCGGTCGCACTTGCCTGGGAAAACGAGGGCACCCATGATAAAGGTCCCTTTGCTTACATATGGGTCTGTGTTGTTTACCGTGTCAGTTCTTTAGTCTTCGTGGGAGGTGGGGCTTGGGCGAGCCATACCCCCGAATCATACCCCGAACCATACCCCCGAGCCATACCCCGAGTCATACCCCTTAAAAAACAAAAAAAGAACTTGCAAGAACTGTGGCATTTGCATGTGATCCATGATGGAGTTATAGAGCAATCCTGCGGATGTCCTGGTACTGGAGTTGTCTGTAGCATCCGTGGTGGGGGGGTGCAGCTTGACGTAAGACGCTGGGACTTGCAAGGCGCTGTGGCGGGGGGTGCCGCTGCTGAGCTTGAAACTTGGAGCTTGCTTCCTGCAGTCTGTCCGGCGGGGTGGAAACAGCTGTCTGTCCTGGGCCACTGTCGCAGTGAAACACAAGCTGTCTTTGTGCTCCTGGGGTACTCTTGGTGTCTTTCCGGTCGAAAAAATATGTCCCCCGATTCATACCCCGATTCATACCCGATTCATACCCCGATTCATACCCTTCTGCTGCCATTTGCAGCCAAGAGCCTCTTGCGCTCTGGGCAGCACTAGCGAAGCTATGCCGCCCAAATCTTCAGAAGACACGAAACTCAAAGAGAAGCACTGCAGGAACCAGCTCGCGGCTCTTTTCGCGGAAGTTCGCCAGAAGGTGGGTTCGGAAGGCTTACTGCGATGTATCAGGCGCGACACGGTACACCACCTGTGAGAGGCCCACTAGCCTCTGCGCGGCTGCCGTTTGAGGATGTCACGCTGTTTTGCCCTTACGCTGGTTTGCGGGTGGCGGGCCTGACTGGGCAGCGGCGCTTCCCCTTAAGCAACGCTTGCTTGGGTCTGTGAGCACGCGGGTCGCTTGAACTCCAAGTGGAGGTGGCCATGACATTCGCCTCAGGCAGTGGCTTTGCGCCTTCCACCGAGCGCAGCAGCTTTCGCTAACCCACTCACGCAGAGTGGCAGCTGTCTAGTTCAGGCCACTCACAAGCGCCCCAGGCTGGCTTGTAGCAACTAAGCGGTCCAAATTCTCACGGCTATCCAGTTGCCAGCGCACGGGAGCTTTGCAGTGTCCAAAGCCACAAAGCAAGAGTTCAGAGGCGCGCGAGCCATACCCCGAATCATACCCCCGAGCCATACCCCGAACCATACCTGCGATTCATACCCCTTATGCCAACCTCCCGGCACGGCCACGTCAAAAAAACACATACCCATATTTGTTGATTTCAGATTGTCGAGCTACAACAAGCGCAGGTTCATGTGTATATATTTTCCTAGAGTCAGTCCTTGATTCATACTGTGGATGGACAAAATCCTGCACCATGGGAAGCCAGTGTTCATTTTTGCATGCAGGAGAATTGAAGGGTTTCTTAGGTGGTGCAAAATTTCGTCCACAGTCCACAGTAGCAGTGCGTTTGGCGAGGGCGTAGGCCCGGGACACTTATTCACATCAGTTCACATGCGGCTCCACTCACCGCAAGCGCCCTCTACAGGACAGGACCCGAGTTTCCTTGTCCGCAAATGCTTGATGTTGTTCAGCCGCGGGCACGATTTGCGCAATGTTCCCAGACTAGCATTTCCATCAGGTCTCTTCAACCCAGAAATGGAGAGTATGTTGCCACACATTGTAGATGCTTGTTTGAACTTTCAGGAACTTGCCGTGTTGGGTTTTCTTGGTGGCTGATTCTCCCATTTCCCGTAACCAAGGCGACCCAGTGCTTCATACGTGGCTGGCTATGAAGTTCAAGAGCTGGATGGGAAAGGCACGACTATGATTATAGCTGTTCTTAAGCCACCCTCATTCACCCTGATCGCATTTGTGTTCGAACTCAACCCATCCCGACCCGGAGCCACCCGAATCAAACGAACAATTGGCAGTTGCCGAATGCCAAATACGCCCGGCCCTTTTCGAGGAACATGTTCTTGGCACGCCCAAAGCAAGCTCGATGAACATCGGCGATATTTGGGGCCCTTTGGCCAAGAAAAGCCCACGCTTGGTTGGTTCAGTTGCAACCACCAAAAAGGGCGTCGTTTCTTTTTGGCGAGGCCACTCTGTTCGAAGTTTGGGTTTAAAGGGGAAATCACGGGAACCCCGGCCCATCCCGGGCCCATCGGTTGCTTCTAGCGGGGGGTCCGCCTATTTTGAGACTGGGACACCCGGGCTAAGATCGTGGACCCCTTCCTCGGGCGGGCGCTCATGAACTTCACTGCGCCGCTGGTTCGGCATTCGTCGCTTGCGCGTTCGGGGGGCGTCGAGGGGTTTCCAGGGGAAGCCAAAGGGCAGCCCCCCGGCGATTCCAAGGAAGTGCGAGCTTCCATGGAACCGCCGAAGGTATCTCCCAAACTTCATTCTTTACTTGGTGGCTCCCAGCCATCCCCTTGACTTGGCCTTTTAGCTGTTTAGTGTTTAGTGGTAGTTTCCATTTAACCCACTAAGAGTTGAAAACTTTTAGCGGGGGATCTGACGGCAGCCCAGTTTGGTGACTGTGTTTTAAAAAACAAAACTGCCCCATGCTTCGGCGACCTAGGTACAACCACCGCTGGAAGATGCCGTCGCAGGTCAGCAAGGGCCGAGCCAACATGTGGTATAGCTTCAACGCTGCTCGGCTTCAGAGACGTGACAGTGATTGAACTGGATTCCTAGTGACCCAATTGCCCAGTGCCCTAAGTCAACCAGCCAAAAAAGGATGCCCTTTTTTTCCCAGGGCCACTGGGCATCTGAGATGAGCAAAATGAGCATCTCAGAAGTCCTTGTGGGAGTGGGTGTTTTTTTTTTGGGGGGGGACTCCCAAAATGGAGAAGTTCCTTTTGGTTGTCCTTACACTCACAAGAAAAGGGGCTAAACTCAAACAAGACGAGGCCTCCGTGTTGTTTCCTTTCAGCCAACATTCCACCCCGTTTCGTTTTGAGGTCACTATGCGCCTATATTCCATGAAGCCATGGGAATCCATGGTCCGTGCGCGGAAAAGAAAGCGGACGTGTCTCTTAAGTCACGGCAAAGGTAGCTTCCATTTGCTGAAACTATGTTTTGCAATTATTATTTCCCCCTTTTAACTGTTGGTCTTAAAGGGCATCTATCACTCCTGGAACTATGTCTTTCCCAGGGGGCTTAGGAAAATGAAGGTACATCTTCAGTTTTGGCTGTTGGAGGTTTGGAGGTTACGTATAAGCTTACATACCTACGCGCTGTGAACAAGAACCTGCACCAGTTGCTGGCGTAGATTGTGTCTATCCCCAGTATTGCCTTACAACCTATACTGAGGTGGCTTACATTTGAGCCACAATCAATCAAGGTGTCATAGGATGGGTCGCAGGGGATAGTCCCAACCATAGCTGGGTGCGGATATCCGCCCTCTTGGTTCTTTACATGATTTTACCTGGTTTTGGGTGCACCCTGAGGCAGGATGCGATGGGACATGCAATAGATTTGAGCCTGGGAAGGTGGCCACCATATTTTTACGAGGTGGGCCTGGTCCACTTCATCTCCATCAACACGGAGACTGACTTTCCGGGCGCTGAGGAGACGTCCACAGGCCGGAAAAGCTAAACAAAAGTCCGAAACCGGAAGGGGCCGGCCGGGGAAAGACATGAAATTTAGAAGCAGAATTGAAAGCAGATATAAGATAAATGCGTAAGCAATCCTGGGAATCTCTGGGAAAATTGTTGCCGGTTTCTTGTTTACCCTCATTGACTCATGTGAAAGTGGTCTTACACCCTCCTGTGAGCTTCCATGGTTTTTGGAGGGAGTGGAGGTGTTTGGACTTTACATTTTCGGAACTTGAAAGATTGCCCTTGGATATGAACGCCGTAGATGATCAAGTCGGGTGATTCTTGCTTTTGGAACTCCAGCTGTCATCATGTTGTGGTTGGAAAGTCAACTGAGCCACAATCAAAACCTGGGTAACCTGGGTAGATGAAGGTTAGCAAGGGACAGTCCCAACCATATTAGCTGCGGCCGCCTTTTTAGTTCTCTACATGGGTCTGGGTCGACCATTTTAATACCGGGTTTTGATTGTGACTCAACTCACCTCCCAAGTTTGGACTTTGTACTCTCTGGGAAGGTCATGTTAATGGCAAACAACAAGCTTAGACTTTGGTTGTCTGATCCAACGGAAGTGAGTCGTTGCTTCTTCTTGGCAAGTTCGCTCGGAACCATGGGTTGTCTTTTGAGGTTCTCCCTTCTTGGATTTGAAGGGACAAGGGGAAACCACCCTGGGTCCATTGCGGGACCGACCCCCATGAAGCCTTCAAGCGTAGACAGTTTCATGAACTCAGGGCCTGGGCGGGGCACTGCCTATGCTTAGTGCTTGGATTCAGACCACTTTTGGAGGCCCCCCCCCACCCACCCGAATAGGACGTACTTAGATCCGGGGTCCACCTTAACCCCCCTTCTTCTTTTCTTGAACCCACCAAAACATCGGTGACAGTTTCGTTTCCAAAACTCAGGCCCTTACACGCCCAGCAAGGCAAGGCAACTCGCCTGGGGCAAAACAAGTTTACTGAAAATGGTTCCTGACTGGGAACTTCCTTTTTTGGGTTCGCCTTGTTTTAATTGCGTCAAATGGAAACCAAAGGGGCAACCACCACTTTGGGGCCTTGGGAGTTCCCTTTTTTTGCGGCACACCCATTTCCGGCAAGTCGCCATAGGCGTTATCCGGATTTTTGTTCTTAGGAGTTTGGGTAGATTCCCTTTGAATACCGGGTTCCCACTAGAACTCACATGAAGCCCGGATTCATCCGCGTTTGATGCACACAAGGGGTTCAAGAGGTCAAGCTCTCGGTGGGGAGCACCCACTGGGATTTTACGAATTCGGTATGCGTCAAACTAGCGGACCCCCATGCCAGATGTCCGCTTCCCCTTTGGATTCTCTTTTCAAAACGCTGCCAAACAGGGTAGCCTCAAAATGCACATACTCATGTGGGTGTTGTCAAAAGATACGGACCATTTCAGGACCTGGTGCCGCCTTTTGCCGCATTTTAAACAGGATACCCAAAAGGGCCCCTACTTTTGACAAACCTTCCCCCCAAAAAAACAAACAAACATAAAAACAACAAACAAAAGGGTAGCCTCAAAAAAGCGCATGCTCATGTGTTCAAAGCAAACCCAATTTTATGAAAGTCCAATGCAGCAAACGCTGGCGTCAGCTTTTTGTCCTCGCCTTTTCGAGGTGACGGGCACTTCTCCTGGCTGAAAGCGGGACACTTCGGTGCTGATGGTGCGGTGCTGAAACACGAGGGGAAGGGATGGAATGGAACCCCAAGCTTGTTTTGGTTGACCTCCATGCAGTTTATGGGCCCAAGAACAGCTTTGACCCCAGCTTGTTTTCTTTGACCTCCACTTGACCTTGCAGTTTAAGGGCCCCAAACGAACAGCTTCTTGGGACGACCTTCTTAGTGGCAAAGGAACAGCTTAGACATTTTTACATATCCACTCAAACTCATGGTTAAGGAAGATATTAAAACACAAAGTCACTAAGCTAGATCCCAACCACGAGGGAAAATCCTCCCCAACAGAAGGTAGTTCAAACAATGGTGGTTTAAACATGGCGTGTCGATTCTTCTCGGGGGAGCGGTGTCAATAGACATCAAATGGAAGGTTCCCCTTTGTGATAGACCCATATTTCAATCGATGGTTGGCTGCACCCTCTGAAGGCTGTGGTGAACCGAATGCCGAAATCTCCGCGAGGTGTATGGGTGGCTCGCCTTTGTTGAGGGTACCCTTTTCAGTTTGTTTAAAGGGAAGGTAAAGCCAGCAATTTGCGCGGATGTTTTGTTGGCTGCTTTCGGGGTCCAAGAGTCTACCATCCCAGAGTGTACCAAGGGACCAAGTGGTCTTTCCATGTGGAAACAACGGTTCCGAAAAGCAGAAGCATGTTGTTGGCTTGTGTGTTGCGTTGTGTTCGTGTCTTCTGCACTGCGCAAACATGTGCGTAGTGTACATCAAGACAATGAAACACTTGACGCGAATGCATCGCGCAGTTTGAGAGGGCCTATCTTGTTCAAATGTGTCAAAATCAACATTGTGCTTCAAGGCAGATGTCTCAAGATCAGTTAAAGTCTTCCAAGATGTTTGGTTTTCTTAAGAGTGTTCCCTCGTTCCTGAGTCCCCTATCACGGTGAATTGGTTCAATCGTACTCCGCGACCCCGTTCCAATCCTCGTGTCCAGAACCCGTAGCCCCCTTGAAACGCACGTCTTGTGACCTCAAAGGCCTGGACTTTTTGGACACACATTTCCATTAATCTTGCCAAAGGGTAGTGTTGAACGATAGGAGCACTGCTTGCCATTATAAATTATTATAGTTGGTGGTTCCCCTTCCGGGTTTTATGGGGCAGTGAAAAGGCCCTATGAGCCTTTAAAAGCATGGTAGAAACAAACATCAATCGGCCTGTCGATGACTGTAGCTATACTTTCCTGCCCCGAATCCACCTGGTGAAATCCTTTCCCGACAGCTAAAAGCTATGGATTTGGATTCCGCCCAGATGGGCTCTGGGCGGTTTGGAGCAGCTTTCTGGGAGGGTTCGGAAGGTTCGGTTCCAGGGGGTTCCGGGGCTGTTGGGATACCACCTGGGCTTGTTTTAACTTGATGGCTTATGAGGGGATCCCAAAACGGAAGTCAGTTAATTTAAACCCGGACCTCCAGTGAGCTGCATCCCTTCCGCCGCAACCCTCTAAAGCCTTTCTTTGCCATGGACATCGAGTGGGGGTGAGGGTTAAACTGGCCGCAGTATGTTTACCAGTTGACCATTGTCAAAGTCACCCCCTAAGTGGTAGGTGAAAGGGCAACCACCCCAGTTTCAACATGATTCCAGTCAAACAACACAAATCACCAACAAATCACACAATATTATCGTAAAAAAAAAGAAAAACAGAAAAAAGCCACTCTGCGGCGATCTCCTGGCGCCTCCCTCGGAAGACCTCCAGCCCACCTTCCCGTCCTTTCCGCGAAGGCGAATACCTCTCCTGGCTCGAGGCGGATCTGAAGGCAGCCAACGCCAACCGCAAGGAGCGGCCCTGGAGCCGTGGCGGAAGGTTGCCCTCAGGGCTCCCGGGAAGATTTGCCCAGTGGATCCCAGGCTGCCCTTGTGGGTAACCTCAGCTATTGTCTTGTTTGTTGATGCTTTTTTGGAGTGGTGCCTATGCAGGTAAATGGATCCACTGGGTTTGTGTGTGTGTGTGATTTTTTAGGGGACACCCCCAAAACGGTGGTTTTCCTTTTAGTGGAGGGACTCATGTAGTTCATCAGGAGGGTCACAATTGAGGGATGCCATAAATTAAGCCTGAGCCAAACGACAGCCATGCGTTTTAAGGGTTGTGAGGTGGATTGTTGGTAGCACTTAAGCATTCAATGTCATGAGCAGCCAGGAAACATTTCCATGCACAGGAGTTGGATGAAGATGCATCTTTAACACAGGGGTACCTTCAACAACAAACTAGCCATTCTGACACACCCATTAACAATGTGACCCCTGACAGGGTTTCCTCCACCCTCCCCGAGCATGGCCAACCGGTCTTCCTTTTGGTTTCCCTTTACCACCCAAAAAAGGGGTACCCTCAGACCCAATGGTTTTGGATTTTGGGCCGGTTTAAGGTGAGTAGGGGGTCCCTGCACTGTCGCAACAGACCCGAGGCCATTTAAGGTTGCTTGCTCACTCGAATAGAAAACCAGAGAGAGCATCAAGAGGTGGCTCTCTTTTTTTGAGGCCAAGCGGACCCCTTGTTTGTTTGGCTTTCAGGGAAACCGAAAGGAAGGCCTTTTTTTTGTTGGGTTTGATATGTAAAAGGACTTTTAGGGAACTCTGCTGTTGAGCCACCATGTTTACAGCACTCCTCTTGGGTGCTCAGTGTAGTTTGTTTTGGCTCCGTGGATCCCCTAGAGAACCACAAACGGGGGGTTCAGTTGCCGGGTCACCCCCTTGTTTAGACATGTTTAAGCCCGGGGGATGGTGGTTTAAACATATGTGATTGTGGACATGTGAACAGCATATAAAATGGATAGTCCCAACACTTGAATGTAGGTCCCCCCCAATCAACGTGTCCATTTAGTCAACACTTTTGCTGGTCTTTGGTTGCTCAGGCTGATTTGTTTTAGCTTTTTCTTCGCAGGTCAATGTGTCCCAATATTGGAGTCGTTCGGTTGTTTATGCTGCGATTTGAACCGGTGGTTCCTTTGGAGGGTAAGTGGACCCCTTTTGGCTGGCGCGCACGCGCAAGCACACCCCGTTTGAGTGGCTAACTCATGGTGGAAAACCGCCACGTGGATTTCCTGGTGAGGAGTTTTCCTCCAGCAGCGAACCCACCTTCACCTCCTTTGGTTTTCCAGTTCTTTGTTTCGTGGCCTACATGATTCATCACCTGAGAGTTTTTTTTCCACTCAAGCAACATGTCTATTCCAGTTTACAGGGAATTGACACCACCACTCACCTGTTATTTCCTGCGGAGTAAGTTTTACCAGGCCACATAGACTGAGTCTATACATAAGCCTATGCGCCTCTGACTCTAGGGTCAAAACTGCAGATTCTGTCTACCGGGTTCTCAGTTGATACTTGTACTTTACCCCTTTCAACATCAGTTCGTTGTCGGCCCTCAACCAGCAAGATCTTTGGAAGGCCCTAGAAATCCTGCACCACAGTTCAGAATCCCTGGAATGATATGATTCCCCGTCAACCAGCAACGGATTAATGGTTGCAACCATGGAGTTTTAGTGGTGCAAACGGATTTCGTCCATAGATCCGCAGTAGCAGAACCTGGCCATGTGCCGAGGATCATCGCTGGTGGGCACCGACCCCTGGTGACGTGGCTGGATTTTTAAGTTTCTGTCACTTGGTGAGGGTACCCGTTTGGGCCTTTCTTAAAGGGAAACCGAAGGGAGACCACCATTTTGCGGTGTCCCCTACAAAAAGGCATATTATAGGCAGGTGTCGAACCATGTCCAAGATACAAAGTGGGCCGCCAAACTTGCAGCTGCATCTGGTTTGAGCTTAAATAGAGGGTCCATGTCCAGTTGGGTTCAACCCATTACCATCTGGAAAGAAAATGGGAAGACTAAAGGGTCCATCCATTGGTTTCCATCCATTGATTTCCACTTCGATTTGGGTTTGCCAATTGTTTGATCCTTCCGCATACCGGGGTGTTTGGGGGTTCTCATCTTGTTCGAGGCTGTAACGAGACACACCCATTCCACTGGGCATCGGACAGGGCGGTTTCCCCCAGTTGGAGTGGCTGGAAGGTTCTGGGAGTTTGGAAGGAGCCAGCTTCAAACGCCCCTGCCATTTCAGGCCGGAGAACCACTTTGTTCGCTTAGATGGAACTCACTCCCTGAGTTCCTGGACTTTAAACTCTTTGGGAAGACCGTGTTTGGTAAACAAGAAAAATGGACTTTGTTTGGCCAATCCACTCAGGAAGTGAGGTAAACGTGAAGCGAAAAGGCACTTTGCCGCCTCCGTTTTGCGCCGACACACCCACATCTGACGGAGTTGCTTCCAAACCGCTCAATCTTCGGAAGGCATTTGGCCCAAAGCTGTGACAAGTCTCGCCCATCGGTGACTTGGGCTTTAGGCGTTGGTGCTTCGGTCTAACAGCCACAGCCAGGCGCAATGGTTCAAAGCTTCGCTTGGTACTTTGAGGTGCGGGGTTGACCAACAGGTGGCCTTGTTTGGCCTCGCTTTGGCCTGACTGCAGTTGTGCCTTGTGTGAACCTTATTTTAGCAATAGAGTTCCAAGGCAACCCGCTCCTCCAGAAAGGACATGGGGTCCCGTCAAGGCAAGGCAGTAATCACTAGCCAACCCAACAAAGGAATTGAAGGCTTTCCACATGGCCATGGTTTTCTAGGGAAGCCCTCCTCACAATCGGTTGGTGGACATAAGCACGACACCAAATTCAAAGTCACCATAACAATCACACACAAACAATATGGTGGATTCCCTAGCCGTTCCCCTAAAGCGGTGCGCCTGGAAGCACTGCATGGCCCTTACAAGCGCGCTGTCGCGCCACCTTTAAAAGGGGGCCGCTCAAAAGGGCCACTTTTCTGGGCGGTTGAACAATTCGTCGCCAACAACGTGAACTAGCCTGAGGCAGGTAAGTCCCCCTCCCCCTTGTTGACAACCCGACAGGTAGCGCCGTCAAAGTTCCAGCCTTTTCCTGATGCTCACTTGCAAGTCGACCATTTGACTTTTTGGCGCTCCCTTTTTGGTCCACTACTAGAAAATAATGCAAACCTGGCATCCCTTTTGAACCGATCGCACTAAATTGGGACCAGAATCAAACTCACGGTTAAAGCTGATTTATAAAAAAACTCGCCCATGATTTCCTGATCTTTGGGCAAGTGAGGATGAGGCCAATGAGAAGCTTGAGCGCGCATGGGCCCATTGGCAGCAGGGAAATGGACAAGGAGTTGTTAAGCTGGAATCGGGGCTGTATCAGTACCACGTGAACCTGGAGCCTTACCCGTTGAGTTGGCAAACCTTGGCCTTGAAACGGGACCCTGCTGAATTTCCCCCCCCGCAAGCCAGAACTGAAATGGAGGTCAACAAACAGGGTTTGGGGTTGGAAAGAATGGCATCGTCAACTTAAAACCGCTTGTTATTGCAGCCAGCGCCACGAAAAGCTGCTTTCGGATAGCACGCCGCGCAATCTCTCACATGACAGAAAGCCGCTGTTCATCATTCTAATATTTTTGTTGCTTTTCTGGCCAGATCGTCAACTGGGCAGATCAGGATGAGAAGATCCAAGTGAATGCAAGCACGGGCAAAGAGAGAAAGGTGGAGCGACGGCAGCAAGCTAACAGGCAGCTTGCCTGAGTTGCAGACTTGATGAGTTGGGAAAAATGCATTCCAAGTAACAAACATTGGATGAGGACACTTTGGATGCGGGATCCAAATGTCGATTCTCCCGATTGTTTTTTGAGGTTGAGAGCAGATTCACGGGTTGATTCGATCCCTGTCCTCTAGAGACCTCCTTTTTGGTGGCCAGGCTCCATTTGCGAGCCATGAATACGAAACGCGTGCTTCGCACTTGTGTTTTTCTCAGCCTGGCGAAGAGAAGAAACCATGGCTCCTTTGGCATCTTTCAACTTTCCCAAATCCAAAGGGGGGTGGTTTCTTACCCTCATTCCCAGTAGCACACACACACACACCTCATAGGAATTTTCTACAATGATCTTCAAGTATCCTTTCACGAATGCTATGTTACTCGGGTGTTTTTATTGTCCGATTCGTGCCCGTTTGCGTGTTTTTTGTTTGTCTCTCGCACTAGGAGCCATAGAGGTCCTTCAAGCTGTTGAAAGATGACCAAGACCCGACACAAGGGAAGAAAACCCAGATTCCCTTAGTCAGCTACTAGCTGGTGGTTGGAGGGCCAAGGAGCCGGGTGTCCAAATTTGCTCTAGGAGAGGGAGCCTTTCGCAGCTACCAGGAGTTCTGAAAGCACATGGCAGGCTACCCAAAAACGGAAGGCCTTTTCTCCAATGGCTACTGGAGGTCTGGGAAAAGCCGCGTTTGCGCTATTCCTTTAGTTTCCCTTTTGCGGGCCGAACTTCGAATCCGTGCCAAACGCATGGAGCCAACAGGTATGAGGAGAGACTGCGGAACCTGGAAGCCCATGCAAGGGATGTCGAGGACGAGAACCAGCGGTTGCAGCAGCGTGTGCAGCAACTGATGCAAGAACAGAACATGCAGAAGGCAGCGGAGAAATCCAAGGAGGAAGCCATCATTTCACAGTGGCCCTCACTGTGTTTGGCATGTCGAGTTGTTTGTGCTTGTTTAGTTTGTGATTCGGGGTGTTGCAAATAACGGGGTATTCGCTTGGACTTCCAGACTTTTAGAGTTTCGAAGGATTCATGACATGTCCTACTAAAAGTTCAACGTTCAACAGAGGATCAAACCACTAAGAACAGACAGCCCACCAGCAGGGTTGGGCAAAACTTGTGTAAACAGCCCAAATGCGGCTGTTTAAGCAAAGGTGGCTAAGATGTGCTTATAAACAAGACGTTTCAGGTACGAGGAGAGCCTGCGACACATGGAGTCTCGTGCAGAGGCGGCGGAGGCTGCAAACCAGGTGCTGCAGCAGCACACGCAGCAGCTGGATGAACGGATCCAGGCAGCTGAGAAAGACGAAAGGGCAAAGAAGCTGGGCGAGAACAGTTTCCTGATCGTCCTGACCACACAACCCCCTCGTTCTTTGAACCTTCTCTTGGGCCCTGTTTCAAGGTTCAAAGTGAATTTGCGGAGTAGGTTTGGATGCCCGGTTTGGTTTAACCATCATTCTGCTCAATAATCGCCTTCCGCGAATGTTTGGATCATCAAATCGGTCTTGTTGCATTTATCTCCGTGGTCTTGTCTCTGATTTACTGATTCCTTGTGTGGGCCATTTTTTCTCTATAAGGACGCCAAGCTACAAAATGGCCTTCCATTAGGTCGTCAAACGCGCTTCCTTCCTCCAACGATGATGTCCCTGCCCCAACCCGATATTAAATCGCTTGATCACAGGGCGCCCTTGGCCTACCGGTTGCCCACGGCGACTCTGGGTCGCTGAGGCGAAAGCAGAAGAAGCAGCGAGACCTCGCTGGCATCGGCTTGGCGAGGCAGGCTGCTGAGGCAGATGCTCGAGCCTGGCTTCATGGACATGCTCGACCCTGGCTTCAGCTCCTTCGCCAGGAGGAATCTGGCAAGGACACGGACGTCTCTCAGCTGGCTGCGTCCTTGGTGCAGCGCATCACAAGCGCGGCCCAAGTGGGAAACATCAGCTGGCGCTTGCAGGCCATGCTTGGGCCGTGGCAAGAGGTTCCTCGGGAACTGACTGGCCAGGAAATCGAGTTTCCCACTGACAGCCCTGACTTCAGGTTGATTGAGTCCGTTTTTCAAGGATCACTGCAATCCCACAGGCTTGATTACCGTAGCTCCGAGTGGTGCGACCCTCCTCGTCTAGACGTTGTTCGTATTTGCGCGCTACCACTGCCAAAGACCAAAGTCCGCGGATTTATCGAACGAAGAAAGATGATAGCGCGACAGGACGTCACGGTAGTACCGTGCTCAATGGATTATGCTTTGCGGCCAGCCGTTGGAGACAAGGACTGCAACGAATACTTTCTTTTTCATGGCAGCAAGTGGGACACGGTTCCGAAAATCATCGAGGGTGGCTTCGACTGGAGGCACGCAGGCTCAGCTGCAGGAATGATGTTTGGAAAGGGTAGCTACTTTGCTCCGGCAGCATCCAAGTGCGACCTATATGCCCAGGCGAACGACCACAACGAGCCTTGGTCGAGTTGGCCTAAAATGATTTTGTAAAGTGTTGGCCTGTTCGGTCAGTCTCGGTGCACGGGCGGCAACTAGACTAGCAAGGGTCCCAAATGCCTCCAGATGCGCAATACCCTCCAATATGAAACGACGACCTTTTCTTTCGGGCTTTTGGACAGCTCCGTCAAAATTGTTGAAGCTATTGGACACGTTCCAGTTGCCATGGACTCCGTTTGTTTTTTTTCTTGGGGGAGGGCCGGGGACCTCTTTGAAATAGACATAGACCGCAATGCGAGCCCCTTTCCCTTGCCACAAGGCAAGTGAGACTTTCAGCAAACACTGAGGAGCAGTGCATACTTATGGCCAGAGTTCTGCTGGGCAACCCTTTTCCGGCGGACCGCGGTTGTCCGCATGTTGGACAGGATGCCCAGTCCACTTTGGACCAGCAGTACCACTCCATTTGTGCGCTCACCAAGAGCTTGGGCGGAGCGGTGGGGGTTGTCAAACATAGCGATGCTGTTCAAGTGCAGTCCGCAACCTTGCCTTGGTGCTACGCATGGATTTAGCCTTTTGCCGTGTTTTTGCCCATACGGATCATGCTTCGGATTGGACAACCCAGCCAAAAACGGTGGGGGGGGCTGGGGGAAACGAGCTCTTTCAAGCCCCCAGGTGGATTTCCCAGAGGTTGTCATTTTCAACAAGAGCCAGGCGCTGCCACTGATTCGTATCGTATACCGCCACAGAGATGAATGTCGATGCAACCTGTGCCGGCGGAATCATTGAGGCGAGGGCTCGAATATTTTTCAGGCCTGGCAAAAGGTTGATAGTCTACGTGATGAAAACATATCCTACCAAATTGGAGCATCCTTGAAGGACAAGTTTATCCGTTGTTCGCCTCTTGCCACGGCACTAGTCCCGTGACCGGCTCTCAGCGCAAGCCTGATTGCCACGTGTCGCGCCGGAATTGCGCGCTGGGATTGGCAACTGCTCAAGCTGTGCGAGGTGGATAAGATAAGTCCGTGGGTTCATGAGACCCAACGTCCTTCCCCTTTCCGCCTTCCCCTAGCTTTCCTTACATAAGCCTTCATGGGGCCTAGGGTCTGATTCTTGGGGAAGAGGAGGTTGCAATCCTATGATTTGTGTCGTCGAACGTTAGTCTCCACGAAGACCACCTAATTCGCCGCTTCGCAGCTATGGATTGGGACTCACCCTGAAATGTCCAGTTGCCCAGCTGCAAAACGGGGTCGGTTGAATCCATTGAAGACTTGTGAGGGACGAAGAATTCCCTTCAGCAAATATGTCAGTCAGCAAGATGCGAAAAGATCAGAAGAGACACTAAGAATCCTCAGAACCCTTTGATCAGACGCCTTCTAAGACATTTCCTGGGGGGGAGAGGGGTTTTGGTTCCAAGAGCGCCTTGTCAAGTTTCAAGCTCTCCAGTACCGTTGGGGCTCATTGGGGATGGATTTCCCCAATATAGCAAGAAAACTGCAAGCAAACCAACCACGAGCTATTTCAATTTGCAGGATTTGGCAGTTCACCACCTGCAGCATCTAGAGAATCGACTGTGTGTTCCATTTCCCCGGCCAAGCTTGCCCGGGGCTCAGAGGACTGCAGTTGCCCGAAGTTGCTCCTGCTGGGCTTGTGGGCGGTCCAATCTAAGACAGGACCAGGACTTCCAAATGGCATCTCTTTGTTTCTTGTTTTCCTAAGTACGTTGCCAGACTTAGCTTACTTGTTTCTCCTTTTGTCTTTTGCCTTTACTTTATTTTTCCATCTAACCAGAATGTCAACACCGGTACAGTGACCCAGTAGAGTGGCTTCGTCTTTAGGAACTCAGGTCCGTAAACGTCCCAGTTACGAAACGTCCCCAGACTGGTGCCCCTCTCACCTTTTGAGAAGCTTCCCTTGAAACGCGTTTGACAAACAAAGCCTGGGTAAGTCAAGGTTGGACAGTCCCAACCAGAAGGCTTGGTGCGGATATCCGCCCGGCTGTGACTCGTTGCAGGAATTTTGATACTGTCACACCAGGTTTTGATTATGACCCAACTGCCAAACAGAAGAACCCCAGATTGTTGGGTTGCCACTGGTGGTTTGGTTGACCATGCGCCACATCGGCTGAGAAGCGAGTGGGCAAGAGCGGGGTGACCGAGCTCTTTCAGCACCTTGGTTTGTAAGCTGAATGAAAGCAGAAGATTCACTTTTGGTTTCCCTTCAACCGTGATTGTTCCGTTTAGTGGGAAATATATTCTTAGTGGTTTTCCAACCAATGATCATCCAATGTTTACCGGACCTCTTGAACAGGAACCATGCAACAAGGGGTTGCCAATTCAATGTAGAGGCAACCCCACATATTACATATTGGGTTTAAAATGACCATGCTGCACCTTGACGAAATGTGCACCATAATCTGAAAACATGTTGTTGGTGTAACCTAGATTTGAGCCAAGGACCAAGGATTTCTGGACACATGCAGCCTATGATTTGTGCACCCCTAGTGTGAGTCTCTTGGTACGGTTCTGAGTCATTTCTCTTAAACATGACTGTTGATATTTGTCAGCCAGTAAGATGTTACCTATGGCTCGATCAAGGAACGCCAGCCTCCAAAGGTGTCCAACGGCCCAACATGGGCATTGGCTCGCACATGCTGCATAGCACCCTGAGTGGAGGGTCGAGTTGGTTTGGGGTTCCTAGGATTCCCCTTCGGACGGTTTCGTCTTCTTGCAGGTCCGTTCAAAGTAGGTTTCCTTTGGTGGGGGGATTGTTTCAGGTGTATATATATATATATATTGAGAGATGGTTCCCTATAGAAAGCAAGCGCTAGAACAACAGCATGAATTTGAATGTTTTATGGTCTTCAGCGTTGCTTGGCAGATGCGACTCACCTGCTCAGCCAACAGACTGCTCACACCAGCCTCGGCTATGAACACCCAGCAGGGGGGGGCTTGTTCTCCCGTTGGGTTGAGATTGCCAGACTAAAGGCCCTTTCTTTTTTTCCGTATGTTCCTGTTCAAGTATCCAAAAGTTAGGTCGAAGTCAGGTCCAGCGCGCGGAACCTGCCAAGAGGGTCCCTCCAATCGGTATGCCCTGCCAGAGCAATGTTGCAAAGACCCTGGCGAGCTGTTGGAAAGGAACGCAGAGGTTGATTACGCAAGCGTGGTTCCAGCATGGGCAAAAGTCAAGAGACACCGTTTGCGTTCGCACGTAGTTTCTTCTCACAAGGCCGGGGACCAGACCTCAAGGACACAAACCGCTCCCCGGTGACTCCCCAGGACCCTATTGACTTGACGAAGGCGCTTGTTGGCCCCCGAATCTCCCGCGCGGAACAGCCAATCTTCGTTACATTCCAAAGAAAACCAACAGTTGATGTGTTTTCCCCAGCTGGCTACTTAGCACCCAGCTCCTCTTTCGGTTGCCTCGAGGAAATACGGGGTGGACTTCTACTTCGCCGGACATGCCCACAGGCAAGCGTGCAAGCGGGCAATGGGCGCTGGCGCCCCACGTGTTTTCCATCATCCTGACTGCCCAGAAAGACAGGACATGATAGGACATACACTGTAGTGTGTAAAGATGAGCTTATTTTATCAGAGGCATGCGCTTGTCCAGGTAGTTATTGAGTTGTTGACAGAGTGTATTTAATATTGAAAGATACTTATGGATTCACAGATGTATGTGCTGTGAATTGTCTTGCTTAGTTGTGTACGCGTCGACGGATGGATGGATGGATGGATGGATGGATGGATCGACGTGTACATAGAGAGGGATAGAGGGAGAATTCCATTTGTTTTAACACAAAACTGTACTTTGTATGTGCGCGTGCTCATTGTTGGTGTTGTTTCAATGGTGGTGCCACCAGACCCCTGGAAGATGTTCACTTCAAGGGTAGCAAAACGGGTTTCAACAAGCTCTAAGTAAGGCTTCCTTCTCATAGTTCTCTGGGGTTTGGCCTGGGACCGCGTCAGTGAAAAAAGCATTTTTTTATGCGCTGCTTTAGTTGCCCCATATGCTGCACAGCGATTGGTTGATGACCAGCTCCGAGAGCTTCACAAGCTCATTTTGCAGCTGTTCGCTGGTCTCAAATTTGGTTCGGGGACGCCTCAAAGTGGCGGGGAAATCGGTGACTTCCCTTTGCATGATTTCAGTTTGCAAACTTTTGTCTTCCTTAGTTGTAGCCGTTTTGCAACGAAATGTGTGGCAGCAGAAAGAAACACTTTGGGGTTGGATGGGTTCTTCATTTCAGTCCATGTCCCAAAATAATGAAGTCTGAAGTTTGTCTGGCCAATCCACAGCGCGGGTCCGTCGTAAATCATTTTGAGGCAACCCTACACGCCCCGTCCGTGCCAGGTATTGGCGAGACGCTCCATTTGGGGAGAAAAATGAGACCAAGCGCGTCTACAAGGCTGGAGATTGGGATAAATGTGGATGGAAATGGTTAGCCCTAGCATGGTTCACCTTTTCAACCGGCGTCTCTTGGCAAATGGGCGTAAATATCATCCAGGCAGTTTGAGTTGGCGGGGCTCTCCTCGTAATTATATCCATGTGGCGGAGCGTTGGGACATGTGACATGTGGTTCTCTCAAGACAGATATGCCTTTGCCTAGTTGCTGAAGCAAACCCACGCTTGATCCCCTCAGTAGTTCAAGTGACACAAGTGGACATCATCAGGAAAGATATGCAGTATGTTTGCTGGAAACATGTGGGTCTGTCTTTGTGCTGGGCTACTTCTTTTTTTTTTTGAATTGGGGGGGGGCGGGTTTAAGGGAACCAAAAGGAAAGCCACATTTTCAGGGGGGTCCCCAAAAAGAGACATCCAATTGAGGTCGGTGCTTGCCAGATTTTGAACACTCTATCAAAGAATGGCCCCATTGCCGCGCCATAAAGTTGGGGGTAGTTCTTTATGAGGGCAGGTGTCCTGAGATCACGGAGATTGCCAAGAAAGGGGACCCTCAATTTGCTGCCCTTCTGATGGAAAGAAGCATCGGCAAAAACCCAGCTCCCGGACAAATGCGTATGCGCAAGAATTGCACAGATCGCCACACATCCAAGACCTGGTCCACAACAAAGGGCTCTATCTGCCAAAACGAAACCGACGTGGGGGGATGTATCATTTGCCGTTTCCAAAAGCGGTCTCTTCACAGGGGTCATGTTGGTGGGAGGAGAGGGTCATCAGCGGGGTCTTCCGGAGGTTTGACCGGCAAGTTGTTCGCCCTTCAAATGTGTATGTGCGAGTTTTTAACAGCCGGGGTGGTTTGACTGATGCACACATAAGACCTAAGCTTATTCGCCCGGGCTGTGTGGCTCTGTGCAGAACTGGGTGCTGAATAATCCAATTTTGTAGATTCTCTTCTCAAGGGAGCCGACAGGGATGGACCAATCTCAAGTTTTAAGGCAAGCTGTTAAACCCCAGCAACCAATCTTGGACATCCCCTGGGCGCTATACCTGCCAGATCGGAAAGCAAATTGCTAGAATTTGCCATCACAATTTCGACTTGTACCTGTACTCTACCCATAACGGTCATAAGTTGGAACCTTGCTACCAGTGTGGATGGCCCAACGCTATCCCCAAGTAAGGAGGTCTTTTAACCACGGCTCATGCGACTCGACCCAACTTCAGGACCCCAGCGGCTTCATTCAGATTGTGACCGGCGGTGCCGGCTGCGACGAGCCTCGGAGCTTGCGAGAGGGGGACCACAGCCGTCCCCTTAAGCTTGTAGGTCTTGAGGGTTTAGTTGAGTGGTTGGGCTTCCATTCAACCCACCAAAAGTTAAACTCCTAGGGGATCTGAGGACAGCCCGGAAAAGGTGGTTTGAAATGGGTGATTTAAAGTGGTGGAACTTCGAAGTAGATGTTTTGTCTTCAATTCGCCTCAACCGAACAAAATGGTGGCTTCAAAAAAGACAAGCCCCCGCCCCTCCACTTGCCACAAGGTGTTGGCCTTTCAGGTTTCAAGTTCCCTCCCTCAACGCGCCCGGTCCTGTCCAATGGAAGACCCAGACCTTTCCTTCGAACACCCCGAGTTTAAGCATTTGGGACCAGGGAAATCACGGTCGGAGGCCAAAACAAAACGGGGTCTTCTTTCAATAAAGTCCCCCAGCCCCCTCTCAACAGCAATCTCGCGTCCCTGGATGGCGCCTGGCTGCGGGCTGGGGCCAACAATTTCACGCCGGAGCCCAGCCCCCTTTTTGGCAAAATGATCTATATGGGTGTGTCTCAAAATGAAAGGCCAAAATGGGTGGCATTCTTTGGGTCTTTCGGGTTTCCCTGTAAAAGCAACGTGCCACAACGGCCTTAGAAAAAGACGACCCGCCCGGTTTTGTTCCTGTAAAGTTTGGGGCCATTGAGGGTTCAAAAGTGGGGGTCGCGGGAAACATGGAGGAGTTTGGTGGGGTCTTTGTGCTGGCAAAGGCCCTGATTGAAATGGACTTGCACATGCGGATCCCAGGCAGCCACTGGCAATCAGCCATGTTGCTGCGGTTTAAGCAATTGGGCTTCTCTGACGTACACATGACATTGGGCACACAAAACAGGTTTGAGTGCCTTTTTTTGGGAGTCTGGCTGAGACCTTGGCTGCGGTTTGATTGGATCATGGTTTTTGGGGACATTGTCTGACATGTACTGTCCTTGTCCAGCGCCCACTAGCGGCGGGGTGGGGGGAAACGCCACAGAGACTTTGTCCTATTGGATGGGGAAGGCTTCCAAACGCTCCGAGTTGCGGACCTCTAACTGGCTTGTCCACTTTGGATGCCCTTCATCTTTCCCTTCGCCTCCGCATTTGCTGGCAAAATCAGGGCTGCCCTGCCCAGATCTGAAGGCCAAGTGGGAGGACCATGAAGAAAAAAGTTTTTAGCAATCAACAAACACTTTTTCGGTATCAACAAACAACTATTATAACAATCAAACAACACTTTCCATAATCCCTCTGTTTTGATGGTAGACTTGTGGTCTCTTGGTCCCCCGCGGCTTTTGGTCCCTCGGTCCGTCGGTCCCTTGGTCGCTCCCCCCGGTCCTTTGCTTCAAGTAGGGACTTTGTCCATGCGTGTTCATTTCTCAGGGCGCCACACGCCCACATTTGCTTTTTAGCCCTCTTGGCTGGGCAAGCCGGGTCAGTGGAGGCCCCCTCAAACCCCATCACATGGCCTGGCAGGCCGGCCCCTGGAAACCCTGCGGCTTCCCTTTTCTCCAGCCGTGTTATATGCCGAATCTGCGGGGTCCACCATAAATATATAAGTTTTTGCAGTCTTTCAGCGCTCAGTTAGCACTGGCGTTGGAGAAAACTCCAGAGGTACATCAAAATCACACCCTGGGTGTTAGTTGTCGGCTTCTGATGAAGCCACAGCCAGCTGAGGAGATGGAGTACAAGGTTGCCCCCAAGTGCTCCCCAGGCGTGCCTGAAAAGAAGCTGTCCCGGGGAATTTGTTGCTCCCAATTGTTTTTTTGGCGCAGGGGCCCGGATACAGGTCCCATGTGTTTGCACCTACCCCTCAGTTGTTTTTCTATTTGGATTTAAACCCTGGTTCCTTTCGAAATGAACTGGGAACCAAACCAAACCACCGCGTAGGGGTAAGCTTCAGTGGTTTTGACCCACCCGTGTAAGGAAAGGGTCCGATCTGAGGAGATTCAAGTTGCGCAAAATGGGATTCAGATCGGAAGATCTGCAGCAATTGGACCCTTTCTTTCAGGTCTCGTCTCGTTTCGGCTTCTCTCTCATCCAAAAGGCTTTGTAGGTGTGCTTTCCTTCTTCAAAATGGAATTGGTGCTGGAATTCCCCACTTGCCCCCTGAAATGTCCACATTTTACTCTATGTTCACTTTCCCTTTTGGTTAGACTGAACATCGGCTGAGGGACCATGACCCCACCTCCTATGGCAAGGAGGCTCGCCTATGGTTCAGATTTCCTGCGGCAAGAAAGCGCAAAAAAGCGAATGCCCAAAGTCTGTGTTGTTTTTTGGGTTGGGGTCCTTCTGCAAGCACTTCGATGTTCTTGGCAAGTTTGTGAGTTTTTTGGGTTGATTTTAGGGGGGAAACAACCGTCAGTGTTTGGCAAGGGTTGCATGAACAGGCAGGCCTTCTGCCCTTTGATCCGAGCCAAGCTTCGGGCTGGCCTCAAAATCTAGGAACCCCAAACTGGGTGGGGCCCTTTCTGCTTTCCCTTTAGAACCACCTCCAAATAAAGGGTTCCCCCTCTAAACAAGTACCAAACAAAACCTAGGATGTTGAGCTTTTTAGTTGGTTTAGTGGGGGGTTCCACGAAGCGACTAACCATTAGTCACTTTTAGCAGGGATCTGAGGGTAGGTTTGAGGGACAAGCAGGTTTCTGAGTTGCCTGGCCTTCTTGCGGCTTCCCGCAACCGCGCAGACACCGACACCTGCGTGCCCTCTGGGCACGACTGGGATGGGGACGACGAACGGCTGCCGCAGAATCCGGTGCGACTTGGCGCAGAGGTCTCTCGCAGGAGCCACCCCCTCCTCCTCCTGGTTTCCTCCTAAGAATGCCTGAACCCTGGCTGCTGAGGCCTTGTCAAGGTACCTTTGATTAAACGGGGCCTCTGGTCAATCGCATGTTAGCGGAGGCTCCGCTGAGTTCTCGACCCGCTGAACATGTTTTTCTGTCAACCCATGAATCAGCCTCGTGGATTCTTGTGCATGTTCCGCCTGTGAAGTTGGTTCCCTGGATGGGACAACAACCAAAAACTCGAGGGCTACGATTAGCACCGAATTGTTGAACCTCCAGCTTCTGGACAGGGATCAATATGGTAATGTCCTTTTGTGGATACAAATTTCACGTGCCTATGTTCACTTTGCCTGGGGTCTTTGCACTGAGGTATGCCACCGACGTGATCTCCATGGGTCGTTTGGAGGCGGTGAACGCCTCGACTCTGCACTTCGTCCTGGCCGACTCCAAGCACGGCCAGACTTTGGCCCCTTTCCGCCGAAGAAGCGAGCTGTTTTGTATCTGGGGTATTCAGATTGCATTTGTCTTTTCCGTTTTAACCGGTACCTCAAAAAAAACATACAACACCATTTGGGACCATAGGTATCCTTTTTGGTTTGGTAGAACATAGATGTCGATTCCTGATTGAACTGGTTGTTTCATAACCTACATGTAGGGCCATCTAGTTTCCCAAAAGGCCACCCATCTCAGTCTGGGACACTTCGGTCAGTAACTCTGAATTAGTGGTTTGGATTAAAGGAGCGTAAATGGGAAGCCATCCTCCAACCTCCAAACCAACAATCCAAACCACCAATTTGATTAGAGGGAAGCTGAGTAGTTCCCCGCATGAAGCCTGTCCTTTCCAAACCCACACTGGGCCAATCATATTGTCGGTTGCTATGTTGTCAAAAGACCACCTGGGGTCGGGATGGTCATCAACCCTTTAGCCCTTCAGCAGGGATTTTAGACAATCAGGGTGGAAGATTCGCCAGGGAACCATGACCATGAGCCACACCATGGCATGTGTACCCACTATGTACTGTATGGGGTGTATTTCTTAGGGCGACACGGATTAAATTTGCTGTTCTTTTGCTACCCTTCCAGCTGTATGTGAGCCAAGTTCTATTTTTTGCTTGGATGTGACGCCTAAAAAGAACTGCCCAGCAAAAGTGACCCAGTGCAGTTTCTGACTGTAGGGTTGCAGGGCCGGGGGTTTTGGCTCCCTGAATTCAGGCAATTCGTCTTTCAGCCCTAGCCTCCGGTTTCTGGGCTCCGGTTTCTGGCAGGATTCCCGGGGCTACCCCCACAAGGCACAATAGGTCAACAGCATATGGACCTCTAGGATTTCACCTGGCTTTACTTCGACGGTGGCCCCACAAAAAGGATATCTGGGCTCAGTGGATCCACGCCCAGGATGAAGTATGGCTTTCGAAGACGAAGACCCCAGCGTCCATTGTGGTTTGATCCCATCCTCCCACCAGGACGGGCGTGTGGTGCTGGGCGCTTGTGGCATGGACTCGGCTCAATTTGTGGGACCTGGGAACCTTTTGCATGGCCACTGCCTCGTACAGCCATCGGTTCTTGTAGGTTGCTGGAACCCGAAACAACTAGTTCCTGATGGTAAAACCTCAAAGAACCATTTCCTAGGAAGAGACCATGGATCTCTGAAACCACTTAGGCTGACTGACAAAGATCGCGGCCGGGTTCAGCATTGGTTTGAACAGCTCGCTGGTTTGCCCCATCATTTCCATCCAACACCAATCCTCCTTCAGAAATTCCAGGCAACGCCCATGGGAATCAGGAGGTTTTGAAGAATCAGCTTGTAGGTTCCTCCATGCACATGTCAGGACACGATTGCGCCTTGGGCGCACATGTCGTGACGTGGCCTGAGTCTTAGGATCTCTTCCGTGTATGGCAGACAGTTTGAAGCCGGCTTCAAATACAGGGGTGCTTGTGGGCTCGAATTGTCGGAAAGTGAGTCCACACCGATTGGAACCCAGTGTCTGTGTGTGAGTGCGCGTGTTTTGTGGAGGGACCTTTTTTTGGGAGCTGTTTTACAGGGAAACTAAGGAGGACACCGCCCATTCTGTGAGGGGAGTCCATATCCCATTTGGGGATCCCAGATACTTGGATATTTCACGTCGGCTGCCTTCAACCCGATTTTTCGGAAGCACAATTTCCTGTTTTTGTTTCTGCCGGATTCCGTAGCACAGATTTGGCAACCCAGGCTCCAAGGTGGCCTTTTTGTGCCAGGGCCACTGACCAACTGGCACTCCTATCAGACTCGGTTCTGGGAGGGTCTGCACCTTTCTTCATGGTGCGCAACTTAGTTGACTCCTGATGGAGTTACCCTGGAAAGAGGCATGGCAGGGACCCAAGGCTTGCCAACTTTCCGGAAAACATCGGCCGGGGGGAGGTGTCACACAACACTTGGTGTTGTGCGTTCAACCTTCTAGCCATGTCCGCCAATAAACCTGGTGGCCGGAATCGGATCCGATTCAATCCGATGGGCCAAGGCAGGGTCTCCGTTGATTTTATGTGCCGGAGGTCAAATGGGCGGGCGCCCATGGAACCTCAATCCCCATGCATATGTACTGCTTCCTTTTTGGCAAGCACTAGATAGGTGGCCGTTTCAATGGGGGATGGACCCCAAAGAACACACCGTAATATAGACAAAAGGAAACAATCCCTTCACAAGTCAAAGGGTACAAGGCTACATCTAGAGCGCTCTATGGACCCGACGTTCTCAGGCCTCCCCGCTGAGCGCTGGCGGCCGGAGTCCTTCAATCTTTCAATTACGTTTCGCGGCTGGCGGTCTGAGAGGTGGCGTTTGGGAGATATTGGGAGCAACAGGGAGGATTCAGAGAAGCACACCCACAATATGGGTGTGTCTTGTACTAGGGGAAACCCCAAAATGGTTCCTTTTGGTGTCCATTCAAAACCAACCAAAAAGGGGTCCCAAAAAAAACAGACACCATATGTATGCGTGTGTGTGTGTGTGTGTTTTCTCTGTTCAACATGTTGTTCACATAGCTGCCCTTTTTTGGACCGTTTTGTGACCGCTTGGACAAAGATCAAACTTGGCACCCTGTGAGACTTTTTTGAACAAACCTTAACTGAGATGAATAGCAGTTCCCCACTTCTCCGACTGCGAGTTTTGTGAGCGACATGCGACATCGGGCGTGGCTGATTTCATTGCCGGCGGTCGAAATCAGGTGTCGCTTGGGCGCCAAAAGGTGCGTAAGGCCCTCCCAGGGAATTTTCGGGGATCGCCTCAAAACGGAGTGACGGGCCAAGATGAATGGCTTCCCAAAGCGCTCTGAGAACAGCCCAAAACAAATCACAATCCACCGCGTGGATTGTGGAAGTATGGCGCTTGCTTTGTATGGGCGTACCTTTCTTCTGACGCCACCCCTTTTCAGGTGGCAGCGGAAAGTCAAAGGGCAAACCACCCGTTTTGGAGATTTTTTTTTGGAGACAAACCCGCGTTGATTTTGAAGATATGGTGGAGGTCATGTGATCCCATATTGCAAGTGGAATTTACTGCCTTACGACTCATGCTGATCGTAAACAAGACTATACAAGACTCCGCACCTCCAAAACCCATTGGAAATGGTGTGAAGGATCAAATATACGGTGGATGCCAACTCAATGAGCAAGCAAGCCAACCCCAATTTACAGTTTTTTTCCTCGCTCGCAATACTTGGACAACAACCGTGGGGTCGACTTACATCCGGAGATTGATGGCCAAAGCACCATGTTACTTGAGGTTTTAGGGATTGTCATAAGGCTGTGGGTCAAAGATAGGTACCCAACATGGAACCCTGGTAAATGGAACCAAAGACTAAAACCTGCGGTCCCCTGGTGGACTAATTTTAACCCACACCCATAAAAGGGACTTCAGACAATCATTGTAAGGGTTCCCCCTGTGAGCGACTGACCAAGGTATTGATAGTCCACTGAAGCGGTTTGGAGAGGATGGGATGAGAAGGGCAGCTAGCAGCATATCAATCGCTCATCAACTGTCGGATGTGCGGCGCATCTCGTCCAACGGGATCAAGCACCGTCGCAGGTACGAACCCCTGGGAAGCCATGGCCCACTGGTTTCCCGCCAGTGGGGTCGGCTGTGGGTGCACTTCGCCAGCTTGGGCTGGGAATTGAGAAGAGATTGGGGTGTGTCTTGAACTAGGGCCCCCCCCCCAAAAAAAAAGAAGTGGTGTCCGGTTGGTTCCCTTGAAAGCCACTCCAATAGGGTTATCCTCAAAACAAACACACATTGAGATTGGCATAGGATCCCAACAGTATCCCAACCCTCCCTAAACGCGCCCTCCCCGTTCGCTCGCCGCTTGAGCTGACTTTTCGGTTCGGATTGTCCGCAACCGCTTTCTTGAGCCAGCTCCACGGGCTGAGCCAATCGATCCGAGGTGCGGATGGGACGCAAATCGTCCGTGGTTTTGGTGGTCCTTGTGGTTTCCCACCAAAAACGGGGGTGGCAAAGGAGAGTTGCCCTCGAAAACAGACACCACACCCGGATGTGTTGGATAGTTTACATATGTATGTATAGATGTGTATAAACAAATGTACGCCTCTAATGGCATAGTGTTCTTTGTCGTAAAAAAAATGATCTGTTTGCTTGTATGGACAGGGGTTAAGGATCTCTAAAGACCCTGTCAAGATTCGTAGGCCCCTAGGCTGCCCAGCCTTCCACAACAATTGGTCGTTGGTGTGCTAGGGATGCGCTCATACTACTCTGGACGTGCTTGTGATGGACGGCTGTCAGCCGCATCTCGTGGTCTCGGACGCCATGCAGTTAGTCTACCAGTCTGGATACGTCAAACAGTGTTGTGTTTTCGGAGGGTCGTAAAGGCCGGAGCCCGCGAAATTGTAATCAGCCAGAAAGACAATGGGCAGAAGAACAAACGTGCAGACTAAAATGGGTCCCCTACGGCCCAGAGCTCTTCTAAGATTCTAAGAGCGCTTCCTGGTGGCGTGTACAGTCATGAGAGGAGTGCCAAATCTTGCTTTGTTTTAGCTCTCTGTTTTTAGTTCAGACCAACCCAAAGGGAGGTCCGAAAACAAGAAAGACACACCCACGTAGGTCTAAGGGATCCCTTGGCGTGTGTGGCAACCCGGGTAGGGCTGGTTGCAAGGGGCAGAGTTGCATCCGTTGGGTTCTGCAGACGAAATACGGGTCTGTCTTTTTTTGGAGGGTACCAATCTGTTTTGTGAGTTGAAAGGGAAACCAAAAGGTAATCCGCCATTTGGTGTTCCCTCAAAAGCGACGCACCCATATGGACCAGGCACAGCTGGAGCAATCTCTTAAGTATGTTGTGTGATTCTTCTGCAACCGCGGGCCCAAAACGCGGGATTTGCCGCAAAGCGGTTCCTTCATAACAACCCTACAGTACCTTGAGAGATTTTCAGGAGCCACAAGTGAATATTTTAATGAGCGCATATGTGTGTGTGTGTGTGTGTGTGCCTGGGTCAAATTATCAACCCCCAATATTTGGTGGCCGGCTATGTAACATGACCATTGTTGTGGAACCTTTGGTACCACATGTTTGGCCCATACCCGCATGTTCCACAGCCATGCTTCTTTGGTGTTAAAGTGCCCCACAGCCAAAACTCGAATTATTCAGGCCCTGATTTCCTCGGAGTTCCCTATGCTTCCACTTCTGCTGCTTTGCAAACATCACCTCTTGGTCCCTTCACAGTGAGTTGCCGTGGGACAATGGGAAATCCACTCCCCGAGTTCCTGGACTTTAAACTTTTTGGGTTTGGACCATTTGAGTGGTAAATAATCAAAGTTCGGTTACTTTTTTTTTGACCAATCCACTCGATCGGAAGTGAGGTGAAACCAACAGGAACATGTGGGTCTCCTCAGGAACACACACACACACACACACCCACACACACACACACGCAGACCCACATCGGCATGTCTTAAAATAAGGTGCCCGCAAAAAGGGAAAACTTAAAGCCAACCCAAAAGGAGTTCTCCTAAAGGGACACCCCCAGAACGGGCCCCGTTTCTGGGTCCTTTTTCATTTCCTTTGCAGGCCTCCGAGTTCGAGTTCGCCATGTGGGGTTGCTCAGGGTTTTCCGAACGCCTGAAATATCAGGCGCGGACCGGACATCCCTGAAGTCCTCAAAATGGGTCTTTGTTTTGTTTGAGGGTACCACTTTTTTGTGGTTTGTTGTGATTTGAATACCAAAAGGAACATTTAAAGTTAAGCCACCCTTTTCTTTTGGTGGGTTCTCTCAGAAAAGGACACCCAAATTGCATATGGGGCGGTTTGCCTCACGGCCATTTCGCTATACGTCCTTCCAGGTTCTAGAGAAACGGAGCTTTGCGGTTGACCGGTGGTGAATCCACGGATGCCAACATGGACCTCTAACGGTGGTCCAGGATTAATCAGTCCCACTTATACAAGTGCCAAAATAGTTAGAAGGGGTACCTTTTTCCCTTTCAGCTGAGTGGGTTCCAACCAAGCTGCTTTTTTTGGAGGCCAACAAAGTTGAAGTTGAGGGACACCTGTCAGAAAGCTCACCAGTGAAAATTGTGTCGCCAGTTGCTGTCCTTTCGCGATGCGTTCCCTTTCACAAACATGCACTGTGTAAGGTTGCGCGAATACTATTCAGAAACCAGAAATGAGGGTTTCCCAAGTCAAACTAATTCCATGTGTGGAAGTTGCACCATGGGTAAGCCCGTTTCCCTTGAGATCGTCCTCATCGCAGCATGATATCTCCCCGATGAGATATGAGACACTGGAGTCTCAAGCTTGACGCCCTGGCAAGAGCCAGGACAAGCTGGCTTCTATGATTGTTGCTTACCCTCTTTCCAATGGAAGTGCAGAATTCCAACTTGTCAAGCTGAACAGTTCTCCAAAACCTGGCTTCTGGGATTGTTGAGTAGAATGCGCAAAGGGCAGGCCAAGAATCTGACGATGGTTCGAACCATGTGCCGCAAGCCTGGATCATAAGCCATCCTTCAAATTACCCTCGGATTTGCGGTTGAAAGCAAACACATCCATATCTTCCTTGAATCTATGACTTAAAGCAAAATAACCCTCGAGCTTCGCGGGTCCGTTGCTTCGAGATCAGGGGGTACAGAACCCGCTGGTTGGGACTGGTATCCCATTTGGTGGCATGTGCTGTAGCCAGCGCACAGTCCAAGCCGATTTCTTCAAGGATCCTTTTCCCGACGGTCCCACCAGCGCGCCTGGGAGCTGCTTGAACTTTGATGTCCGGAAGAAATCTAGTCAGAACACTGCTTTGCACCCTTTTCCTCTAAAAACAACCGGCAGCTGCGCACAAAGAAAGAACATTTGTTGCTTCCAGCTTTCCAAGTTTCGATCCTTGCGAATGGGAATGGTCCTTATACTTATATTTCACAAGTACAAGGGATCCCTTTCCGGCACTCCCCCGCAAGTTTGCCAGTGGGTCCTGAGGGCCGCTTTGCGCGCAGCTTTTGGCGGCGAGCCCAGAGACGTGTGCCAGAAAAAGCTCAATGTGCACGACGGATTCCCTTGGCTTTCAAGAGATCCCTGTAGCCGATTTGGTGCCCTAGTGGCCAGTTAAAAACATAGGGTAGCAGTGCAGCAGACATGCTGATTTACTGAAGAAATGTTCGGGAGTTGTCCCTTTTGGACGGACAAGCCTCACTATTCTTAGCATATTTGGTTTTTGTGGTTCATGTGCGGTGGGCGGCTACAACGAACAAAAGGAAGAGTTGTTTGGGTCGAACGCAGTGAGGGTCGGAAAGCAAACAACACGGCTTTGGGAATTTACAAGGGGTCTTGGGATTGAGCCAGCGGACTTCGAGTAGCGGATGGGTTCAGCCAATCACTTGCTGCGGCGAACCTGCCAGAAGGTGTGTCCTCAGACCTCATCTTCTTATGCCAGAGGGTGTCCTTCTAGGGGTTGACTTTTCATTTGTTTCAACCATCGTTCTTTTCAAAAAACCAGCTGTTTCCCCATGGTTTTTGGAGGTTTCTTAGACAGAAGGATGCCTGGAAAGAATGGGGACGGTACCCCTAGAGTCCTCTCATCTTCCCATGGCACGCTGAGAGGGCGCTTCTCAGCTCGTTCCAAGGCTCTTTCCGCGTCGCGAGCGCCGCAGCCTCAGCCATTCCCCGCCCAGTGATGCTGATGTTTTCCTTCAAAATCGGTTGCCCGCTGCTGTCCACATTGCCGCTTCGATCCCCTTTAAAGGGAAGTAGTCTTCAGGACCCCTCAGTCAGATTCCATGTTAGTGGACAGGAGACAACCGAAAAACGGCCGCCCTTTCTCCTGGTCACTAGGCATTTGGGACCTTCGTGAAACCAAGACCTGGAAAGTGAGTCACTTATTGAAACCCTATGTCTCTTTGAGGGTGTACTTTGGCTTGGCTAGTTTTACAGAGTGAAGAGGAAACCAAAGCAACCACCCAATTTCTGTAGGTCCCTACCCCGCGGGGTTCAAACCACCAAAGCAAAGGGGGTTAATAGAACCACCATTACTAGTCTCAAAGAGTTTCATCATCCAAATCGGGGGGGTCCTTGCCATTCTTGGCACGGGGGCAAGGCACCCTAGAAGTCTCATTTGGAGACCATCGCACCTATTATTGGCTTCCTCTAGCCCCAAAAGCCCACGGCGCCGTGTTTCTGAATGTTTGTCTGGTGGGTTCTCAACATGGGGGTCAAAATTTAGCCACCAGGGGGACCGCGGGTTTCAGTTCATGTTTTCACCGACCAGGGTTCCATTTTGGGAACCTACTGTTGACACACCGCCACGTCCCGAATCAAGCTGGATTCGTCCTTTGCATCTTTCCCAACTCGGGGGATCTCTGGGGACTGTTTTTTGCGGTTCTTCCAATGCCATGGACCAGAATCTAAATCGAGCCCTGCTTTTGATCGAACAGCCAAGACGGGCTCTGGCTTCTTTGCCACACGTATGGCATGGGAAAAAGTCCTTTTTGGGGTTGGCTTCAGGGGAGAAACTGAGAAACCAAGACCGTTTCCCGAGCAGACAAGCCCTCAGTTCCCTCCAGTGGGAACCTGCGTGTGATTGCCCTGGACCCCATTGAAGCGGGGCTACCCCGATTCTGGCAAACGAGCGTCGAAAACCAAAGCACCAGAGACTGCGATGCTGATTGCCAAGATTTCCCCTTACACAGCCAGAAATATCATACCATTCAGTAGGGAATTTGCAACCTTGCCTTCAGCTCACCGCGGGAAGGACACTAAGCAGCCAAACAAGGGCCGCCCTGTTCCAACTCTAAGACTCAAAGCACTCAACGAACCGGGAATTTCGGGCCATGGGGCCGTTTGAGCCCAGCCATGGGGCAAATTGTGTTCCCAAACCACAGTTTTTGCGCTCAAGGTCTCTTCAAAGCAAATTGTTGTTTGGGCTTTTCCACTATTTGTAAGTTGTTTTTGAGGTTTCAGGATGGACTTGGTCAAATATGTCTAGACAAGCTTTGTTTAAACAACCTCCTTTTCTTTTCCTTTCAAGCGGCGCCAGGGTATGGCTATTGGCTCACTTGTGAGTTTAGCGGCTTTTAACACTTTTCGGCAAGGGACTTTTGGGGTCGCACAAGCACTTCACACTTGTGCTGCCAATCCACTGAAGAAATCCATTTAGGGACCCTTTGGTGGTCGACATTTAGGTGGGGATTCATGTCCACCACTTGTAAGGCGGCTCCAACTAGGTCCAACTCTTTAAAACAAAACAGCAGAAAAAACATAGCCATATTTTGTCCACCCCTTTGTTTTCCAAGCTTAAGGATGCTTATAGCCAACCTTTGCTTAAACACAACCTCCTTAATCGGTCGGTCCGGCTCTTAGGCTCCTGCCTTTCGCCTGCGAGGCTTCTCTGCGGTGAGGCGGATTAAAAAAGTCGGGCGCGCCGTTCGAGGGGTCGGAAGTCGGAAGATGTCTGGTGAATCCCTGCGATCCCAGTGATCCCAGTACAGGTCACCAGCCATTTTCATTTCCATGTTGAAGGGTTGCCATGGAAACCTGCCGTGGGGAACTCACTCCCCGAGCTCCTGGACTTTGAGGTTTTTGGGTGTGGACCATTTTAGTGGTACAGAATTAGTGTTAGGTTGCTTTGTGTGGCCAATCCACTTGATCGGAAGCGAGGAAATTGAATGGAATCACTGCGTCTGGCTTGAGTTTTTCTGGCCTCTAGGTTTTGCATGGGTTCCCCTGGTTGCCAATAGCAGCAACTGGAAGCAATTGGAAGGGGACAGCTCAGCGCACAAATACAAGAGATTTGCTTTGCGATGCGCCGAAAGCCCTACACCGTGTGAGAGAGTGGCATAGCGACTGAAAGAAGAACTGAACATGAAATTAGAGGAGAACTGGGAAGAACTGACAGTCATATATAAGAGCTGAGAAAATGAACACGCGTGGACCACTGTTTTGAGAAACACCCACAGGTTGGCAAAAGAAGAAATAACGAACCGTCCCAGCCAGAAAGAGGCGTGGAGTGCTTTTAGTATCAGGATTTCATTGTGACTCAGGCGGTTCCTGGAACCTGCCGAGGGCCTGAACATTTTCCGCTTTTTTGGCAACAAGCTCGGTGAACCTGTATGTTTTTTTGTTTTTACGTGGGGGGGAAGTGGTAGGTAATGTTGGACCTCCTTTATTAATAGTACTTGCTATTGTAGACGTTTTTCCTAATTCAGAATCCTGTGACTGTTTTAGGGGTTCTCTATTGTGGCAAGTTGTTTTGTCCCCCCAACAAAAAAAACAAACGCAGAGCTTTTTTCTTCGCTTTCTGGATTTGCTCGGGCTCAGGCTAAACTTGCTAAGCCTTGGTAGCTCCTGTTGAGCTGGAGGCTGGTTCTGAGCTAGAATTGGGAAATTGTTTTCTGGAAGTGGTCCCCAAACCACCAAATTTAAGATAACTTCTTTACAAAAAAGTGCGGGCAAACAGTCACACAAAGGAGGGTGCCCACAAGAGGCCCAGATCCTCTTTAATGCGACTGTTTTGGTGTCCTCTTTAGTGTCCAGTGGTTTCGGGGTTGCTGAAAACTGAAAACCAAAGCCTCAGCCTTTTACTTTTAAAGAAGGGGACTCATCCTAAGCTCTCCCCAGCTCAAAGGTGAAAGGCCTGAGATCTAGGAAATCGATTTTGCAAGTTGTTCCCAAACCATCAAATTTAAGATAACTTCTTTACAAAAAAGTGTGGGCAAACAGTCACACAAAGGGGGGTGCCCACAAGAGGCCCAGATCCTCTTTAATGCGACTGTTTTGGTGTCCTCTTTAGTGTCCAACTGGTTTCGGGGGTTGCTGAAGAAACGACCCTTGGCAATACTAAAGTAGAATTGGCAATACTAAAGAAAGTACTGGGGATCTGAGAGTCAGCCTTGGCAATACTAAAGTAGAACTGGCAATGCTGGCAATGCTAAAGTAAGTACTGGGGATCTGAGAGTCAGCCTTGGCAATAGTAAAGTAGAATTGGCAATACTAAAGTAAGTACTGGGGATCTGAGAGTCAGCCTTGGCAATACTAAAGTAGAATTGGCAATACTAAAGTAAGTACTGGGGATCTGAGAGTCCGCCTTGGCAATAGTAAAGTAGAATTGGCAATACTAAAGTAAGTACTGGGGATCTGAGAGTCAGCCTTGGCAATACTAAAGTAGAATTGGCAATACTAAAGTAAGTACTGGGGATCTGAGAGTCCGCCTTGGCAATACTAAAGTAGAATTGGTAATACTAAAGTAAGTACTGGGGATCTGAGAGTCCGCCTTGGCAATACTAAAGTAGAATTGGTAATCGAAGGAAGTTTAGAAGTCTAACTTCCGACAATATCGACAACTCAAGCAGAGCAGTGCAGAGCGAGAGATAGAGAGAGAGAGAGAGAAGAAGAGATGAAGAAGCGATGAAGAAAGATGAAGAAGCGATGAAGAAAGATGAAGCATGGTGTGCGAAATGTTAGAAAGGTCGCGAAATGCTGTATTTTTCAATGTTTTGAGCCTCCAGACGGCCCAGAAGTTACTTCGGTAAAGCGGCGGGTGCGGAGCCTTTGGTCGGAATTGCTGGCAAAAAATCGCACGCGGCCTGCGCGCGGTGCACATTTGGAAGTCAAAATCGTAAAAACACTACATGCTCGGGCTACTTTTGGAAGCTCCAACTTTCAAAAATCGCACGCGGCCTGCGCGCGGTGCACATTTGGAAGTCAAAATCGTAAAAACCTGAGAGGGTCGGGCTACTTTTGGAAGCTCCAACTTTCAAAAATCGCACGCGGCCTGCGCGCGGTGCGCGTTTTTAAGATGCAATGTAGCTTGACAGCGGTAAAACGCATTGGAATGGCAACGCGCAAGGCTTTTATCTAACTTGGAAAAATGCGTGGCGCCTGCGCGCGGTGCGCGTTTTTAAGATGCAATGTAGCTTGACAGTGGTAAAACACATTGGAATGGCAACGCGCAAGGCTTTCATCCAATTTGGAAAAAATGCGTGGCGCTTGCGCGCGGTGCGCATTTCTAAGATGGAATGCAGCTTGGCAGTGGTAAAACGCATTGGAATGGCAACGCGCAAGGCATCCTACGCTGCCCTGTTGAGTTAGTCGCGCTCTAGATAGATAGACAGACAGACAGATAGATAGATAGATAGATAGATAGAAAGCTGGAAAGATAGAGAGACAAGTAGACAGATAGATAGAGAGGTAGACAGGCAGATAGATAGGTAGATAGACAGATAGATAGATAGATAGGGAGGTAATGTCGCTGTGACCGTGTGGCGTTTCGGCTCTGTCTTGTCAGTTGCTCCGCGTATGTCATGTTTGTTCAATGTCCCGGTTTTCGTCACCAGCATCACTAGCATCACCACCACCACTGTTCATGTTTGTTCATGTCCCGGCTTCAATCGCGGAGCGGCAACTCACATCACCACCACCACTACCACCACTACACTTTCACCAGCACTCCCACCAGCACCACACACAGGCCGAGAACATGTTAATGTTCTAGTTTGTTGTTTGTCACCAGCCGACCTACCAGCATCACGCTCAGGCGGACAACCTCTTGATGTTTTTTTTTTAGTTTGTGTTCCCACAGAACGCATATACTTCCACAGACACATGCCAGTGACATCGTTTCCTTGTGTATCCCGCACGGTGGAGCGCGTCTTTTCTGACCGCTCCGGACGCCATGGCAGACGCATTTGATAAGACGGTGGCGTTTTTGGCAGCCTACTCGCAGGAGCTTGTGCAAATGAAGAAGCCGACGCTTACAGCTTTGCTCAACAGCAAGCGGCGCAGTCAGGTACCAGAGTGGGAGCGAGCCAGAAATTTCTGCAGACGAAAACTTTCAAGCTTGGAGCCAGCTCAGCAGCAGATTTTGGAAGACTGGGAGTTTGTGCTTTGTGACAAGTCCACGTTGGAGGCTGCGCCTTTTCTGGCCGGCCTTCAATGCTGTTTTTGCCGCGTGGAGGCATTTTTGACAGAGACGGCAGAGGCGATAAGATACTCAAGCAAGCCAAGCTTGCTGGCAGCTTTGCAGAGTCGACACATGCAGGAATTTCAAATGTCGAGCTTTTGCCGTGTTTTCCTGCTGCGCTATAGCGACCGCTTGGCGTCTGCGGAAAAGGATTTTTTGCTTGCAAAGGAAGCTGAGTTGTGTCAAGTGAGTGCTGCGGCAAAAGAAGCTGCAGCATCGCGTCGTGCTCCTGCCTTTGTCGAAGTGCAAGCCTTCTTCGCTCAGAATGCTGTTGAAATTGCTCAGCTACAGAAGCAAAGCTTGTCAGCTGTTGTCAGCAGCAACCGCGCGAATTCCGACACACGTTGGAAGCAAGCTAAGAATTTCTTCGACAGGCACGTGGCATTGTTGAATGCCGACCAGAAAGAGCATTTAGAAGACTGGGAGTTTGTGCTTTGTGACAAGTCCAAGTTGGAGCCACGCAGGCGGCTTTTCTGCCCCTGTCTCAGCCCTTGGAGCGCAAATCCACTTGCAAGCTTTGGGAGCTGAAATCATGGCCACGCTGAGGCCCGACAGTGTGATGCATCCACACTTGCGAGCACACGTGGAGCTCATGCTGGGCATGTGTGCTTCCGTGCACTTGGCGCGCCAGGAGGCTTGGGATGTTGCCTTGTATGACTTTCTTTTAGGCTGCGGCATCAGAGCGCAGCGCACGCGTCCTGGCGATGCCGATGCCGGCTGGGTGGCGCATAACTACCGCAAGAGGCACCACGCTGCCCGCTCTGTGGTGCGACCCGTTTGCTGCACCATGTGGGGTGAAAAGTATCGCCCCATTGGATACTTAAACGATGCGGGGGACATCGAGCACTACTTGGTGCACGACACATGCCCTCTTGGAAGATGTCGCAGGCACAAGCAGCTTATGGGCTTTGGCACCGTGTGCCCACACTGGCATGGCTTCAACAAAAAACACGGCATCATGGCCACTCTGAACGCGCAGCGATACTTGAGGTACACGGAGATCGGAAGCAAAGGGGCTGACCCGCGCGCGCGAGACCAGCGGGCCAGCCAGTATCTTCGCACGCTTTTGCAGGAGTTAGGCTTTGTGGCCCGTGCGGACGAAAGAGCAGCAGACGGCGATGACCGCGTGATGCTCATAGGCCTTCCCCGCTGGCTCCCTGAGTTTCACAGCAACGAAGGCCAAGACATACCCGGCTTGGTTGCCTTTACTCCGCTGCACGCCAAAAAACACTTCGAGCAAAATGACATTGACGAGTGTCTCCAGCTTCGCACCGCGGCGCAAGAGGTGCACGATGACCTTGAACGCTTGACAAGACAGCGCTGAATGCGCTTGAGATGCGCCAGGGTGCGTCTTTTCTGACCGCCCGGCGCTTGCCAGGCCGTGTGCCTTGCAGTGTGCCTTGCCTGGCAGCATGCGTCTTTTCTGACCGTGCTGCCTTGAACAGAGACAAAGTGAATCTGCCCGCATAAAAAGGAAAAAGAGCCGGTGGGACAACGGGCGGGCGGATGGTAACAAAGGGTAAATGATGGAGGCTTAAGACTTGTCAAACATTTGCGGTCAGGCAGGCTCCCTGTCAGCCAGGTTTTCTTTCCAGTTTTTGTCCGAGCGGTGGAATAGTTGCCTGTGAAGACATGACCTGTTGATTTCTTTTGTGACCGTTTGGCCATGTTCGTCACAAACAAAACATGATTGGTTTTCAATTTGGCCCCAAACATGTTTGCCCTGGTTGTTCAAGCCTCCTATAGTGGTTCTTTTTTAGAAACTTCCGCCACCGCCTTGCGCGGTACTACTTGTACTAAAGTAAGTACTGCCCCTCCCGGACCCCCAGGATCTCCCTAAAGAGAGTCCCGCCGACTGGTTCCACTGTTCCAGGGGGGGGGGGCTCACACTAAACAGAGTCCGACATTAGTTAATGCAGACCCTGGATTTAAGTAGGACCTGGCGGCTCAACTTTTCAGGCAACACACCGAGAGACTCAAGGCACGGTGGCTGTTGGCAACTGTTGCCGCAGGTTCGCCCCGACACACGAGTGGCGGGGCATCCTGGAGAGTCGCGCGGGCTTTTGGGGCGGGTCGCTATAGATTGGCTAAAAATCAGTTCTCCCGGGACATGAGTCAATGAGTCACATAAATAGCTTGCAAGCCTGGGTTGCTATCTAGTTACTTCAAGTCAACCTGCGCCTCACTGCGACGTTCACTTTCTCCTGAACACCGTGTAAGCCAGTCCCTTGGTTCCAGGATGTTGTTCGACCGTTTTGAGGCTTCTAACTCACTCCCGGAGTTCCGTTTCGGACTTTGTCCTTTTTGGGTTTGGACCATGTTAGTGGAATTTCAAATGTTCAGACCTTTGCTGTGCAATCCACTCAGGAAGTGCACTAATGCTACATAGTGCTACTCTGAGACCGTTGTCCTTCATCATCGTGGCAGAACATTTCGGCGACCCCTCTACTGGTCTTCTTTGCACAAAGGCGGCAAAGTACAAGCGTTTCGGATCAAACATTATCGGGGTTTCGGAGGTTAGAGGTAAGGGGCTGGGATGCTTTTGGCGCGTGGTCACTCGTCCGCACTTCACCCATTTTCAAGGATGCTTCTTTCAAGACATTCCTGAAGAAGGCTGGCAACCTCCAACAATTGCGTGTTGCCCCGCGCGCGCAAAAAGCAGCCATTGCAGGTTGCCGGGACTGTGTCAAGAGCATGGATTCGGGAGCCTTCAGTAGCATGTTGAGGCGCGACCTCGGCCTTGGTTGGTGGAAAGATCAACCCAGACTTTCCCAAAGGAGAGAGGATGGCTCCCAACAAACCCAAGGCCTGCACTCATCCGAGACCAGCCCCGAGCAACTCTAAACTGCGCCGAATCAAGGCAATAGGCAGCCCGCCAAACAACCCCCTAGCCTGGCCAACCAGGCCCGCAGAGAATACCGCCAATTGCTCCCAAGGCAAGTGTAGGAGGCCTTGTACTGAGCCGGGGCTAGGAAAAAGCCGGGACTAGTAAACAAAACACCTCAACCGGTTTGCACGCATTTCCTGTACTGTTTGTTTGATCGGATCCTTGGCTTCGATATTTATCGTCCGCATCTTATGTGAAAATTACCAATGGCCCCAGTTTCCAATTCTGAGTGCCCGACTGAGAGGTCTCGTTGACTCAACATCGAAGATGTCTTGCCATCCCTTCTTGCGGTCTGGGTGTTCCTCAAGGAGGAGATGGTAACTCAACTAATCAAAGGGCATGTACTCCTTTTCAGGCCCCCTTGATTCCACGCAAGGTGTCCCAACCTTACCATGAAAACGGCCGATGGAGCTTACATGGCACATTCATGGGACTTGGAGTCCGGCGGGTTTGCAAGTTAGCCGGTGAGCGATCATTTGCTGCATATAGAACCAGTTGGACAAGCGCGCAGAATAACCCGCCACTGGTTTGGATTCCCCCTTTAGGGCTTGAAACAAACAAGGTGTCCTGAAAGACACGCAACACGCGGGAAAGTGAAGATTACTCATGATTACTCAGTCCCAGACTTAATAGATGCAGCTGCCCCGTCTCATGGTTTTTGGTAGGCTAGTTACCAGGTTTTGATTTTGACTTCATTCTGGGAGTGTCTTGTGAGGGTACGCCCTTTTTTGTGTTTTTAAAGGGGAGCCAAATGGGAGTGCCTTTTTCGTGGGTACCCTTTTTGGATTGTTTTAAACGGAAGCCAACAGGAAAAACCACTCATTTTCGGGGTTCCCCCCATTGTTGAGACAAACCCAAATGGACACCGCCACTGTCACTGGAGGTTGCCATAAATCGCTTGACTGAGGTTCAAGGCCGACGGTGGGCAGCTGAGCTTTTAGACCATGGCTCTGGAGGGGTTGGTTGTCACCAAAGCCACGGAGATCCAAACATGTCACAGTTGGGAACCGATCAATAGACAGCCATGACAAAACGTCCTAGGCCCTAGGCAACCATGATGACTCACATAAGTCTTGACCACTCACTCATTTCTGCCGACAAATTGTTTGGAGCGTACTCTGCAAATCTGGCTCCATGAAGGTTGTTGAGTCTAGCTCCTGATTTTGCGGCCCAGAATCCATTAGAATTCACGTGAAAGCACTGCTGGAGTTGTCCCAAACAAACACATGCTGAGGAATTGTGATACAGCTCGGGCCAGATTTGCCGTGTTTGTGTGCAAAATCACCATGCTACGGGATTAAGGAGGTTTCTCAGCAGCGTGTGTTGAAATGTTGCGCATTCTTCCAGGTAAGGTCGGCTTGACTCCCCCCCTTCCGTCCACAAATAGTGAGGGGTTGCTTGAGAAACGCGAGCCGCAACCCTCGCTCAAGTTGCCCAGTGTAGTTCGGGTCCCTTTCCTTTTTTGGGTTGAGTTTCTCTTTGAACCAAACCTTGTTCTTGATCCATTTATTTTGATAGACAACCATAACATCATTGACACATATTCAAAACCGAGAGCAGAAACAATATGTATGGCCTACCTCTTACGATGCCATCAAACAGGACACCCCACGTGATACAGTGTGTCTCTCTCTCTCTCTCTCTGCCTCTTTCCCTCTCTTTCTCTCTCTCTCTCTATATATATATATATATATATATATACACGTAATATATTGAATCTTTACAAGGCAGTTTTCAGGGATTTTCATAGTTCGGCTTGTTGGGCAGTTGAAACATAACCTTCTGGATGACAATTGAATCTGCTGGGGTGATATTTGAGGGGAAACTATAGGGAGCAATGGGTATGGAAACAGGGAATACAGGGCCATAGTCTGTGATACCCAGATAATTCCCTGCAAAGTGATAAAAAAGTACACCCCAAAAGGGGGGGGCCCTTTTTGGGGCTCTGCCAAGGGTGTTTTTTTTGTGGTTCCCAAACATCCCGTTCACCTGTTCCTTTGCCAAGGTTTGTTTTTTGGGTTCCGTATTGACCTGGAGGGCATCGATTTTGGGTTTAAAGCCACGGATGTCTCCTATTGATTCGAGGTGACTCGGCGACCATGGGCATCTCAGACTTTGCCCAGGGCCAGTTGGGCGAGGCCCGGTACCGCGTTCGTATGGAAATTGCCAGACTTGGCTTACCGCGTTTGTTTTTCCAGTTGGCCAGCAAAACTATATTTTTGAAGGGGGTCGGTGCAACTGTTGTGGTTTTGCAATTTGACCAGCAAAACTTTTCTTTTTGAAGGGGGCGTTAGGTTTGGCCCACTATATTGATTGACCCGTGGTGTGTCTTCGCTGGAAAAAGGGGCCGCTTGGTTGCTGGCACCTTTGTCCTGTGAAGTTGCTTCTATTTGGACGCTTGTCTTCGCGTTTTGGATTTCCGGCATCGGTTTTTTGTATTGAAGCGACCTCCGCGGACCGATGAACCACTAAACCTACCAACTAATCAGTTCACGGACCATTCTACCCATCAACCAAACGATTGACCGAGCAAGCAACTAGCCACTAGATCGACCAACCAGTCAACCAAACAACCACCAACACCCACTACGCACAGGCGTTTCCACCACTTAAACCTTTTTTTTGACGGGCAGGCAGGTTGGGATGTGTTGGCCCCAGAAAGAATCCAAGAGTGCACCTTAGCAGAATCCCCTCAAAAAGTCAGGCGACCAACCTTTGGTGCATGTTGCTTGGATGTTAGGACTTTAACTTTTTGCCAACTAATGGGTTTTCCAATTAAACCTCTAAAAGTCAAACTTTTAGCAGGGGCGACCAACCTGCCAGGTGGTCTACTGCGAGCTGCCGGAGGTGGGCGCCAAGTTTTCCGCCAAGGCGCCAGCGACCACTGGCGGCTTTGGGGGGCGTTCCTAAGGAAAAAACGTCAGCCCTGAAAAGGAAGGGGGTCCATATTTTGCTACCAGGGTCACTGGGCAGCCCGGTTTGATTGGGTCAACAAGGGCCCAGGGTTCAAGAGGCGATTCAGAGGTCAGCCCGGGCGACTTGAAGTTACAATGCCGGGGCAAATTCCAACATCCACGCAAAAACTTAATGTGCTGTTACTCATTCTAAGTTTCAGTCCATAGTTGCAAACCGTGAGCACACCTACTCAGGCAGAGGGCATTTGTCAGCACCGGGGCCTTCTTTGTTTCACTCGAGATTCCGCAGCTCTGAAATGAGGGAACTGCAGGAAGACCACCTGAAAGGCGGCCATCAAAAAGTTTGGACTCTTCTGAAAGAGGGTCACCCCAACACTTGGCGTTCGAAGGGGTCGTACTATTGATTTCTATTCGTCAGGAAACAAGCGCTTACAATCAGGACGTCCCCTGACAAATGGGACAGAGACCAGTCGATCCAGGATCGGACCCACTGGGCCCCATTTGGGGGTATTTAGCGCCGCGTTTCGGAGGACAGTTGTCGAAATGGGAAGGAGGGTCGAACCCTTGTTGGCCAAGGGATTGGCTCTGGGTCCCCCTTTTCAGGAAATAGACGGTAGGAAACTTAAGATTCCTTTGCCTGGTCCGGCTTGAGCTCCCCGATATTTGGGCAAGTTGGATTGAACAAGCAGCGTGGCCCCTGGGAAAACAAAAGGGGAGGGTGTTGCAACGATCTGTGTTTAAACCACAGTTAACCCGGAGCTTGACCCAGCCCTGGTCAAATGTTAAAATAGTCATCCAACCACACCAAAGATTGATAATGACCTTCATCATTTTTGGATGTTAGTGTGGTCGGATGACTAGATTTGAGATATGTACAAAACAAAACAAATGAGCCATCCAGCCACAAAGATGATCAGCACCCTGAACATGATTCATGAATCTTTGTGCCACATGTCTTGTCCGGAAACCTGCCCCCCCCGCCCCCCCCGCACTCCCCCCCCGTCGCGAAGCCGCGCAGTCCACGCTGTGCACCCTGGAGAGCGTCAAGGCAGTGGGGGAGGTCTACGCGCCTTTGGATCTCGAGGCACGGCCCGAAATGGCTGTGGTGGTCAAAACCGGTTTGGTATCATTTTGGTTGGTAGGTGAATTCACCACCCATTTTAGAACCTATTTTTAGGGCGGATTGGGATGTTCACTGGGGGTACGATTTGGCTTTTGACCCATGGCCAAACAGAAAGACGGGGATTCCGTCGGATTGGTCGCAGAGATGGTCAAAAGCAACTCAGACTCTAGCCAGCTTTCAGTTGCTGAAGAATATGTGTTGTTTTCCCCTGTTGGATTCAAAGGGAATCTATCACTACAGGAAATATGTTGTTGTTTTTTCCCCCAACAGCTGAAAGCTTTGGGGTCTCAGCCCAGATTGGCTCCGGGGTGGTCCGGGGCGGCGCCGAGGTAAGGTTCTGCAAGGGCTGGGGTGGTTCGAGCACTAGAAAGAGCACCGCATGCTGTTGGGGATATCACCTGAGCTTATTTTCCAAGGGGCTTTGCTGATATGTGTGTTTGTTTGTATTTTAACGGGCATACAGGTTGACTAGAGCGCCCCTCATGGGTGTGTATGAGGCCCGGAAGGGAGCTCAGTTGATAGGTGACAGAATATTGACCTGCTTTGGCTCGCGACTTTCTGTGGCAACCTCTGTTTCTGGGTTCCCGACGAAAGACACCAGATGAATTGACAAAGTTTGGCGGCATCCCCTAAAGTGATCCGGCAGAGGCACATCCCGTTATCAACTTGGGGCCCTCTACAACCCGTCACAAGCGGTTATTTGGGTTTGTATATATGGAGTGCCATCTATATATTAGGTTTAGGGTTTAGGGGTCATCCCCTCCATATAAAGGAGTGCCATCCATTCAAATGGAGTGCCTTCGCTTGGTTCTACATACCCAAAGAAGACCGAGTGCGAGTGCCATCCACTTTACTTACCGATATAATGAATGGATTCATCCACTTTACGTACCCATATAGTTGGAGTGCCAGCCACTTTACTTACCCGTATAAATGGGGATATGCTTACTTAACCATTTAATGGGGATGGGGTTCCATCCGCTTTGCTTACCCATATAAGTGGATTCTACTTTACGTACCCATAGAACTGGAGTGATATCCACTTGACTTACCCAGACGCATGGATTCATTTACTTTCGCCTTGTTTCACACGGGCTGCGCCATCTTTCCTATTGTCCTCCGCGGGATAAGTCTGCGAGGTGACCGCGGTGAATGAAAAGCTGCAGGCGGTTCCACGGGATGGGCTGGGATCTGGCGAAGCCCCAAGCCATTTTTGCGGGGCCCCCAATTGAAGGCTAAAGAGGGTAATTATGGCTACTGGTTTCATAGACCCTCCTCTATTTCACACGAAAACAAGTGGGGTATGGCTACTTTTGTTTCATAGACCCTCCATTACTGTAGTTCACACGAAAACATGGTCCAAGCCTTGTGGGCCCCGCCCCTTTGTTTTTTGTTGAGGTATCTTTCCTGTTGTGTGGTACTCATAGATCTTAAGCCCCTGTGAACTTACACAATCACTCGTGGTCCCTCCAAAAATTCAAGGCGGCGGCCAAAACTTCCCCTAAGTGGCGAAGGTATGGTTAGGATGGGAACCACAGCCTGAAACCCATGGCTTCCCAAGTGCTTCCCACACGTGCGCGCCATACTTTTTCGAGGGAGCCCTTTTCGTCGCAAACAATTCACGGCCATGACCTTCCAACCGGCCCGGAGTCTTCTTTTAGTCTCACTTCCCGAGTTCCGTTTCGCACTTCAGCTTTTTGGGAAGACAATGTTAGCGGTAAACAAACAGTTTGGACTTTTTGTTTATGCCAATCCACTCAGGAAGTGAGCAGTGCATGTCAAACAGAAAGACACAATTTCTAGGCAGTCAACTCAGAAAGCCCAGTAGGCAAATTCCGTACGTGCAGCTCTGAAATGGGTTGTGTGCCAGTGTCCGTCTTCCAACTTGCTGGTTCAGGGAAGGGGTCGTGATGACCGCCATCCAAGTGGTGATTTCCCACAGGATCCCTACTGTGGGCACGAAGTCTACGCCAGGTTGGGATGCTGAAACCCTAAACCACTTGCCAAGTGCAGGATTGTGTCCACAGTATCCTCCCTCCCACGAACATAGCACCTATCAGGGGGTTCATTTAAGAGGAAACTGATCTTCCAAGTACACTCCCGCAGATGCTACGTTTGTTGGAGGAGGGGTAGGTTCATTCCCAAAGCCAGAAACGCGATTCCCGACTGAGGTCAAAGGCACACAACGTCTCTCGCGCCAGGACGAGCCTGCCACGGTAAACAGCTCTCCAGAGGACGACGGCTGGTTGGTGAAGGCGACGCGGCGAAGTCGTTTGGGACAACAAGGGTTGTGTTGCAAGAAGCAGGAGGATTTCCTGGGGCAGCTTTTTTGTAAGGTTAAACATATGCAATATATATATATATATATTATATATACACGTGTATATATGTCTTTGCCCTTCACTGAAATGATGGTGGACACAGGTTCAAATCCTAGCTGCAGGGTTGAGCGTAGAGGCATTCCATTTGAGAGAGAAGGAAAGAGAATCGCACTGGCACCGCCAAACTTTTGGCCTAGTTGCCCTTTTGCCCTTTGGGGTGTCCTTCATTTTCCCATGCGACCAGCACACCCAGAAGCCCGAAAGGAATGCCCCGGAGATGTTTTTGGCACAGCCCGCCCGCGCCGCAGCGGGGCCTTGAGCCAAGCCACGGCCATGAGCAGGAGGAGCGGTTTACATGGAAGGATGGTTGGCGCCCGACGTCTGGCAAGAGCGCGCTCCTGAACAAGCAGTACAACAGGCTTTGAATAGACAACGCTTTCGGGAGCGGCGGGGGTACGCGTCTAAGTCAAGCTCTGGACGTCTCGTTGGGCAGATCCACTTAACAGCCCGGAAACCTCGCTCGCAGCGCATTCCTGTCGCTTGCCCTTCACGGCGACGAAGCCTCAGGGTAATAGATAACGATGAGGATGCAAAGACGGTAATGATCGTGAGGATGCTGATGGTGGATGATGATGATGATGATGATGATGATGATGATGATGATGACGACGACGACGACGATGATGATGCTACTGCTGCTGCTGCTGCTGCTGCTGGCGGTGATGATGATGATGATGATGATGAGGAGGATGAGGATGAGGATGAGGATGAGGATGATGCTGGTGGCGATGATGACAATGATGATGATTATTCTTATTATTATGCTGGGTGGTGGTGATGATGATGATGATGATAATGCTGGTGGTGGTGGTGATGGTGATGGGCAGGTTGATTGCGTGGCTGGTAATTTGTGGTGGCCTACTTTGATGTAAGTCTCCCAAGCCGAGTGTCTAATCCAGGTATGTTTTTTTGGTGAGCAAACTGGGCCAAATCTCCGGGATACCAGCAAACTGCTTACCAACATACAACATAAATTACCTGGCTCGAATTTTGCAGGTCAAGTGGCCGCTGTTTCAGTACTTGCAACTGCATCCGCTTGGTTTCCCATTGCAGGTGGGAAGGGTTGCCTTCGATGTTAACTCGGTGAAAGTCACCTGGGCAAAGCGCTGGCCATATCTGGTTGGGTTTCCGGTTGTTTTTCTATTGAGTCCAGCCAATTATGCAAATCTGAGATATACTTGGCTAAAGCGAAAACCCTTGTGCTTCTCCTGTTTCCCCCCCCCCCCCCGCAAAAATCCGCACGGCGCGGAATCTGCGCACCACGTGCTAACCCGGCGAGGTGAAGTTTACGGGGGACGTGAATTCGCTGATGGACCGCAGGGGGCTCAGCCCGGTCGAAGGATCAGTCCCTGTACCAAGTCTTGGTGGTTCTCAGCCATCCCCTTAAGTTTTTGTTGTTTGTGTCTTTTCTTAGCGGGGTTTTCATTTACCCCACTAAAAGGTAAACTTTTAGCTGGGGATATGGCAACAACCCAGTCATCTTGGTGTGTCTTTTCGGGGGGCTACGAACGTGGCTTCGGTTTTCCTTTTGGTTTCCCTTTGCCACACAAAGAGGGCACAATCAAAAACGAGATCGATGGGTTTTAGGTGCGGCTTTGGGGTTCGCAGGAACAGTCGCAGACGTGGGGGAGGCAGCCATTGGAAAGGTTCCGGTTGGGATTGGTTATATAGAGCCGTGGCGGGGAACATCGGCGGAGTTTTGACTGCTGAATGTCAACTGTTGGGAAGGGCGGAAGGTAAACCCCCCAAAATGGGGCCTTGGCATGCATGTTCCCTGTGGGTAGGCAGGTTCCGCAAAGCACCGAACGGGGCCAAAGCCCTGAAAGAAGGAACCTCACCCACTTCTGAAAGGCCATGCCTTTTCGAATGAGGTGAGGCCTACATGAAACATTTGGAATCGGAGAAGACGGAGGAGTAAGCTGGCCCCTCGGGGCAGCGCTGTCAGCTGGCCGAGGAGCCGCGATGGCGATGGCGATGGCTTTCCATAGGTCAGAGAAAGGGTCGCCCCTTTGCCCAGCAATTCCGTTGTTCTAGTAGGCAACCAAGGCATCCGCCCTGTTAAAACATACTGGCCGCTTGCCTACTATTCCTAACTCCATGTTTTTGTTGTAGGCATTTCCATGATTTGGTAAAGACCAGAGTCGTTGTGCAGTCAGCTCAACGGGTAAGCTCCCGAAAAAACAAACAAGCCAGAAAACACATGGTACAGGTTTCTTTTGGATGGCGGCATGACTACAATCTTCCACGTTGCCAGACCTCAGTTTTGGGAAGTGTCTGAGCTGGGCAGAGGTCGACTAGACTCAGCCAAAGAGTCCGCACGGCAGTTTAGAGCGAAAGATGCTCCCGATGCGCAACCCATCCAAAGCAGAAGAGAAAAAGGAGCACAATTGATGATTTGCGAGATTAGCCAGACCCAGCCGTGTCATGAAGGGAGCATACCTATGCATGGCATTCCCATTGTCCCTAAACTTTACAGATGGGGAGGCATTACCAGTCATGTCAATGGTTTTGGCATATGTGAGCCTGACCTGAAAAGTCTGGAGATGTTTTTCCTTGTGACTCTTGATCATACCCTCTTCCCCACCCCACCCGCCCCCAAACACGCCACTCCCACAAACGTTTGCCCCCCTGCCCTCAAACACACCCTCTTGGAAAGACTGAAATAGACCAAACCTGGAGGTGTGTTTGTGGTTTTGTGTGTGCATTTGTGGGGGTGGTAAGATCATTTGTTTTTATCTCTTGATAGGTGTTTGCACATGCCGACGCCCCTTTCTTTCCGAAAGATATCTATTATATATATACATATATATATATATGCATAGTAATGTACAATGGTATAACCAGGCGGTTTTCCGTGCGCATTGGCTCAAGCTTACTACATTTGGGCGGGGGTGAACACCATGTCAGTGATGTGCCGTCAGTGGTGATCAGGCAGAGCAACACAATTGTCACCTAAGACTGGTCCTAAAAGTGTCGCGGGGCCTCTAACAAGTACCGGAGCCATAGATTCCCAAAAGAAAGAAGGACACCCTGCAAAGTGCAAACAAGCGCAGTGGTATGGAAACATGTACCTAGCGAAGCAAGCAAATTGCAAGACACCACTGAACCGGCAGTCTTCTTGGAATTTGCGATATCTTAGAGGGTTGTCCCGTCACAGGCGAGACGCATTCGGGTGTTTCCTGAAATTAATTGCAGCTAGTTCGCTTATGGTGCGTTTATTTGCTGTTCCCGTCACCCGTTTTAACGGGGGTCGTTCATGCTGAAACCAGCCACGAAGGGGCCAAGCCCCCAGATCTCAGGGGCAGAAGGGAAGCCCGGTACTCTTCTGTGTGTGTTTTTCTTACGGGCCGCCCAAAATGGAGGTTCCTGTCGGGTTTCCCCTGAAAAAACCACAAAAAAGAGGTACAAAAGACCACCACATCTGGCAGAACAGCCCAACCCGTCCTAGTACCAGTAGATGGAAGTAAAAAGAGATCTCGGCATGCGCTGTGCCAAGCAGCTCTTGTGCAGCGCTGGGTTCCTACTGCAGCCTGGCAAACGAAAGAAATCGGGGTGGAATAAGCTGGTCCAGTGGTGAAAGACATTGAAACGCCTGGTTGTGTTGCCTTCGGACCAACATCCGGAGGACACGAACTACAAGTTGGAGGAACCCTCTAGAACAAGTAATTTCCTGAGGCAACCAACCCTGAAGCTGACATTCCGAGAACACATGTGAAAGCACCCTCTAACAGACTCTAAGCTCCACTAACCTAAGCCAAAGGGAGGCTGCAATGTCGAAGTCTTCATGAAGCTGCTGGATTTCGGGTTGCGACTAAGGAGTTTAGCTGCTTGTTGCTAATCATGCCAACTCTCTCAGATCATTAGTGCCCTTCAAGCAGCAGGCACCATATACCTGGAAGCTCGAGTGTCTCAAGGGGCCTTTTTCCTGTTGAGTGCTATGTTAGGAGGAGTGATTTGGGCAAACAGGAACCAAAAGCGGATGGCGTGATTTTCTCATTTTCCCAGGCACCTTTGTTTAACTTCCGGTTACAGGGTACTGAAAGCAGTGGGGGGGGCTTCGATTCTGGACATGTTTCAGTGAATTCTACCATTGGCAACCGTTTCCTTTTGGTGCCCCTCAAAAGAAGCAGCAAACAGGGGATCCTGATATTCAGACCCCCACACGTTGCTTAGAAGGGAAGCCAACAAGCGCAAATTACGTTCCTTCCAGATGTCCCTCTTACCTTTTACCTTTCTCTCCTGCAATTCTTCTCGTGGCTTTTGTGGGGAGAAGCTAAACAAGCTGAGCTGAAACATGTTATTGAGAAAGGGAACTATGGGGAGTCCAGAACTATGGACTTCTTTCTACACTTGCAACGGCACGCGCCGATAAATTTTGGGTCCAAAAAGCGGCCAACCAGATGATTAGGGTGCCTGCGTGAGGGCTCATTGCAACAAGACTCGTGGGGATGCTTCACACAAATGGCTTGCGACCTACAGCTTGCGTGATCCGATTGACTTGAGAGAGACAATGTTTTTGGAACCAGAGACACTAAGAGCATTTGCGACTTTGCTAAGCCAGTAGCTTCCACTTAACCTTACAGAAACATCATCCAAAAACTCATGCCCAGGGTTATCCACCAGCTAGCTGACCCCCACACCGCGAACGGGGTCAGGTCAAAAGCTCATTGTCACCTACTTTGCAGGGTTCCCTTGTAAAGGTGGTTTCGGGATGTTTCCTTCAAGCCCTGCGACAACAGAAACCCAGCGAGCAGGAAATAGTGTTGTCACCATGGGGAATCTAGCCTTTTGATCACCGAGCACACATTCGGCACGGACAAGTCTCAATGCAAGACGGAAGCATGGGACAGTCTGGCAGGGTACAGTCCCAACCAGAGAAAGAAAACACATGTCGAATATGTTCCCTAGGTTGTGGGTATAAGCCCCCCCCAACACAGGTTTCTTTTTTTTGGACTTCGTCCCAGCCCAACTTGCGGTTGCGGCGTGAATGGTCTATCATGCCTTGTGTGTTTTTGGGGTATCTTGCATCCGCGTCAAGTGAACGGAGGCTAATTGGGAATGGCAGCCCAACCCAAACCTCTTGAGGGTGTGCCTCCCAAACTTGGAATTGGACCTTTAAAGGCATTTGGTCGGAAATATTTTCCAATCAAATGCCATCGACAAAATGGTTGGATTTGATGTGTGTGTGTGTGTGTCTTCTTTTTTTTTTTCTGTCCTTGATTCACCAAGCTTGCTACTTCACATTTTGTTCAAAGTGCCTCCGACACCTTCCGTATGCTTGCGCAGGGCATCTCTAAAACTGAAGCAGGTGACCGGCGACCACATTGTGTTGTGATTTTTGTCGGCAGATGTTCTACCCTTGTGCCAATCAAACGATCCAATGAACAAGTTCTTCACATGCTTCCCACAACCTACGGCACATATTCGACATATGTGTCTTGTCTGGTTGGGACTGTACCCTGTGTCGGGGGGGGGGTGGGGGACGACTTATGACCGAGGTTCCTGGTCGTTGGCCTTTTGCAATGCAGAGAGATGCATTCGCCGCAGCCGGTGCCATCGATCATGGCCATTGCTTCCAGGCGGGAAGCCGGGGATGTTGGGGGGGCCGGCGACCCTTCTGGCTTCCGTTGCTTGCAACTTCGGAGAAATCCGCTTCTCGCCGCACTTGCCAGGGATGGGTTCCTTTCATCCAAGAAAGGATCCTAGGGATTCATCCAACTTTTGTTTCACACCGCTTGCCTTGTGATTTCCTGCCAATAGGGTCCCCGACATGGAAGGCAAGTGTTTCCAGTGATTTTCCTGAAAGGCGAAAGGCAGACCCGGATAGGATAATGTGCTTCCTCTTTTGGACATCAGAGAATTCAATGTGCACCTTTGTCCCTTTTCAGACCCCTTTTGAAGTCTGAAAGAGATTCTTTGTGAGGGCGAAATCAACACTCAGCAACCCGCGTTCTTTGTGGGGCTCATGCCATTGGGGAACCCGCCCATCCGTCAGGCAAATAAGTATCGACGTCCAGCTGCTGCGATGGCTTTGGTGGCCGATCATCCTGTACTTGCTCTCTGGCTGCATTCGTTGGAACTGGGAGTTCCAGGTGGAGCGCATCTCCAAAAGCATAGGTGTCCTTTTTAGGTTTTGGTTAAACATAAATGGCGCTGGTCTAGATGGGTTTTGTTCCATTTACCAGGGCCCTCTATTTTTTCAAAAGGCCACCCATGTCCAAAAGTCGTTTCTATTTTTGACCGAATGATCGTGAAGCGCTATCTGGACACAATTTGTGTGGTGTACACCAGACTTGGGCCAAGAAGCAACAATGGGGCCGAGGCCAAGACCTCTCAAGGGTGCGAAACAACCATTCCCAACAGGACCTGCAACATCTGCAAGGGGTGCTTGTTTGTGTGTGCATAGCAACCCAAACCTTTCGAGGGAGAGCTTTGCGCGCATGACCGATGCCGGGCGAAAGAGTCAACTGCACGACTGCCAGGGGGTCACCCGCGCCCATGACCGGTGGAACAAAGAGGGTCGTGGGTTGAGCCAATATCTCATACCTGCTCCGCGATGCTTGTCTGGCCCCTGTTTCTAAAGCCCCTTGCGTTTTGTTGCACGCGGCTTTGCGCGTATAGGGAAGCCGTGCAGCCAAGGGTGTGCGCTTGAGGCCTGTGAGGACTGAGAGAATCCGACATCGCATTCCAAACCATCAGCAGTTTGGGCGACTGTGACCCGCGCGCTTTAGCCTATGGCTTTTTGCGTAAACACCCCAACCCTAAACCCTAGATCACCCCCAGCCCACCCTACACCAGCCTTAAGACAACCACCCAAGCCTAAACCAACCCTAAACTGACCCTACCCTACACCACCCCAGCACGGCGCTAAACCAACCTTAAACCCTGCCTAAACCAACACGAGCCAACCCCAAACCAACGCTGAGCCAACAAAAAATATTGAACCAACCGTAAACCAACCGTAAACTAACCCCAAGCCCACCGTGAAGCGACTCCAAACCAACCCTAAACCAACCCTAAACCAACCCTAAACTTCCCGAAGCCAACCCTAAACCAACCGTAAAACACAAATAACAGAAACGCGAGCCGATCTTAAACCGACCTTAAACCGGCCGCACGCTACACCAACCCTAGACCCACCCAAGCAGCCCCAAGCTGGCCTGAAGCCCAACCCTAAACTGACCGAAAGCCGAAAAATCAAAACCCAACCCTAAACCATTTGTATGTGACAGCGGACGTTTGTCACAAACCCCGCTACAAACCCTACAGAACAAGACCCGCTGGCTCGTTACATACCCCCTGGTTGCATACCTTTCTTGCATGCCTTTCGTTGGATAAAACGGCTGGCTGGAAGCGCGCCACGTCGTTTGCGCAGCAACTTGCAGAGATCTTGCCCAGGTAGGGGCCAAAAGGATGCTTACACACCTCGTGTCACGCCCAACCTCCGGGTCTAGCAGATGGGGATACTGCTCGGCATCAGGAGTTGGAGCGCGTGACGCGGCCAGGCCTACGTACCCCTCGACCTTCCTTCTGAAGGCGCGCGTGTTCACAGGTAAACATTAATCTCCCACACGCCCTGCCTTTGTATGGCTTACGCGAGATCTCAGACCATGTTTTCATTGCGGACTCGATGCGTTTTTCTGAAGTGGGCAGCAATGTTTCGCATAGATCGAAGTGGATGTTTTCAATGTGGGCAGGGGTTTTATCCCGGTGTAGGCCGGACGCCAAGTCACGCAACACCCCTCGAGAAGTCAAAGCCCAATGCCCCAAGTTTGATGTTGACTGCCCGGTGTCAGGGGTTCTTGACCGTTGGGACTTGTGTTTTTACTTTACACGAAGTATGCAATCCTGGCGGCAAGCCGCAGCGAACGCGAAGTGTGGGTTAGCAACTGCCCGGAACGAGGAAGTTGCGAGTGACACCCCAACAAGCCGATGAACAGTCGCAAGCAGTACATTGGCCAGAGCTGCGCGCTGCCAGGCATCATGTGCTGCATCAAGATACATCCGAGAACGCCCGCTGAAGCTGTCGACGCAGGATCGCTTTGCTTGTGTCGTGTGGCTCCAAGAAATAGTGGGAGCTGCCCGCCGCCTACTGTTGGCGAGTGGCTTGTTCTGATTGCTTTCGGCAAACTTTTTGCTTCCTTGCCGCCGCAGATTCACGGGGCACAAGTGGGTTTCTGCCCTTGGGAGCGTGCTGAGCAGGAAGTGTCCAAAGTGACCTGGCGCAAGGTCTGCGCGAGCTTGGCTCAACTTCTTTGTGATGCGTTTTTGCTAGCTTCCCGTGCCAGCTGCAGCCCTTAGCGGGGCCTGGTCCAGGAATTTAGGAGCTGCGGTCAGTGAAGGCGTTGTTGACACCGAATTTTGTGCCAAAAAGGACACCTGCGCGAAATCGCGGCTCTCAAGGGCTGAGGAGGCTTGCTTGTTGGGCAACAGACAGCCACCAGTCCAAGGACCCTTGTTTCGAACGAACATTGCCTAGAGTCCACCCCCCCTTTCCACCTTAAGACTGGTGGCACCTTTCCAGTATTTGAGGTCTGGTTGAATTGAGTCGTTGTTTGATTTGTGCGGTTGGGTTGCGATTTGATTTGCTGTTGCTGGGGCTTCCTTTTGAGATTTGGAACTGAGTTTCCACTTCGTACAGCATTGCTGGAGCTTGCTTTTGGGTTTTGGAACTAAGTTTCCGTTTGGTTTAAAGTGTTACTGGAGCTTCCTTGTTGAGTTTTGGATGGGCCGGGGGGGCGCCCAGGATTCAATCCTGCAGTGCTACCTTTTTTGTGGGTTTGATGTTGTGCAGTTTTGTTGGGACTGGGGAAACTGGCAATTTTGGATGTGGGGAGCAGGCCTAACTAGTCAGTCTATTCAACTAGCTAAGAAGAAACTACACTTGGGCCGGCTGTTTTTTTGCCAGCAAGCCAGGCAACAAGACTTTGCTCTAGGGAGCCCTGGAAAGCAAGCCAAGTAGGGGGGGTTTGACAGCGGGCAGGTTTCAAGCCAGGGCCATGAAAGAAGTCATGAGTTTGTGGAAGCTGAGCATTCTGAAACCTGAGGAGAATCTAACAACAGAACCCGCGCTTTCTAATTGTTGAGCTAGCTCAGGGGTAACTCTGCTGGTCAGGTTGTGCTTTTTCAGGGGTCAGGCAGCAAAACTTTCTTGCAGGGCCCTTGAAATACAGTCTCCCTTCGTGGATTTGACTGCTGGCAGGTTTTAAACAAGGAACATGTAAGGAAACATTATCACGGGGGCGAGCATTTTGGATATGGCGAAGCAGGCTCGAATCAGTTTTTGGTGTATGTGTGTAACTTTGTCGGTAAGAACATGTTGCGTTGCCCGGGGTGGGCGCTTGTCTTTGGGTCTTCATCCCAGGCGCAGTTGTTTCCAACGTTGACATTGCAGAGGAACTAAGCTGGACCCCAAGCCGTGTGTGTGTGTGCGCGTGTGAGCATGGTTTTTTCAGGGTAGATTATTGTTGTGTTTTGAAAACAAACAACCAACCAAACAAACAAACAAGGAATATGTTTTTTCCGGGAAGTGCTAGAAGTGTATGTGTTGTCCTTCAGCAACCTAAGTTCCAGCGCTGCTCTTTGTGAGTGTCTTGTTGATGCCTCTGGGTAGGCTTTGATGATGCTCTCATGGGCAGTTCTGAAAAAGGGGCTAGTCTGTGTGGAGAGGACGTTCCCACGGCCGGTTGTTTCATATGGTTTGCAGACTTGTTGGGGATCTCAGCCCAGAGAAAGTTTGGGGGTGGTTCGGGGCAGCTCTGGGGTCAGGTTCGAGCAAGGTTCCAAAACTGGTTGGGCCAATCCACATTGCAAATGAGTTCAGCGCGTCTTCGTAGCGATTCTGTCGCTTATTCGTGGCTCATCTGAGGTTCTGGGGGATGGCGCATGCAGCTCGGACTGCGTAGACGTGGGATGTGGGTCAAACGGGGGCAAAACAGCGGGCTCTATAGTTGGCCGTTGCTGGATGGTTTACACGTGTTGGTGAACAGTGCAAGTTGCACATCACTGTTTGTGGGGTCATTTGAAGTGACTTTGTAAGTGAGCTGGGGTCCCTGTGCTGTGTCAGCCCTTAGGGCCTGCGAAACAATGTGCTTTGCATTGGTTCCGCCAATGGCCAAAGTCAGCTGGAAGAACAAACTCACCACGATCTAGGTCTTTGCTTGGAGATCCCTCATTTCAGGTTCTGGGCATATGGGTGTCTTTGTTTTAAGGTTGGACCTCAAAATGGTTTCGCTGTTCCTTTTGGTTTTCCATTCAAACGTTCCACCCATACAGTAACTTTGGCAGTTGGGTACCGAGTTCGGTTTTGTGCCTGAAAGGGATCTGAGGTGTCCGTTTCAGAGGGTCCCACTGACTCCCTGTTTCGCGGAGTCCTTTTTGGGGTACTTCCGTGCCGATTGACATGAGACTCGCTTTGGGGGTTCCATGTTAATCTGCAGGGGGGACATGTTCAATTGAAAGCCAACAGGAAGGCACCTAGTTTGGGGCATCCCTGATGCGACAACCCCTCTCAACTGATCAGGGCGGAACCAAAGGACCATGTTTCTTTTGGCACGATTCTCAGTTTCAGTCCGAGGGTCCAAGGAAGCTGGGTCAGGGAAATTAGCAACATGGAAGATCACACTGAATCTGCGTTTCACTCAGACCCGGCCCAAAAGAGTGGCGAACAGCTTCAAAGAATTGGGCAACCCCATTTCCTGTACTCAAAAAGGGGTGGTTTTCCTGTTGGTTTCAGAATAAAATCGACCAAAAGAGGGTTCCACCGACACATCAAACAGGTGCTTGGTTCAACCTGAACAAACAAGCTGGAAGCCGGCAAAGCAGGGTTCCCCGACACACCAGCATGGACGGTGTTTGGAGAGCTTTCCTGAATCCGTGGGCAAACTATAGCAACCTTGATCCGAGGTCTGGAAACCCGGTCACATGAAAGTGTCCGTTCATGTGGACGGTTGGGAAATCCATTTCGCACCACGAAACTCACCATGACGAAACCGTAGGTATTTACAGGGGAAATAGATCATTCCAGTGTTTCTTGGATGGTGCAGGATTTTCGTTCCACAGTAGAGCTGTTCTCTTTGGCTTCGCGAAGTACAATTCACCGACGGGAAGCCTTTTTGCAAGTCCAGCTTGCGAATTGCACAGAATTTTAGACCCCAAAGGGTCGAAGATGCGGGGACGAAGCCGCGTTGTGCAGGTCCATGAAAGGGGGTTGAACGGCAGATGTCTGAGGATAGGTTGCCAGCGACAGATTCGGTGCTAGGTGTGTGATATTTATTTCGTGAGCTCCATCGATGTCATGAGCAAGCGCTTCCAGATCCCGGATGATGTACCTTGTTTGCAAGAAAAACCTCCTCAAAGCGCTTCCATGCGAAGGCCTGGCTACGGTTGGGCACATGGGCACCTGGAAACTGTGGATTTGGGCTGCTGCCTTTTTTCAAGACAGGGAACCCCTTTGCAAGTGATCAACTTGGGGATGCGAATCAAACGAATTCGCAAGCGTTATGTCTACAAAGGATGCTTTAGCAATTCGGGTTTTCCGGTTTCGCCCTCGTTTTCTTCGGGCTCCCTCTGACTTTCTCACCGTTCGCGAAGCTAAAAAGGCTTCCATCCGTTTTCTCGAGCCGAAGGATGCTGAAAGATCACTGGTGATGAAGCAGTTGCCGAACGAATGGGAGCCAGACTGCTCACATTCCAAGATTTGGCACTGCACGTGTTTTACGTGGGTTTCAACAGACATGTGCTGGAGGCATCGGAATCTATAGATGTACGGCTTTTGGAGAAGCTTGTTGGACAACATTGAAATCATTGCGAGACTTGCCATACCTGTTCAACTCCTTTCCTTGCTGGTTTTCCTTCGTGTTCCCTTTCAACCAGCAAGAAGTGCCAACTTCTCGCACAAGATCAGATCCGTCTGGCGCAGACAAGCCATTTTTGACCCTCAAACCACGTTCAACATCAGCATCTCGGATGCTTTTTGCCTGGAAGCCACCGGAACAAGTGACAGCTTGTTGCAGGGGGTCGGGCCGAAGTTGGGCCCAAACATGAGTTTCTATTCCTATGCGCGCGGTGGCTTTGCAGGTTGTGTGAAAACGTTTTCGTGGGGTCCTCATGTTCCTCTAATTTTGCCAGGTTTCCAGCATTTCGGGATGCACGTTACCTCTGGGGGCCAATCTCAAGGTTGGATTCCTTTGGATGCGTTTCGCACAAGGAGACGTTTTGCGGTGTCTTCCTGTGTCTTCCACGTGGCGTTCTTATCTTTGGGTTACTTTAAAATGAGTTGTCTATGTTTGGGCCAGATATGAGTTTTCTTTGTCATTAGTCCTTTCAACACTTGCGAATATCCTGGTTACCTAGTGATGACTGGATCTGGTGTCAGCACGACATCAGTTTAACAGACTCAGCGGATCAAATTACATGCATAGTAGGTAACTAAGGCAACCACCCTTAAAAATGAACAGGACAATAGCTGCATGGTTACTTGCATGTGGGTAACTGGAATCCACCGGGAGAAACTAGCGACTTGTCCCAAATCTCGCGGACTCCAAATGACACGTTTCTGGTTTTTGTTTTTTTAGGGGGACCATACCTTAACTGGCAAGGAGGTGTTCCTTTTGGTCTCCCTTTAGCAAAAAGGAGGTCCCCCCTAAAAAGGACAAATTCAATGAGTCACAATCAAAACCTGTATTGATTTTGCTCTTGGTTGAAAAAGGAGAATCAGCCCAAGGCAACTGCTTTTTCAGGGTGGAAGATCAATGACCCGGGCTTTTGTGGCTGAAACGGTTGCTCCGTTTCGAGGTGGCCGGCGCCACGCTCATGGCCTTGGGCTGCAATGGCCCGGAGCTGTCGCTGAACACGCGGGGGCCCCAATGCTCCAGGCCAAGCGACCGAATTGGGCGCAAGCGGAGCTCACCGGTTAATGGGGTGAAACGAGTCATGGCAAAGGTCTGGTTCTTGGGCATCCAATTCTTGTTCATGATTTGGATAAATTTTCACATGTGCAATGGCTGACCTGGCAAATTGTCTGGTGGTTTTCCTGCTGGTGTCCGTGGAAAACAGACCAACAAGGGGCACCCTCAAAAGAAGGCGGACCCAACTCAGTTCAGATGCCCGCAAAAGTGTACATTCATTTCGTTTGCGCAGGCCCAGACCGTGCTTTCCAAATCAATCTGATTGCTGGCATGGGCTGGAAGCTGCAAACCGAAGTTTTGCCGCCGAATTTCGCGATTGGACGGCGATTGGACGAGTGGCACCAGTGAGCCCCTGCCCATCCGAGATATGTTATTCCTGCCAGTTTCCGGGTATGGATGGAGGAAGGCCACTGCTTAAGATAAGACCGCGGAAAGCGACACAGAAACAGCAGCGATGCCCAACCTTGCTCAGCGATTGGACCCTGTGAGATCGCGATTGGATCGCGAATGGCCGGCGATTGGGGGGCCCCCAGGCAAAGTAATTTTGTACAACTCCTACATATCCAAAAGCTCACCTGAGTGGATAGGCCAAAATGTCCGCACTTTTTGAAAATGGTCTTCCCAAGCAGTAGAAGGTTCCGGGACTTCAGGGAGTGAGAGTGAGTGGTGCCTTTTCTATCGTAGGGCTGCCCTTTGAAAGGAACCCCCCAAAACAAAAGGTAACCTGACTACCTGGGGTCTGGGGTTGTGAGGTCCATTTTGGGTGTGGAATGGAGCTCAGGTTCTCGTTAAGTCGAATCTTGCCGGAACTCAGCGTCTATGAACTGACATCGGGGGTCAAGTATATATCAAGGGATTGCCAGACGGAACTCATTTGGGTGTGTGTTTTTTGGTGAGGCGAATGTTTTAAAGGGAATCCAAAGGGAAAGCCACCATTGGGGGGACCTAAAAACAGACACTGATTTGATTGTCCTTCGGGTTTCTTTATTTTCCCTATTTTCAGCATGACCCTGACCTTTGAAGGACACCCTTGCCACTCATTGATGGAAGGTGTGCACTTGAGAGCGACCTCTGGTTTTGAAACCAATGTCGTGATTTCTCTGCCATGTTTGACATGTTTGAAGGGACATTAACAGGAACGAACAGGAAACCAACTTGTTTGGGGCTTTCCTCATTTCGGGTCCGTTCACCCCCCCCCCAGGCAAGGGCTTATGGCATATGGGGGAATTGGTCCTGGGCGTTGCTTTTGTTGGAGGAACCCTTCTGAGGTTTATGGTGCATTCTTTTTGCGTTTGAAAGACAAGGCGAAGGACGAGTCACCATGGTGCAGAGTAGGGCAAATATGTAACATACTGACACGATTCCTCTTTTCAGGAAGCAACAGGTGGGTTGGGTCGTTCTTCCAAAGGGAAGTCAACCAATCAAAGGGCACTTGTTCCCTTTCTGAGCAGAAGCTGGTCATTAAGGGCGTCTATAATGGTATCACAGGTGCCATTGACTCAGCCCGGACCTAGAATATAGTTGTCCTTTCCATATCACCACCATCAGCAGCACCACAATAGGATCCAGCTCTCTCCCCTCACTCAGCCTTCAGAGGTGCTTCAGTTGCCTGGGTGATCCCCCACCTTGCTCCAAAGTGGCCCTTCGCACGGCCTCACACAACTCACCTTCAGCTCCTGGACTTGAAACTTGTGTTCGTTTGGACCCCTGTTTATGAATATGGGGGTGGGGGGCCCTTTAAAAGTGATCTGAATCCGCGCGGGGGTTCATTAATTTCTCCGGGGTTGCCATTAAGCACAAAGTTTGGTTACTTCTTCTGGCCAATCCACCCAATCGGAAGTGAGCACAACTCACATCCAAGGATCGCCATTTTTCAGCCCTCCAACATCGGTGTGGGCGCTTCGGATTTCATCGGCTGGGCAGCGATTCGGATTCAGTGTCTCCGGATTCTGTTGGAGGGGGATCCTTTCGTTTGGTGGAGATGACTCGTGTCTACTTGGGGACATGGTGGGACCACAAGCAAATCGGGAAAACGCCGCCAAAATGTGTTGCATGTCCTGTTTCAGCAACAAACAATGGCATTTGGGTCGATGGCTCACATATTGTTTTGTGAATATGTAGGTACATGATTGTTATGTTCTGCATGTTTGCCTTGATAGTAGGATGCGATGGTGATGTGCTTGCAATACGGTTGCGAGATAAGTGTTGTTTAGCAAGATATGTTGCTAAGCCTTTATTTAGATGTTCGGTTTTGAATGTTCAGCACGGAGCAATAATATTTTCCTCCTAACATTAAAGGTCCCCCCGAAGAAGAAAAGCAACATGCTTTCCGAAAACCTGGGAATCCCAATACAAAGTTAGAATTGGCCAAATCAAGACCACTACTCAAGTTGTGAACTGTCCCACCTGCGACGCCGACCTCCCTTCCAGTCTTATTGCGTGACCCCTTGCCATCAGTCACCAAGCAGCCTGTTTTTGGGGAAAATGCTGCTCTCTTGTAAGCTTTTTACTGAAACACAAGCATCCGTTAACTTTTGGGGGAAAGGGGGGAGTGCCCTCAGAACCTAACACATGAATTGGACACCCCAAACCCGGCACTGGGGAACCCCTAACCACAATATAGAGTTTGTTTTTTCTCCGGGGGATTCCTTAATAAGGGGGGGAGGGGAGCGAGAGGGGCTTTCTTTTTAAACTACGTGGAGGTAGGGATTATATTTGAACGAGTTTTACTTTTCTTATGTGTTTACCAGCTGTTGACATCGCGCATGTGGCCAACTTATCCCGTTTTTGGTGTTGATACAACAGATTGTTGTGTTTTTGCTTGGATATGTGTCTGTTGTTGGATAGTATGTATGGTGTTGAGTTTCACGATGCTGCATTTTGGATACTGCGCTTTGTTCAGATGTGGGGTCTGCTGTTGTTGCTGTTCAGCTTTGGCATGTGTGCAGGGTAGAATCCGCCCAATGATTCAAGGTGTGCAGGGTTGTCCTTTTGAAACGCTTGCACGAGGTTGTTTCGAGGATGTCTTATGACAACATCATTGGACAAAGATGCATCCCCACAGCCTCCCGCTCAAAGTTCCAAAAGCAAAACCAACAGGCTGTAAAGCTTCAAGAAGTTTGCCTCTGACTCTGATGGGTTTCCTTTTGAGGGTACCCTCCCAGACATGGAGCCTAGCTGAGAGGTCCTCGAAGACTATTCTCCGCGGGGATCCTTTGGTCTATGCTCGGTGGGAAGGGCGAGTATGCAACACATACACGTATATAGTATATATATACACATATTACACGCATACGCATACGCACACGCACACGCACACGCACACGCACACGCACACCCACACACACAGACGCAGACGCAGACGCAGACGCAGACGCAGACGCAGACGCAGACGCAGACGCAGACGCAGACGCAGACGCAGACGCAGACCCAGACACAGACACAGACACAGACACAGACACAGACACAGACACACACACACACACACACACCCCACCCCACCCCACCCCACCCCACCCCACCCCACACCACACCACACCACACCACACCACACCACACCACACCACACCACACCACACCACACCACACCACACCACACCACACCACACCACACACCACACACCACAAAGCACACCACACACCACAAAGCACACCACACACCACAAAGCACACCACACACCACAAAGCACACCACACACCACACACCACACACCACACACCACACACCACACACCACACACACACACCACACACACACACCACACACACACACACCACACACACACACCACACACACACACCACACACACACACCACACACACACACACCACACACACACACACCACACACACACACACCACACACACACACACCACACACACACCACACACACACACACAGACACAGATACTCTTGCATTTGTACCATGGCCAGTAAACAAGCACCGTCGCAGTAGTCTGTTTGCGCGAGTTCAAACAATCTGACTGCAAACTAAATCCTGTTGCCAAAGAGGATTGCACCCACGCATATGACCAGTTGTGCTGTTTCGCCCTGCAAATCTCTGGGAGATGGGCTGGGCAACAGCGCCATGTGGAATTATTTTGGCTTTCCAAGCCAGTTGCGCATTGTTGGACCTAAGCAAGAAGCGGCTGGTTACCGTTATATATTGTTCGCTTTCCATCACTGAAATCATTTGATTCAAAGGCATAGCCAGAGTATTAAAATACTAATTGAACATGGGAATTCTGGCAAATGTGGATTTGGATCCGCAATCACGAAGATTGCAATAGACATTAAACACTGCTGCATAATTTTGCGACCCCGAATGAGCCCCACTGTGGGGCTGAACTGGCTTCAGTTCGACAAGAATTCCAGAGAAAGATACCCATTAGACTCAAGAGAGCCCAAAGAGCAGACGGCAGAGTTCCTCCGATTGCCTTTGGCTCTGAACTTGAAGTCACTAAGTGATTTGAGAGTGGTTGATGTTGGCTGCTTCGCCCGCCTCGCCAGCAAGTCACCCTGCGTACACGCATGTGCCTTTTCCGAATCAGATGCCAGCTGCAATGCAAGTGGAAGTCTACTTGCCGAGCGGGAGGAAATGCTCCGTTGTACTGCCGTCAGAGTCGCATGTCCGCGAACTGAAAGCTGAGGCGCAACGGCAGCTCGGGCGTCGCTTTCTGAGGCTTGCTTTCGAGGGTCAGCAGCTGGATTTGCTGTCTACTTTGAGCGAAGTCGGCGTGCGAGATGGGGACAGCGTTGCTGCCATTGTGCAGCCTGTCAAGCTAGCTTCCGCATTTGAAGCGTTTGCACTTTATGTCCCGGGAGGCACTGTTTTCACTTGGGGCAATCCAGCAAAGGGCGCTGACAGCACCCAGGTGCGAGAACGGTTGGTGGCGGTCCAGCAGATTCAAGCAACTGAAGATGCTTTTGCTGCCATCCTGTACGACGGCTCAGTGGTGACGTGGGGCAATCCTGGCAATGGCGGTGACAGTAGTCGGGTGCAAGAGCAGTTAGTGAGCGTCCAGCAGATCCAAGCAAGCTTGTCTGCATTTGCTGCCATCCTGGACAACGGCTGGGTGGTGACTTGGGGTCATCCGAGGTTTGGCGCGGACAGCAGCCTCGTGCGGGAACAGTTGGTGCATGTTGAGCAGATCCAAGCAACTGAGGATGCTTTTGCTGCCATCCTGGATGACGGGTCTGTGGTAACTTGGGGTGATCCTCACAATGGCGGTGACAGCAGCCAGGTGCGAGAACATCTGGTGAAAGTTCAACAGATTTCATCAACCCGCTCTGCTTTTGCTGCTATCTTGGATGACGGCTCTGTGGTAACTTGGGGTGATCCTCACAATGGCGGTGAAAGCAACCAGGTGCGAGAACAGTTGGTGCGAGTCCAGCAGATCCAAGCAACTTCTGGAGGAGCTTTTGCCGCCATCCTGGACAACGGCTCTGTGGTGACTTGGGGCAATCCTGATACTGGCGGTGACAGTGGCCAGGTGCAAGAACAACTAGTTCGGGTCCAGCAGATTCAAGCAACTGTTTGGAGCTTTGCCGCCATTTTGGAGGACGGCTCTGTGGTAACCTGGGGCGAGCCACGTGCTGGCGGGGACAGCAGCCAGGTGCGGGAACAGTTGGTGCGCGTCCAGCAGATCCAAACAACCGCCGCTGCCTTTGCTGCCATACTGGAGGATGGCTCTGTGGTAACTTGGGGTGATGTTGACTTTGGCGGTGATAGCCGCCAGGTGCAAAAACAGTTGGTGCGTGTGCAGCAGATCTCATCAACACGATGCGCTTTTGCTGCCATCCTGGACAACGGCTCTTTGGTGTCTTGGGGTGATCATGCTGCTGGCGGTGAGAGCAGTCAGATTCAGACTCAGCTTGACTGGGCTTGAGACGGAAATGCGCGCCCTGTCGTTTTTTTGTTCCACAGTATGCAAGCGCATGACCATAGGGCACGTTTTGCCTTACTTTGCTTGAACATAGATGGCTTTGTCCGTCCCCTCACTGCCCACACCATGTGAGTTGAGCGAATTCCCGCTGCTTCAGGATGGATCCCAGGCAAGCCACTGTCGCCTTCAGGTATTGCAGTGGTTGTTTTTGCTGCTAGCCTGCTCTTCAGGCAGAACACTGGCAACTGTGAACTCAACGAATCGTTGCACTCGTTTACTTCAAGCACTCTCTTTGCACTTTTGCACTTTTCAGCAGGAATCCACAGCTGGAATTCGGTAAAACAAACCCTAGACGTCTCGCCCCCGTGGGATGCAATCGGACGGCTCCGACTCACCGATCCCGAGGCGCTGTGATCGGGGGCGAAGTCTTCAACGTTCTGGTCATCATCGGGACCCATTGCAGTTTGTGGGGTTGAATCCGACCGCTTGATTTCATTGCCAGACGGAGCCTTACCTGCTAGCTTTCTGGCATTTTGGCATTCCTTCATTTCCCCTCTCAACCGTCCACGCTCACAATGTGCAGGGTGCCTAAGTATGGCCCGTTAGACTACCCAGCGGGGGGTCAGAAAGTGGTGCCACCGTCAAGATGCGGATTCCCCCAAATGAGGGCTCACAAATTGCAGGGCGTTCACTGAAAAAGATCGGAAGTCACCGCAGGATATCTGAACTATTTCAAGTTGGTTGGACACCTTTTGGCTTCACCTAGCTCCAATTCAGTCAGTGGCGCCCCCCTTGACCTCATTTGGTGGGTGTCCTTCATGGATTTCGGTCTCCCTGAGCCAACTTGAAAAGGGGACCTCAGAAAAACGAGAAACGCACATTGGCCTGTCTTTTTGAGGGTCCCTGTTGCGATGATCATGGAAAGCAGAAGGAAAACCACCATTTTGGAAAGGTCCCCTCAAAATAAAAACACACCCACATGTGAATCAACGCAATGGGCTCGCTTCTCTTCAATCTTTGTCTCAACGGTTGCGAGGACGGCGCTGCTGGCTACTCCCGAGGCACGGTGAACCGGGCGGTTTGGGAGCAACACAGCGAGTCCCAAGAAATAGACATTGAGGCAATCGGTAAGGCAGCGAGTTACCTGGATCACTGGCAAATACTTTCGCCCCGCACAAACAGACTTTGTTTTTTTTCCTTTTCGTTTGCCTTTCTTGCATTTCCATCAGTTTCCTTTCATCCAGCAAACAGTGCACTTTCTGCAGGGGTCTAAGTGTGGTCAAGACCACTGGCTTGAATTAATATGTTCAAACCGTTGTTGCTTTTTTGCGCAACCGGCTTTGAATCGTTGACGCCGTGTGGCGGTGGTCTTGTATTTCATGTCTCAAACATCTTCGCGGCTTCCCTTGTCACGGATCCACGACCCAAGCAGCAGGGCCCTTGGGTTCAAGATGGAGAGGATCCCTTTTCGGGTGGTGAAAGGCAGGGAGGCGAGTCGTGGAGCTCATCCCTTTGCATTCTGTGGCAAGTCTCCCGCGTTTTATCAATCCGAAGTGCTGGCTTCTCGTGGGCGTGTCAATTGTAGGACTTGGGTTCTGTTTGCGTGTGCACGCTTGTTGATGTGTCTTGTTTTCTTTTGATTTTGTGGAGGCAGCCTTTTTGGAAGTATTCATTTTTTTGCCACCACAGGGACATCATCTCAGGGATGTCCCTATGTGGAGACGTGCCTACTTTGTGCGGTGGATGCTAACCTCACCTCCTTCCCCTGTGTGAGTCCAAAGAGACTCCCCAAGAAGGGGTCACCTTTTCCTTGCCGTCGGGACGTTTCGGTTTGGAAACGAAAATGAGCCACTCAGTTGGTTTCGTGGCGTATTCTTGAGATGTCCACCAAGGAAGAACAAGGGGAACTTAAGCCACCAAACAAACAGTTTGCCTGCGTGACCACGGGCAAGTAAAGCTTTGCTACCATTGCATTCATCAATCACAGAGGTGAAACAAGAAGGCGTTAGACAGGCGTTGGACTTGCCTGTTTCTTTTTCCGCAGTTGTGCCTTTTGACCAGCAAGAGTTGGATGCCTTTTGCGGGTCTAAGTCTTGTGTGAGAACAACAGGTATCCACAGTGGCATCCAAAGTGTTGCGGGGGTCGCTCCGGCGCACGAAAGTTGAAAGAAACAAAGGAAAGACCAACTGCTTAGGTGTCTTATGGCTTTCCTTTGCCTGGTTCTGAGCAAGCCACTACGGAAGTGAGTTTCTTAGAGCTCCGTCGGATTTGCGCACATGGATATATGTAATGTGTAGTGCTTGGGCAGGCTTGGTGCGCATGTTCAACTGTGAATGCTAGCTCATGTCATGTGACATCCTGGCTCGAGACTTTCAGAGTACGTCTCTGCCAAAATAGCTTTTTCTTTCGGTGCATCCGTTCTGAGAGTGCATCTCTCTCTGAGCTATGGCGGATGAAGTGGCTGCCTGGCGGGAGGCTAATGGAGCCCAAGCCGACTTGGACTTTGCCTACTACTTCGACTCCTTCCATGAGGCCAGCGCGGAAGCTGGCAGTGCCGTGGCTGGAGCTTGGCGGGCATGCTTCACTCGCGTGTCTCAGGGCCTGCAGGGCATGGTGAGAGACATCGTGGCTAAGGATCCTGCGGCGCATCTGCTGGATCCTATGCCGGCACCACCAGCTCCAAAGCCTACCAGAGCAGCGCCGAAGACTTCACCCATTGTCGCCCTATCCCAGAAGACACAAATCAGACTCCCTGCAAAGCGGCCGAAGCTATCTACTGCCCCAGCCCCGTCGAGCTTGGAGCAGGAGAACGAGCAGTTCAGAGCCACTTTGCTTGACATCCTGCAGGACGCCAGCCGTTTCCGTGTCTTGCGGGCTGATCCAGAGCGGGAGCAGAAGGTCAAGAGCTTCGAGTCGCTGGTCTCCGGATTGCTTGGGGCAACAGAGACACCCACTTTGAAGCGAGTGCAGCTCACGTGGGCAGAGCTCTATCGCCATGTGGAGCTTGGGCAGCTGGGGCATCCGCTGCAACCATGGGATTTGGAGCTGTTTGTGCGGTCCAACTCGGCACCCCAGCGAGTGATGCAGGCATTCTTGTGGATGCAGAGGAATCTTCACCTTGACTGGGACTTTTCCTTGTGCCGAATGAAGAGGAAGCGCCAAGGAAACCGGTACGGCGTCGGTGCCAAGCAGGCGCCAACAGCTGAGATGACCATGTTTGTGGAGCTGGAGAGGGTGCTGCAGTCAGCAGCAGAGCATTCCAGCTCGCGCTGGCTGGCGCTGTTTGGAGCCTGGTGTCAGGTCCTGGGAGCAGTCCGGTACCAGCACTTGCAGCGGTCCATCTTGTGGAAGGTTACCTCGCAGACCTGCTTCTTCATCTGCACCAGAGGTAAGCAGAAGCATTCCAGGGATGGGTTCCACTGGAGTGTGCCATCCCACCTGGTCACCACTGGTTACCCGTTGGGAGAGAAGCTTGCTCAGACCTGGCGCAGGTGGACCACGGATAATAGCAATCACGTTGGGCTAGTGGCACACCCTAGCAACCGGGAGCATGTGAATGCCGCCGCAGCTACAGCCTGCATCCAGAGCATCATGGTGCGGGTGCTGGGCAATGATGCTGGCCGTGTCACTTCCAAGAGTTGGAGGCAATTCGGCATCACCATGGTGGTCCGGGCAGGGTTCTCTACCACCGATCAAGTGGCCTTCGGCAACTGGTTGGATCGAGCGCCTGGAGGTAACACCAGTATCCCCATGCGATACTGTGGCAGCAAGTTGGAGCAGTCCACTTTTCTGCGGCATGTGGTGTGGGCCATGATCAGGAATCTCCAGCATGAAGCCCTGACTTGGAGCCAGATCACCAACACGCAGTTGGAGGCTGCCCGCAACCTAGCCATGGACGATGTGGCCACTTTCCTTGACCGGGTGGCTACCACTTTCATGGAGTTCGAGGCACCCAAGGTGGCAGCAGTGCTGAGGGCAGCACCCTTCAAGCTGATGACCAAGTTCGCCAAAAAGGCGAAGTTGGCCGTTGCTGAGGTGGTGCATCCACCGGGGGAGGTAGTGGATTTGACCGGTAACGGTCCACAACAGGTGGAGCAACCCTCCCAGGTTAGTGGTAGGTTGCCAGTAGCTAGTCAGCCTAGCGTTTCGCATGCCACCCCGAAACCGGCGGTACGGCGACCAGCCATGGAACACACCTTGGATGATGACTACTTCGATAGGCTTGCGGCGCAGCGTTGGCGCAGGCCAGGCCATGCTGATCGGCCAGAGCCGCCTACAGTCATCTGGCGACGAGGACCAGCTGGTCCCCATTTGATTTTGGGCGGTATCCTGACGGCTGAGCAGGCCGAGGAGCTGGAGACCATGAGTGTGGGCTTAGTCATCAACTGCCTTGCACCTCGAGACACTCGGGGAGTCATGCCAGCAGCAGCTGTCAACCAGAGGTTTCCTGTGGGCCGGCAGGAGCGGGGCAAGCATTGGTCGACCATTCGGCGTCAGGTTGGACAAGCCCTTGCAGCACAGGAGAGTGTTTATGTCCATTGTGCTGCTGGAGTTCATCGAGCACCCATTGGAGCTGGCGCCATCCTGTCTTGCATTGAGCAGGTGGAGCCCGAAGAGGCTTTGACCAGGATAGCTCGTGTAAGAAGTGTGGAACCCGAAAAGGCGCTGAAGGACACAGCGATGAGACGATGGCTGTTCGAGGAGGCGGAGCTCACTCCTCTTCCTGGCTTGGTAGTCAAGCTGCCGGTGCAGTTTGTGGCCAGCCAGCGAGCCAAGTCCCTTTTCCATGTGGTTCCCGAGGGCATGAGTGAAGATGAGCCAGTTCCAGCTTGTCGTTGGAGGCGATCGGCAGCAACAGCTCGGAGTTTCGCTGGTGGAAGAGACAAAGTGCATCTCGCTAATTCAGTGCATGAAGCTGCCGCATATGGACTTTCGTTCTGCACCCAATGTGCATGGATGCTGCCGCCGTCCTACCAGCAAACGCTGGAAGACGTAGGAGCAACCTACAAGACTAAGGATAATAGCTGAAGCGGTGTTTTTGACCTAGGTCACGACCAGCACGTCCATGGCAGGGAAAGAAGTTCCATGCAGCAGGGACGGCACTCAGGAGGAGTTGAATAGAGTTACAACCAGCAAGGTCAGAGTAGTGGTCATGCAAGGATCCAGCCACAGCATGTGTCATCTCTGCATGAGATGCGGGACACACGGACGGTTGCCCTGCAGCATGGTAGGGCAGTCAGTTCGTTGAGTTTTCTCTTGCATGGAGTCAGCGGGAGCAGCCAGTAACTAGTGCGGTCATGTTCTCACAGGCACCACAAGGTTCACTCAGGTCGTGTTTTCTCCATCCGTGTTCATTATCACATGCCCATCAGCAGCAGTTTCGAGTAAGATCAAACCTCGATCATCTCAGTTGCAACCATGCCCTCGGCAGCTTCTGTGCCTGCGCCCGATGCCACTGTGAAGCAAGCTTTTGAAGAGCTCCAGAGGCGCTTCGATTATGACCCCAAGGTCACAGAGAAGATTCTGGAGTTGGGAGTTCGCAGCATGAGCGACTTCCGCTTCTACCCGGCAGACGCAGCTGATGCCGCAGCGTCGTTCGTTGAGAGCATCACGGACCTGGAGGGGAAGCGGATTCAGGCAGCACGCCTGAAGGCTGCCTGGAGTGCGGTCTGCAAAGCAGAGCAGGCACGCCATGATGGAGCTGCCCCCGTGGAGTTGGATGAGGAAGAGTTGTTACCTCCTCAGACTTTGCAAGGCATCAAGCAAGCCTTCTTCACCCGGTACAAGATGCACTTTCCAGCTGAGCAGTTCCCAGGAGATCGGCTCATCACTAAGCTCAGCAGGGGCCTGGCCAAGAGCAACCTGGAGGTGTTCCCAATCTTGCAGGTGAAGACGCTGGGAGAGCAGCGAGTCCAGGTGGTCAAGAAGCGCAAGGTGGCGCCGAATTTGTGGTATAGCTCAGGCCAGGACGATGCTGAGGCCGAAAAGAGTGCCTCCAAGTACTTGGACCTGCTGTACACCTACTGTCTGGGCCTTGCCATTGTGGGGGCTGAAAAGCCTGACAATCCCCCCACGGAAGCTGAGACGTTGTCTGCATCCACCCTGGCCTACTGCAAGGTACCATGGGACGTGGTCTACAGGTACCACTTCAGGGCTGCAGATTTCATTGCCAAGCTGGGCGAGCATCATCCCCACCGGCTGCAGGTGTTGGAGAAGCTCGACACTGCTGAGCGCACCATGTGGGCTGCTGAGTTCTCCAAGGGCGGGAAGACTCTGGGAGCAGTCATCAATGAGGCCTACACAACTCGCGATCCGTTGTGGCTTCCGGAAGCCCACATGAGGCCAGCAGAGCCTGCGCGTGCGCCGCCATCCAATCCAGGTGCTCGCTCAAGTGGCAATCAGCTGGCGACGAAGCTGAGAGACGGTAAGTCACTATGTGGGGCTTGGCAGCAAGGCAAGTGCCCACACCAGCAGGAGAAAGCCTGCGTGAACGGGGAGCATCTCTGCGCGCGACCGCTTAAGTCAGGTAGGGTCTGCGGCCATCCAGGTCACACAGGAAACAAGTGTGACCATAAGCAGCGAGCTTTCTGAAGCGAGTCAGTTACTCCAAGACGGAGTGTAGCTGATTCGCACCTGGTTGCATACCAGGAAGAATTGCATGCATTGCAATCCAGCTGGTCAAAAAGTGCAGTTACTGATGACAGCCGCCCAGTTTTTCTGGATGTGTTTTCTGGGCCAAGGTTTTCTCTGGCCAGAGCCTTCAGTTGGTGTGGTTGGAAAGTAATGCAACCCATTGACATTAAGCTGGATAAAGACTTTGATATCAATTCCCCTCCTGTACGCAAAGCGCTAGGAGCCAGACTGTCCGAGTGTCACTTAGTTTCCACCGCGATGGATTGTTCCACCAAGAGTCGGATTAGAGAGATTGCAATCCCTGGCAGGAGAAGTCCAAAGCCGCTGAGGTCAGAGGAGCACCCCCGAGGGCTACTGAACCTAGCCCCAGCAGACGCAGCTAGAGTCCAAGCCGATAACGCTGCCAGTGATTTTGTGCTAGCCATCCAAACCGTCATGCATGAGCACGGTCGGGGGGCATTCCGGGAGAACCCCAGAAGGAGTTATCACTGGAGTGACCCAGTAGAAGAGCATCTTCACTCCCAAGGCTGCTGGGATGACTGGAGTTATGACAACTGCTGTTTAATGGCTACCCGACGAAAGAAGCAACTCATCAGGCACAATCTAGAGGAATATAGTAAGCTGCCAACATTGACATGTGCGCACCACCATCATGAACAAGAATGGCGACCCATCAGAAAGCCAGATGGTATGTACCACCCAAGTTCCGAGGAGTCGGAGTACACCGCAGCCCTCAGCTTCAGTCTGGCCGTGGCAGCAAGCTACTGGGCTGTTCGGCAAGGATTTGCCATCCTGAGGCTGGGCAGCATGCCCAAGATCGAATGTGCTGGGGATAGAGTAGGTTGGTTGGAACTCCCACCAAGTACGTTCAGGGAGGATGCCATGATCCCCACAGCCATCCAATGTGGGTACAGCCCACAACATGGGAAATACAAGCAGTTGCCATCTCGTGTTCAGGTGCTGGACGTTTGGGATAAAGAGCAAGGCCTGCCTGAAGATGTGGTCTATGCAGGCCACGGGCATTTCCGGCACCGGTTGCCCTGCTCACAGTGGTGCAATCCCTTCAAGGTTGGAAGGGATGGTACTCCAGTTGCGGTTCTGTTGATGTTCATTGCCGACATTGAGGAGTTCCTTAGCTCGCATGACTTGCACCAACTCATGGGGAAGCGAATCGCTTGTGATTGCCACGTGGGGCAACCCTGTCATGTTGACGTCCTGATTGCCAAGGCCTTCGAAGCACTCGAACAGCGAAGCCACTCCACAAGAAGGAGCCCCTGGTTGGGACCCATCCGCATGATTAGGGCCACTCCTGTTGCATTCAGCCAAGCCGCAATTGTAGCCGGCATCCAGTCCCAGTTTCCAGATGTTACCTTCTTCGGAGTGTCATGGCCGCCGTTGGAGCATCTTGTAAATGATCCAGTCCTCACCCGCTTTCGTAGCTGGGCCGGACAACAACCAATCGCATCCGATGGCCCACTTGGGCCTGAGATCCTGCAGCATGTCGGAGTGATCGGAGGGCGCGCAGCCCTAGCAGAGCAGTCAGGGGCTGGCCCACAACGGGCTGCGCTTCCACCTGTTGTGCCGTTTGGCCTTTCACCGGAAATGCACTTTCAATGTTGCCTTGAGTTGCATGAGCACAACTTCCCCATGGAAGCACCTCAGGCCACAGACTGGGACTTGCGCTTTGCAGCTGAATGTATGGCAGAAGCCACCATCGGGATGAACGCAGTTCGGACTCAGGCAACCAGAGTGATCAAGCAGCTAGCTCAGCAACTGGATCAAGTGTCGCAATACCTGCGAGCCCAGCAGCATCCAGAAGTCAGGAAGGTTAACCCATCCGTTCATTTAGCACTTATCGCCGTGCTTATCCTGGTCCTGCATTGGCCTGACACCACCTTGTGCAGCAAGTTGTTCAGAGGCTTTGAAGCTATAGGGCATGTTCCAGCATGTGGAATCTGGGGAGCACAGCAAGTTGACTACATTTCGCAAGCAAAGTTGCTGGAAGGCGCTGTTGAGGACGGGCGCCAACTCCTCCAATCCCTGAGGAGCGGACCTGATGATCAGGTCATCCTGGATGCAGGCGCGGCCGATGAAGCCAAACAGTGGTGCACACCAGAAAGACCAGTCACATGCCTTGCCCAGGAAGTCGGTGGTTATCGCCTCATTAAGAGGTTCGTCATCACCCAGAACTCAGGTAAGAAACGAGTCATTGACGACGCAGCAGCTGGAGGACAGTCACGGCTTAGCCAAGACGGCAATCACCTCAAGTTCTGCTCAGCATTGCAGCCCTGTACCCATCTGAAGTGCCTTGAAGAGGCCATGCAGAAGAGGGGCAAGAGCATCCTGCAGCGCGACTATGCAGTCTCGACCATTGGAGAAGATCTCCCGGATGCATACAGGAAGATCCCAATGCTGCCAGCGCACAGCCAACACTGTTTAGTCACCTACTGGCACAAAGAGCGACGCTGTGCAATGTATCGGAGGTACCACAGTATGCTGTTCGGATTACCCTTGGCAGTCTCAGCATTCAACAGAGTTTCCTCTTTCCTTCAGGCAGTTGCCAGAAGGATCCTCTGCATGTTGTGCAGCCTCTACTTTGATGATGCCACAGCACAAGACTTCGATGGCACAGCCCTGGTAGCGCAGCAAAGTTTGGAGCAAGTTGCAGAGGCTGTCGGTTTCCCCTTCTCAGAAGAGAAAAGACAGCCGCCAACCAAGCATGGCGATTTCCTCGGAGTGGTGCACGACTTAGACTTCTCCCACCGGAAGCCGTTCATCAAGCTGTGGATCCGACCAAAGCTTTTAGCCAAAATCCATGACTTGATCAACACATCGTTTCTCCAGCGAAGTTTGGCCCCAGGTATTGCAGCCAAGTTGTTTGGGTGCCTCACTTTTCTGAGTCATGCAGCTTTCGGCAAAGTAGCCCGGTCAGGCCTTGTGGATATCAAGGAGCGGCAGTATGCAAGCACAAGCGAGCTGACGCCAGAACTTGCCAATGCACTTCGCACCGTTCAGCAGCTCTTGCATCTTGAACCCAACAGGCTTGTCCCAGTGTTCCAATCTTTCCCCCTGAGATTGATAGGTGCATCCGATGCAGCACACGAAGGCAGTGGCCTGGGCACTGGTGGATTCCTTTTTGTGAACCCACAAGGCCGCAGGCTGGGCTCAGTCGTTCACATCACGCAGGAGGTACAACAGTTATGGGGCAACCAAGCTGCCATCATCGCTCAATTAGAGTTACTCATGGTATTGCAGGCTGCTTTGCAATATCCCAATGATTTCCGGGGGAGCGCATGCATATGGTTCTGTGATAATATAGCTTCTCTGATGAGTCTGGTCAAAGGACGGTCCGATGTCCATAGCTTAGATCACATGAGTCGGATGATCCACTTGCTCATGTTCCAGCTCAGATGCCATGCATGGTATGAATGGATTCCAAGCGCCAGCAATTGGAGCGACGGCATCAGCCGAACAGGATTCCATGATCCATTCTGGAAAGCACACCGATTTCACGTCAGTGCTTCGTACATCTGCACTCTGTTGTGGCACCTAGACCTGCCGACACTCACACATGTTTTCAGTTTCCTGTGATCACCTAAATGCTTTGGGGATGAATGCATTGGATCAAGTAGTTCTCCCTGTGTAACAGGAGAGGACAGTGGCTGCATGCCACAATGGTCTAGATGACCGTTCCTTGTATGGGAACTCAACCAAAGACATTTGGAGATCAACTCCTTTCGACTCGAAGCATCGCGGAGGAAAACAGAAAAGAGAGAATGCTGAATGAGCTCAGTCTAACAGTTGTGTAATGTGTAGTGCTTGGGCAGGCTTGGTGCGCATGTTCAACTGTGAATGCTAGCTCATGTCATGTGACATCCTGGCTCGAGACTTTCAGAGTACGTCTCTGCCAAAATAGCTTTTTCTTTCCCCACCCCCCCCAACCCTCGAGGCTTCATAGGGTCACCCCCTATGAGGTACTTGTCAAGTAGTTCTCCCTGTGTAACAGGAGAGGACAGTGGCTGCATGCCACAATGGTCTAGATGACCGTTCCTTGTATGGGAACTCAACCAAAGACATTTGGAGATCAACTCCTTTCGACTCGAAGCATCGCGGAGGAAAACAGAAAAGAGAGAATGCTGAATGAGCTCAGTCTAACAGTTGTATATATATATGTAGTGTATGTGTCAAAATAGGGGGATCTAAAGAATGGTGGCTAGCCAGTCAATGCAACCTCAACAAGGATAGCCTCGACCAACGCTCAAACACAAGCGCATTCTCCTCGCTGCGAGATGCGAGTGGCCAACCAAGGAGTACATGCCTTTGCAGCTGGGAAAGTTCTCCTTTATGCGCGCCTCGGTGGAAAGGGGCAGACCTTTTGATATGTGCGCAAATGACAATCTCCCATGGACAAAACGAGCGACCGAGTCCATGACAAAGGTGCTTTACTTGGAATCCCTTCATTTCTCACAGTTTGGGAATCATAGTAATTTGCCTATGCTCATGGGTTGCTTCAAGATAAAAAGAGCCAAACCACAAGGGAGGAGGCTTCTCTCACTGACTGAGTTCCTGGACTTTAAACTGTTTAGAAAGACCATTTGAGTGGTAAACAAAGATTTTGGTTGCTTTTCTGGTCCATCCACTGAGGAAGTGAGTTTTCTCAGATATATTTTTTTCCGAGCCTTACAAAGAGCAATCACCAAACCACAAGGGAGGAAGCTTCCAAGAGAGAGATCGGTTTCCTGAGGGGACGTGGTCTTCTACATTATTTCGGTCTTGTTGCTGTACCACGCCTTGCACGACCAGAAGGTCACCTTGGGGAATGTGATGCTTCTGCTGGTGGGAGCTGTGGCCCGAAGCTCAGACATCCGTTTCTGAAGGGCGATATGTGCCATGGCCAAAGGACCGGTTCCTTTACTTGGTTAACGTTGGGATGGTCCACCCGGAAAGGATCCAAGGTAAAACCATAATGATTGCTGGTAAGGGGAGCCATGACCATATGCCATACATGGAGTTTTGGAGTGGCAGCCATTGCCCCTGTCCTGTTTTCCGTCCTCAAAACGGACATGCAGGGGTCATTGAGACAAGGGGAGGGGGGCGAGGGTTAGGGTTGGAGTCCCATGTAATTCAGCTCACTCGGAGACCCGGGTCAATGGGTCCTTTCGCCAGTGTGCGAAGGTTTGGCCAAAGCAAAGTCTGTCCACCACGCGAAATCAAATAGACTTTTCCCAGATGACCTTTTGGGAAAGAAGGATTCCCGGAAAGAACGGGGATGTTACCTTAGGACCTTGGTGGGGTTCCTTAGGTTTGTGTTAGTACGTTTCAGTTTGTTGTTTCTTTTTTCATTTGACCCGCAAGTTAAGTTTGGCCCCTCAGCCGCAGGTCTATATCCTAACGGTCATTTACTCCACGAGCCTCCGCCGCTTCTTTAGCAAGAAGAGCCGGGAGCGGAGGATGGCCGCCGTTGCCGATGTGGGCGACAGCCGGGGGCTGAGAGAGCAACGTTCCTGAGATTGGGGTGTGTCTTAAAATAGGGGACCCCCCCAAAATGGTGGTGGCACTTTCGTCTTCCTTTTTAAATGGGTCCCAAAAAGGGTACCCTCAAAAAAGACACATCCATTTGGTGGTGTTTTCTGACTCCATGAGGTCCTGGGCTTTGAAATTTTGGGGAAGACCATTGGTTACATTTTTTTGCCCATCAACTCAGAAAGTGAGGGTGGGAGTGGGAGTGTCTTTTTTGGTGCTACCCTGTGCTTGGCGGTTCCCAGCCATCCCCTTAGTAGTTTACATTTGCCCCGCTCAAAGTTAAACTTTCAGCAGGCCCAGTTTTGTAAGGGCACCCTTGTTTGATTGTTTTGCCACAAAAGCGGACATGCCCATTTGTTTGCACCAGTTGGGACGGATGAACATTTGGGATAGCCTAGCGCCAGCCCTTTGGCCTCTTCAAGTGCGGGGAAGCTATGGCGAACATACCACAGCCCCCGGAAAAAATACCCTTGTTTTTCAGCATTCAGAGTACTTGCCCCAAGTTTCTGGACTACAAACTTGGGAAAACTGTGGGTAAAAGCAAATTCGACCTTGTTGTCCACACGCAGGAAGTCAAACAACATGAACACTAGAGGCAGCACATATATACTGTCAACCAGTGTTCCACCATGATCACAGGGTTTTTTGGTTCCAAAGCACACAACCACAGTCAAATGATTCAGGCCCTTATAGTAAGCCCGTGTTTTGGCATTAGGCGTATTTGTGGAAAGAAGAGGGGGTGGAAGTCTGTGCTGCCGTTTTCGAGACCCTGGCGACCCTTGATTGGTGCAGAGCACATTCTTCGGGAAAATGAACAACACTAACTAAACAACCAGCAGCGCCAGAAGAATGACTATAAGACGATGAACAATGACCAGAAGACGATGACGTAGGCAGAAATACTAGCGGATTGACAATGCCAAAAAAGATCAAGAAGCATGATCAATAATCAAACATATCATAATATCACTTAAACAGTGGTGAACGCAAAAGACAATGACCAGAGGCAGACAACGCAACACAAGCAACAACCACAGAAGGAGGAAGACCGATGAGAGACAATCGTAAACATGAGAAGTACAATCGGACAACCAGTAAACGGAAGGCAGGAAAGATAGGACATCAAGAGGAAGAGCAGCACGACGAAGGAGGCAGGGCAAACACACAAAGAGAAAGAACACCCACACAGTATCGGAAATTCAACCTACCTGCAAAACAATTTGTTCAACGACGTTTCCCTTGGTTGTCTACTATATTGGGAGATCGATCAGTGTCTCGAGCAGAGAAATGCTCCAAGGCATCTACTCAACACTCTCAGACCGTCCGGGGCCCAGTTGCCTGCGCATAGAGCGTGGGTATGCAAGGAGCATATACGGGATAAAGTTTCAGGCGCGTAACCACGGGCATGCGTGATGTCCTTCAATATTGCTCAACACAAACATTATATACATATTTGCGTGTATACATATATATATATATATATATATGTTTTTACACACATATTTGGCTGGGGCACGGAAAGACAGCAACAACCGTACACGTCTTTCCTTGAAACAAACTGTTCTGACTTGAAATTGTACCCTTTGGTATCTTCCGTGTTGGGGCCTTTAAAAGTCCTCATACTTGTGGTGCGTTTCTTGGTGCCGCCATTCTGGTTACTACCGCTGAGCCCATATTCATCATGATCCACTGTAGGAAAGGGTAAGTCATTCGTCAAGTTTTCGAACATCGGGGTACTCACCATCCAATGTCATGTGAGGGAATGGCTATTCGTCTCTGACATATTCTGACATATACCAGGGTCCTATTGACCTAGTTGACCTGGGACGTGTTTTCCATTTCCCCTTAAACCTACAGCAAGTTTGCCTTGATGCAATGTTCCTTAAGGACCGTTTTACTGATGGGTTTCATTCGGATTAGCGGGTAACTCGGGCTTTTTCAGCTCTCCAAATCCCAATGCGGCTGCCAGGCTCCGAAATCTCCGCGGGGGACCGGGTGTTCCGGATGTCCCCCATGCTGAACCCCAAGACCAACCAGCCCGACCCGGAGAAGGCACGACCGGATCTATTAGGGGTAAAAATGCCGATGTGGGTGTCTTGGAATAGGAATCACAAGCCGCGTCAAGAGCACATGAGCCGCGTCCAAAACCCATACCCTGTCTTATAAATGCTATCGCAGCACTATGACCCCCATGAAGTCACGTAGTAGATGGCTAGACATGTTATGCATGGTTAGCAAGGTTGGGTGTGTCTTTTTGAGGGCACCCCCTTGTTTTTGTTGGTTTTATCCGGAAACCAACAATCACCATTTTGAGGGGTCAGTTGTTGATGATTTAGTTATTTGATATGTCCTTGGTGTGTGTTTTGCTTTTCTAGTTGTCGTTTTGTTTTGTTTGCGCAGTGTTGTGGGGTCACAATGTCTTGTTTAGTTCCTGGGTTATTCGGATATCTCCGTAGCAAAAAGCTGCTTGTTGATATTTAGCGGTTCCGTTCTTGGCATGTGTTTTGTTATGTATTTGGATATGTTATTGGCATGTGTTTTGCTGCTGTACTTCTAGTTGTTGGTTATGTCATTGGCATGATTTTGGGTTGTTTATGTCTTTGGCCCTTCTGTTTGCATGTGGTTGTTGATCAATCTTCTGGCCCAAAATGACCATGGGTGACTTGTCCGACTTGTCCCGTGTGGGAACTATCATTTGAGTGGTTTCCCGACCAATGGTCATCCTATGTTTACCGGACTTTTTGATCAACTCCTGTGTGTGCTGTTCTTTCTTTCGTTGTGTTGTCAGGTGTTGGTTGTTTAAATATGGGGGGTTGATCCATATTCCTGGCCCCCAAATGATCATGGGGATTGTTTTCCAGTTGGTGGGGGAAAAGTCCAATTGAGTTATTCCATGTAAAGGACCTTTTGTTCCACCCCCCATATGTCCGCATGTTGTGTTCAGATAAATACGCTATTGTTAGTTTTATTATTATTAGTCTTATTGATATTACAGTATTAGTATTATTAGTAGTATTATCATTATTAGGTATTATTGTTATTATGATCATTATTATTACTATTAGTATGAATATTAGTAGTGTCATTAGTATTACATATTACTATTACTATTTCTATTATTATCATGGCTGTTATTATTAATATTATATATATATATATATGATTATTATGATTACTATGTGTATTACTATTATTATTATTGTTGTTATTATGCGTGTTATTGTTGTGGTGCTTGTATTTGTTGTCGGCATGCTGTTTGGTCAGGTAGTTGGTTGCTTCTGTTGTTGGTATTGTTCAATCAATTCTGCTCTTTGATTTGTGCAGTTCTGCCCTTTGACTTTGTTCTAGACTGTTCTATGTGAATAGTATCAGAGGTGTGGGCTGCGCTAACCTGCTGTGCTGGATGGGTTCTTCTTGGATTCACTAAATGGGTGGCTCGTCTTTTTTCAGGGTACTCCTCTTTGGTGGCTTAAAAGGAAAGCCAACTGGATGTCAGCGATTTCAACGACTCACCAACATATATGAACCAGAAACAAACCTGTTTCTGCTTGGTTGGGACAAAGCTGAGATAGCGCACGGGTCTCTACCTTGAACACAGCTGGGCTGGATGCCAGAAGCCGAGCTCAGGAGAACCAGGTTTTTTTGGAGGCAAATATGGGTGTGTCTTTTTAGGGGACCACTGCTTTGGGTTTGGAAGGGATACCAAAAGGCACGCCATAGTTGGCTCCCTATTTTCAGACAAGCCCGTGCAAGTAGACCAAACGAACACACTTCCACTTTCACACCGCGGCTTACTCGCGGCATCGCTGAAACGTCACAGGTGGCCTACTGGAAGATGGCGAGCAACTGCAAAGATCCATTCAGCGCCCCTGGCTGCAGGGGCCGTTGACCAACCCAAGGATGCCCCCCAACTATCTGTCTAAGGGTTGAAGTCTGAAACAGAGGATGATTTGCAGGGGAACTCCCAAGCTGTTCTGGCAGCCTGGGAGAAACGGCCTTCGCTGGCCTTAGGGTCCATGACTATGCATGACTGACTCCAAGAACTCAAAGATTTATGCCGAGTAACTCCAAAGTCAGAGGATTCCCGAGGTCTCTGACGGATGAATCATGGCACAAGTTTGTCCATGGCACAGTTTTCCAGGGGCCCCGGTCTTGGGAAAATCGTCAAAGGACCTCAGGTTCCAAGTCGCGTAGGTGGCACTGTGCTGCGCGTGCGCGTGGACCTGCGGAACCGGCTTATGGACCGCGGGCACCGGGCCGACACCCGCTTCGCGGCATATGGATCGCAGGTCCTTGTTTCCTTTTCATCAGGGCAAGCCATTTTGGGGATACCAAGACTTTTTTTGAGCCACACCCAGTTGACGTGAAACTCACTGAAGCGGGCCTGAGCCTTTCTAAACAGGTTCGAACGTGCGCTGGATCCACCAACTCACTCCCGAAAAGTTCCGTTTTGGACTTCACTCACCTTTTTGGGAAGATCCTTGTGCAAAAAAAACAGTTCAAACTCTTTTCGAAGTGAGGTAACCACCCTTTAACCCTTTTTGGGTGGTTTCAAGGGAAGCCACCGGCCAAAACTAGGTATGGCTCTCTGAAACCCGTTCATTTCGGATTGTTTGCCTTTTGCCTTTGCACGTCTTCATAAGGTTGGCTCGTCTTTTTCAAGGTCGCACGCTGAATGCTGGGTTGCCCAGGGTTCCTCCCTTGAAACCCACCTCAGCCCACAAAGCGTTTACTTCCAAGATGCTGCCCTTGACCTCTGACGCCCGGGAAGCTCCTTGGCGAAATGGTCCAAGTACCTGTGAGGCAACCAGACTACTCATGCCGGTTGGTTTCAAGAGCGGGCATAGTTACCAACCACTAAAAGGGGGAACCCTCCCAAAGAAAATCCACCTCCTGGGTTCTACTTGGATCCGGGGTCGACATCATCCTCCCTCCAACAATCATGGAAGCTGTTTTTTTGGAGAGGAAGCCCCCACACCTCCACTAAGAACCCCAAACAAATGTTGTCGATGCCTTGGTTCCCTTGGACCCAACCCACCTCATGGGGGCTGGGGAGGGGGGGTGGGGGCTGGGTAGGGTTGGTTTGGATTCTTGAAATCCTGCATTGGTTTGAAATGTTTTCTTTTGTTCTGTTTGTACTGATCCGTGTTCATTTATTTGTTTTGATTGTGTGTCAGTTTTGTTCTGTTTTGTACTGCTCTTTGTTCATTGCTTTGTATTCTGTTTTGTGCTAAGCCCTTGGAACGAACCCCAGGAAATGATGTTGACGTGCCCGTCTTTTTTTGGAACCAACCTGCCCGTCCAAGCCATCGGTTCGCTTAGGTTTCGTGGTCCTGCTGGACTCTGGCCTCATGGTGAGCACCCTCATCGACCCCAGGACCCCCGGCTGCCCCCCTGTTTGTGGTCACAAAGGGAAACGTGTTCGGAACACCCAGGCAGTTTGGGGAGGGGGGGTCTTCAATTAAAAAAACAACAACACGCCCAACTGCGAAGTAGACATCAGAAGACGGGGATGATTCATGTCCACTAATCACTTTTGAGGTGCCCTATTGAAAAACCATAGCCATATGGTTTATGTGAGTGTCTGTGGGTCTATATATTGGGGGTTTATTGCAGGCTTGTGGATTTATGCGGGAGTTCAAATGAGATTTCGAGCCCGGGCTGGTACTTTTTCCGGGAAACGAAAAGGACACCAATGATGTTCGGGACCCTTTTGCAACTATCAGACCTCATAGGACCCAAGGGAATTGATGTCCGAAATGGACATGCGGGAGCCTTCCAAGATGTTCTCTCACCAGTCCCTTAGATCTCCTGAAGGGAGACGAGCGCGGCCTTGCTGAACACATGGGGTTTGTTATAGGCGAAGATGACTTTGGAAGACTTACTTGTTCTAGTGGCCTTCCGGGAGATTCTATGGCCCTGGTGGGCCATCCTAGGTCAGAGCTTCCTCTGCAAATCAGATGTTGTTTTGGGGGTTGGTGTGAAAAATGGGGAGTAGTCTCAGATTATCTTAGGCATGTTTGCCCGAGTCCGAATATCAGTTGCAGCTCTCAGTTTGGTCCCGTTTGGTTTGACGGGTGGTGTCAACAGGCTTCAGCTTGGGCTTCATGGCCTTCGTCCTCCAAATCTGTGACCGACGGGTCCTGGTTGCTTTTTGTTGGGATCCGTTTGCTGTCAAGAGGGGTGCTAGCCTGAAAACAAGAATCGAATCAGTGGATTAGACATATACATATATAGTTGGTATAGTCTCCTTTTGGCTGTTGTTGGTCTGGCAAGTTTCTACCCTGTTTGACAGGTTCGAATGGGAGCAACTGTGACCGCTTTGATTTGAATGGGCGGATGGACAGGCTTCTCTACCCTAGCTTTTTTTCGTGGTTGGTTTTTGCTTCAGCCGTGGCCTTGCTTTTGAAGCCAGCCAAAGGAAGAGGGCAAGTGGTTATGTTGCCAGTTTTCGTTTTGGCTTCAAGCCGTTTGACTCACTCCCTGAGTTCCTGGAGTCTACACTGTTTGGAAGGCCATTGGAGTCGGAGTGGTAAGCAAAAGTTTGGACTTTCTTTGGCCCATCCATTCAACAGTGAGTTGGGATGGTAGAGAGGTAAGCACCATGTCCGGGCACTTGTTCCGGCGAATCCACTCACGAAGTGAGAGGCTTCAACCAGCTAAGAAAATAAAGACTTGGCCCATTTGCGTGACCGAATGGCAGGTGACCCAACTTTTGCGGCGACCCTTATGGGATGCAAGCGAAAGGAACTCTTGTTTCATGGGGGTCCTTTTCGTTGCCACTGGATGGGATGAGTTTCCCGTTGTGGTGTTTACTGGCAAACACCCAAATGTTTTGGCACTGTTGAAGTGCTCAGTTGCTTTGTTTTCGGGGGGGTGCCCTGTTCGTAGGACCAGCCAGCTTTGGGGAACCCTTTACTTTTGGGATTGGTTTTTCCCTAGGACCTACGACCAAGCGGCCAGCAAATGCGCGTCGGGCATGGTGTACCAGCAGCGGGGGGAGACGGATGGCTGGCATCACGGGGGCCTAGCACCTGGGCAAGTCTTAGGCTCAGAAAAGGAAATTCGTTTCGTGGGGATGCCCGTCTTAGCCCCTGGAAAGCCACCACAAAGGACCACTTGGACACGTCGGCCAGATATGCCGGCTGTGAGCCCCCTTGGACCTATTGGAGTTGATCTTGTTACTGGGTTTCGTCTAACCCAGGCCAACACTTATCCAAAGTTGGGGCATTCTTTTTACGTCAGGTATCGCTAAGATGAACATGGGACTGGAACCTATCTGACTCCCAACCAAGCACCGAGAACTGGGGTCCCGATGTCGTGGGCAGCACCGAACAGGCAAGTAAAAAGGGCCATCATTTCAGGTCTGCATTCTCTCAGTCGTCGCTCCAAGATTCCAATCTTCCCAGTTTTATGAATGCCTGTACCCCCCCCTCAAGGTAGTTAGGTCCTATCCCTAGGGTGGCTAGAAAGTGGATATAGCAACATTTTCCCTAAGACTTCCTAAGCTGAACCTAAGAGACCCCTTGATTTTGATCGGACATTCGAGCTGCGTTACTTTGCTGCGTCCCCCTAACCTAGGGAAATCATAAGAGATTCGAATTGTTTTTTTTCTGAAAGTGCTGCGCCCCCTTAAGCTTTCCACAAACATGCTTCCCCAAGGAGACCGAACGGCTTTGTCTAGGGCTTCCCTAGGGCTTCCCTAGGGCTTCTCTAAGGTTTCCAGCTTCCCTAAGGCTTCCCTAAGGCCTCCCTAAGGCTTCCCTAAGGCTTCCCTAAGGCTTCCTTAAGGCTTCCCTAAGGCTTCCGTGAGGCTTCCCAAGGCTTCTTTAACCTAATTTGCAGGTTTGGTATTTCTTGTCAGTGTTCCCGCCATGCGCAGGGCGAATGTCAGGCCAAGCTTCCCCAAGGCTTCCCCAAGGCTTCCGCAAGGCTTCCTAAGCCTCCCCTGCAAGAGAAGCCCTTTAAGCTTAAAGGGGGGGGGGGTAAAGGAGGGGGGGGTACGGGCTCCATAACAGTTGCCGCGTAGAAGTTGATCCCAGAATGCAAAAGTTGATACAGCTGCCCCCGAAAACAAACCAACCTGCTTGGCCGGACTTCCTTTGCAAATGGTCAAAAGGGAAAATTGATTTGAACCACCCAAAATTGGCCTGAAAACAAACAAGTTGTGTTTGCTTTGTTTTTGTTTAAAGAGCTCTGCAGATTGATTACTGGAAGCCCAGGTGAAGCCCACTGTTGCTACAAAGGCCCAGGGTACAAAAACGGGTACACTGGTATCCATTTCTTGTTGGTGTATTTCAAAGTGGAAGCAACCCCCTCCAAAGAAGTTCAACACTCTCTGTCTGGGCCAAGTTTGGTCTCTGGCTTGATCATCCTTTTGGGACGCTCAGATCAACTGAACCCGGAACCGGCCGCCCCAAATGAATTGGCGGATTGACCCTGTCGCAGGGGAACGGGCAAAAGGCTACTGGGATGGTCTGGGACTTAGCTATGTGGTTAGCAACTTTAACCAAACCCACACCCCCTAATCCATGTAATCAGGGTCCAGATAGCTAATCCAGTCCAAATCTGAGCATATCTTCATGGTGTGGGAAACGGCAGGGTGTCACACACTAGATTTCCACTGGTTCTTGTTTTTTAGCACCCTTTCTGGCATGGCTTCAAAGTGAAGCCAAAAGGAAGCCATCCATTTTGGCGGACCCCCATCGCCGCAGCCGCGTGTCGGACGTAAGGTAGGACGCCCCATGCACTTGCAGCGGCGAGAATCCTCCACCTCGCAGATGGCTGAGGCAATCATTCGCCCCTTGACCTTGAAGCCAACACATGCACCTGGTCCATGGGGAACATAGGTGGATCTTTCTCATCTTTTGTTTGGTACCTGGAAAGAAACCAAAAGGATACCATCAAAGGATCCCAACCCCTACCCAAGCCCACCCCCCACATTGCAAAACAACCAATTGGGGAGTGGGGGGGCTTTGGTAGGGGGTAGGGATTGTATGATACCAATGGTGTTACCATGTGGCTATGGCAGTTTTTCTTGAGGACTATTCTCAAATTGTTGGACAGAAAACCCACATATTGTCCGCCAGAGGATGGCCCCCTTTTTTGCTTGGTTCACACCCTGGTTTAAGTGTTTTCGAGCGAATATGTTGGATGTTGGTTCCCTTGAAGCCGCGAATTTTCAGGATGCCACTTCTTCTATGGGGAGTTTGTAAAAATTGGTTGAGGACCCCTCCAAGTGCTTTGTTGGTGTTGGTTTGCTTTCAAAACCATGCAAAACCACGAATCTCTTTGAGACATACCCAGTGACCGCAGTCCGAGACATTTGCACAGTTCGGGCAAGGAACCGGATATGTTTAGCATGAGAGGTCCTCACTCCACGAGTTGCAAATTGAAACTTGTTTCGGGTTTGGAGCATTTTAGTGGTAAACCAACAGTTTGATTACCTGTTTCTGGCCAATTCACTCAGGAAATGAGTTGGAGCAGTCTGACCGAAACAAAACATCCGCATAAATGGCAACTTTGTGGGCTTGTTTTTGGAGTGCGCGCCTTGATCATCCGGAAGGCAAGTTTCCGCTTTGTGCGTTTCCTGTTGAAAGCCTGGCAAGGGGCTTAAAGTTGTAACCCAACACTGAACCAACGTTTACGTTTTCAGGACTCGGCATGTCAGTCGGCGGCTCGCAATTGGCACGAGGCAGTTGTAAGGTTCAGCGTTTGCCCATGGAGAGCCACCTCCAGACTGCGTGCAAGTGTTGGTTAAAAAGCCCTGGCGCCCGAAGTGAAACAACAGGAGTTGGCAACATGTAACCTGAAAGATGTTGAAATGAGGGCGCCCTACTTCAGGCCACCAACCCCCCCAAAGATTCCCCAAAAGTTGGGGGCTCGCACCTAGTGCTTTCGCAGTCCGTCTTTGACAAAGAAAGGCAACTGCACAGGTTTAATTCACCCCTTGGTGACTGACTTGACTTGTTGGTCTTCATTTCGAGGAACCAGAAGCGGTACCCGGTCCGAGGTGGACAGATGCACCTGCCGCAGATGTTCTGTGGCAGTCCCTGGGAGGTTATCCCCCTGGAGGACTGCAGGGCGCTTCTCTTTTGCAGGGGAGGAGAAGCCCGGCAATTCATGGTAACGTTATAGATGGACAACATCCTGCGGGTTATTCTTTGCCCGTCAACTGGGGAAGGGAGAATGCCATGAATGGACAACGTCCTGCAGTTGGCAGGCGGTGTATCAGTATTCCTACTTGGGTGTTCGGCCAAGTTAGTAAGTAGCTAGCCACCTAAGTTTTACCCCGGTTGTATGCGCCCTCTGTGGAGTTGACCTTGGGAAATGTCCCAGATGGAGGGTCAAAAAGAAAGGAGGGTTAGAAAGAAAGGAGGGTCAAAGAAGAAGGGGGAGGGCTTAAACAGAAGGGGGAGGGCCAACAAAGAACAGGGTGAAGGGTGGACCAAAAGGTTAGGAGTCCGAGCTTGGAGGGTCAAGCGAGAAGTTTCCCCAAAGTGTCCTTCTTTTTCGCAAGGGCGGGTTGGGATTCCTCTTTGACTAATAGGGACTGCAACGAGAAAGGAACAGACAATTGTGTTTGCTATTTTTGCCGTGCTGGAGAGGCCCATGGTCATGATGGGAATTATGAGGGGAAAGCTGGTTTGAAATAGCTCGTGTAATTGGAGACAACTAATGTTCATGATTGAAAAGAGCGTCGTTGGTCGGGGGATTTGCTGGGGTGCAAAACAGATTGGGGTGCTCATGTTGACAAAGCATGTGGGTGCCTTTCAAAGTAGCATTGGATGAAAGTGAGCCAGAAAAAAAGACATAATTTGCTTCCTGGAGGGAGGGGGGGGTAACTGACTGGGAAAACAGCACACCCAACTGAACACGGCCATTGTCTTTTTCATTTGTCAGGACTCACAGCTACTGCCCACTGTATTCACCATCAAGAAAAGCGCTGGCGAACCCGGATTTTTCGAGGGCGAACAAGCGTCTACTCTGTTCCTGATTCCCCTTTGGCTGGACCTTTAGCTTTCAATTTTTGGGAAGACCATGTATCTTGCCCACTGACAAGCAGAAACTGAGGCTTTTGGGCAAAGGACACCAGCTTGTCCATGGCTCCCCCCGCTGTGAAGGACATCATTTGGATGGACCGGCCGGTGGACAGAACGTGTCGCCTCCTCAGAGCTCCAACTCCACGGTATGGGAAGCTTTGGGCCTTTGGGCCATGTTTGGATGTTTTTCTGCTCATAAAACGGGCTGGCAGAGAACCGGGCCTAGGAAGATCCCTTCAAACATCTCATTCTTATGTCCAGTTTGTGAAGGTATTCGCGAACCTCACGTTGGGTCCAATTCTGATTTCTGGTTTTGTGATTGCAAAATTTGCTCGTTTGTTTGCTTGGTGAATCCCCACTATGGCAGGTGCCCCACAGAAACCGCCATCAAAAAGATCCCCACCAACCAACCGGGGGGGCGGGGGAATGGGGACCCCCTTCAGTTGAGGTTATTTAGTGGCATCGCAAGGCAAGGGGGAAAACCGTCCCTGGTTGCCTTCTTTGAACCTCAGAACAGACAAATTATGAGTCTTTTTGAGGGTACCCCTTTTGGTGTGGTTTTGAAGCGGAAGCCAAAGGGGGCCCAGTCTTCCATTTTCCGGGTCTAGAGAAAAAAGGCACCAGATGAGCTCGTCTCTTTTTTCGGGAACACCCCCCAAACAAAAGAAAGCAAAAGATAAATGGATCCCGGTTTTCCTTTTTGAAACCACAAAAGGCGGGCTGTGTCCGACTAAAGACGAGCCACCCTCCGATTTCAGCGAAAAGGGCCTTAGCGTGTGGCTCGCGGAGCGCTCTCATGAGTTTTGGGTCTAGAGAAACCGGGTTTGGAGGCGCTGTTCTCGTGGATTTCCACTGGTTCTTCCTGGTTGGTTCTGTTTTAGTAAGACTCTTCTAATATCCAGGGGGTGGATTCACGAAAGCCACATCCAAGCCGTTTTGTAAAGTTGCAGAACCTGAAATCAGCAGAGGGAATGTGAAGGCCCTTCGAGGGAAGGCTGCTTTGAATTTCAATGGGCAACCTCCGTCATGGCGTGGTGCACCGAAAACCCGATGTCCACCGTTTCGGGTACATGTTGAAAGTGATTCAAGAGGTCGCGGACTTCTTACCTGTCGCGATCTTGATATCGTCCAGGCGACGACACTGCAATCAATCTCCCCGAAGTGTGCTTCTCTCGGTTTGGCAATCTGAGGGGCTAAATTGCAAATTGGGCTCCCTTCCAGGTGGTTGGTGCCATTTTTCCCTGAGAGCCAGCCGAACAGGGGTTTCTCAATTGTGAGACAGACCCTATCTTGGGTCCCCTCCAAGAATATTCTACTTTAGAGCCTCCGGCTAACTCCGCCGACATTGGCCTCTCCCTTTTCCCCTTCTTCCTCTCTCTCTTTTCCTTTCCCCTCTCTCTCCCTCCTCCCTGCCCTCCCTTCTCGCTGTGCCTCTTTCTCCCCACCTCATGTCTCTGGATCCTCCTCCTGTCTCTCTCTCTCTACCTCTCTCTTTCCTCTTTCTCTCTCTTTCTCTCTCTTTCTCTCTCTTTCTCTCTCTTTCTCTCTCTTTCCTCTTTCTCTCTCTTTCTCTCTCTTTCTCTCTCTTTCTCTCTCTTTCTCTCTCTTTCTCTCTCTTTCTCTCTCTTTCTCTCTCTTTCTCTCTCTCTCTCTCTCTCTGGCTCTCTCTCTCTCTCTCTCTCTCTCTCTGGCTCTCTCAGTCTCTCTCTCTCTCTCTCTGTTTCTGTCTTTCTCTGTCTCTTTCTCTCTTTCTCTACCTCCTCTCTTTGCCTCTCTCTCCCCACCTCCTCTCTCTCCTCCCCTCTATCTCTATCTCTCTCTCTCTCTGAGTTGCCTCGATTTCCGTGCCCTGCCCTTTCATGACCACTGAATTGTCTTCTTCCTACTGGCTTTCAGCTCGATTTCCCCTTCATGTCCCGCCATTTCCTATGATTTCCTCGTCAGTAGTCTTCAACGTTTTCGCAAAAAGGAGGTAAACAACACATAGTTTGTCCAGGTTTTCGGCAAAAGGAGGCAGAAAACCCGAACCAGCAAAGAGCCGGCAGAAGGATTCGAGCCTAGGACCTCTGTTTTTGCCATACCAGATCCCCGAAGACTGTTTTAGTGGAACGTATCAAATTGCCACGCGGCCCCTGCCCCTGCAGAGTAAGAAAATATGATATTTGGAGCACCCCAGATGTGAGGGAATGACGATTGTAATCATTTCTGATCACACAAGAGGTGATGCATGCCCCCCAAAACAGCGTGTGCGGAAACACTGAAAGGAAGGCGTTTCTCAGTAACGATGCTTCTTTCTGTGCTGAAGGGTCATAGGAAGGGGAGTCCACCGCAGCTTGGTACCATTACTTGCAAACCCTAAAGCCATGGAACCATTGCTTGATGGTATTTGCAGGGAAATAGAACCATTCCAGGGCTTCATGGATTTCGTCCTCAAATTGATTTCTTGTTGTTTTCCTTCGCCAATCCCAAACACAGAATTTGGCTCCTTTCAATACGAGCCCCAGAATCAACCCCAATTCATCAAAGGGCTGTCAACCTGACTGGGTTTAGTGGGGAATCAGACCACCTTTGAAGGGGAATGCCCCCCCTCATCCATTTGCACACACGCGGGTTGATGACCCTGGATCATTTGTTTCTCCTTTACCAACCAACAGAGGGTCCACCATTTTGAGAAGCCCCGGTGGCGATCTTCGCGTGTATGACTCCGGCTGGCCTGTTGCTTCCGTTGCGGTACGGGGGAAACGCTGTTTTTGCAGACTCCAACTTTCAGCATTTAACATGCCCTGCTTGAATCTAATTGCATTTTTTGGGGATCTAAAAAAATCGGCCTCAGCCAGCGTGCGTCATATTTCACATTCGGACACCACAATAGACAACCGCCGGCTGGCCAAGGGGGGTTTAAGGGAGCCCCGATGTCGGGAGAAGCTTAATAGGGAACATCGAGCGAGAGCCCTGTCCCAGACATCCAGTTGCTGTTCTTGAGTCCCTTAACTCAATACCAGCCAGCGAATGATAGCCTTCTTCAGTTTTGCCCATGATGTGGTGCTGCCATCAGTTTGTACGCAGACCATCTGGCAAGTGAGTCTGCTTGGGCTATTTTGTCAAACACGTTGGCCAAGCGCATGCTTGTCGCAATTCGAGCGGGGTTGCAGATCATCCCAGCACAAGCACTTCTAGTGATTAGAGAAAACGCAGTCACCCTGGAAGGGAGTAACGCGGCATCCTTGCGACCAGCTGGTGTTAGGCCCCGTCTCCGTGTTCGTCGCTTGCTTCGCGCAAGTCTAGTCGCGCTGACAAGCCTAAGGGTCACCCCCCGCACTGGCCCTCCAAAGAAAACTTACAGCTACCTCTGGCAACCTTCCGTGTTGAACGTCTTACATTTTGCTTTCGATCACCCAACTGCACTAATTTGAGAGTAGATGGCTGAACCCCAGGGGCAAACAGAAACGGTAGATGGCACATCGGGCCAGGGTGTCGTTGTATAATAGTAGGTGGCGCGAGTTCTTTTTGAAAACTGGAACGGAGCCATCTACCATCGACAAAAATCATGCGTTTCAATCACCTGCGCCGTCTATTTTTAACAGCCGATAACTGGTATGTTTCCGAAGTGGTTGGGTCGAAAACCTTTTGTCAGATGTTGATCTGAAACAAATTTGGTCGTGGCATTGCTGGCCCCCCCGCTCCCTTCCGGCCCGGCAAGACAAAGGTGCTGGCGCATGTTTTTAAAGTAAGGAGGGGGGCAGGCCCAACTCCTCCGGCCCCGCCCTCCCGCCTCACGCTTGGGGCGATCTGGGTGCACAAGGGGTTGGCGATGGCAAAGGGTTGGTGATAATCTCTGTTTGTCAAGAGTAGACGGCACTCCCGCCTGATTTCTTGAGCCATTTACTCTCAAATCAGAGGGGTTGAAAGTGGTCACACAGGTAGCCACCGACCAAGAGGTTGGCGCCAAAGGTGTTTTTGCAGGGCTCCGTAGTTTCTTGAAATCGCTAGATTCACAGAAGAGCACGCAATCTCATTGTTTCATTGCTCACCAGAAGTATAAGACCCTCTTCAGATCGCCTCTTGAAACCGCCAGACTTGTCTAAGACATGTGCCCTCTTGGATTTCCCGCGTTCCCCCTTTTTAACCAGCACTCAGGTGGCTCCAATGTTGTGACAACAGTCTGCGTGGTTGACCCGGGATGGGCTCAAAGCTCATCTCAGGTGCCCAAAGGCCGGCAACTTATTCGGGACGCCAAGGCTTCAACCTTCACGTGCACATGCCCGACTCGGATCTGGCACAGTTGACGCCAGTGGCCACTCTGGAGTTTATTGCCCAGAACGAGGACCAGAGCGGGCCGATGGACGGGCCCAGATGTGTTTTTGAATGTCCCCAAAGGGGCCTCAGAACACATTTCAAACGCTAATTTTGCCAGTGAATGAATCAAGTGGGACGCTTCTGGTTTTTCCTCGTGGGGTTGTGAGCGAATTGACGGGAACTGTTGGTTGTGTTTTTGTTTTAGCTTTTTGGCCCAGGTACTACTTAAACCCAAAAGGTTGGCCTATTTCCAAGTCCTGTGAACAAGCAGGCTAACTCTTCTCAGCGCTTGCTTCCTCCTAGCATGTTTCTATTCTTGAAGTTCCCCTTGACCAGCAACGGCCAGCACTTGCGGCGTCTATGCAGCCGTCGCTCTCTGCGTTTTTTTGTAGCTGGCCGCACGTTACGCCCTGAACTCAAACCCAAGACAGAGGGCTTGAGGGCAAGTTCAACCCTAAATCTAAACCTCAAACTGAGGGCACTTTCAACCTAACCGAAGAAGGTCCACGACCAGGAGCCTAGACTGACCTGACAACCCCTGCCAGCACGGCCCCCATTCTCCTGAGCCGCGCACCCGCAGGGCCGCAAAGTGGACAAGTGGGTCTGGGTGAACCAAGCATGCTGCCAGCAACAAACAAGCTTCTTGCAGCATTGCCAGGAGATTGTGGGTGCATGGGCTGAGGCACTGAAGGACTGGGCGCCAGTCTGGTCGTTCGGGACGGAGTTGCGCTTGGACTGCCTTCCCATTTCCAGTGGTCAAAGTGACAAACAGGGGCTGAACCAGGACTTTGGAAGTCGTCAAATGGACAGTCAACCAGTCCCACGCAAAACGCGCAGAACAGTTCCGGGACGGTAGGCCTGTTTCATAGGGTCCACCCTGCACCATCCAGCACCCCCCGCCCTTTGTTATCGGAAGCAAGGGAGGGGCACGTGGTGGGGGGGGGGGGGTGTAGGTTCCATCCAGTGCCAACAAGGTTCTTGACGGTTTCAGGGATTCTGAATTCGCATCAAATAGTTCTGTTTGTGTGTGTGTGTGTTTCTCCCCGTCATTTCCTTGTTGGTGGAATTCAGTCCTCCTGTTTTGACACATTCCCAAATAGATGAAGGATAATAGCGCAGGTAAAGTCGGTGCTTTTGTCCGGCTCAAGCAGGCCACGCAAGTGGTAAGAAGGGTTGCCCCGTTTCCCCCAGCTTTGACAAATCCTCTCAGGAATGCAGCAATCCACACATCTTGGGTTAATTGTGCGGTTTCCACAGACTTGTTACACAGTGTTTAGAGGGATTTATGACATATGCCACCAATCAATTCATTTAGGGATCAAAGCAGCTAAGTCCTCGTGGGTTGGCCTTCCAAGCTGGCTGTTTGCCCCATCTTTCGGGGGTTTTCCTGCTGGGTTCCTACGCGCTCGGGGTTAGAAGCCAGTCTTGGCTTCCTCGGGCTGTCACGGGTCCGATGGGGAAACATTGCTGCAAACGGATGGCGGACAAAGGAACAGGAGTCTCCACTAGAACGACGAAAAATGTGAGCGCAGTGTTTGTGTGTGTGTGTGTGGTGTGTGGTGTGTGTGTGTGTGTGTGTGTGATTTTTTGAGGGTGCCCTTTCTCAGGTTGGTTTGCAGGGATGCCACGAGGAAAACCTGCCTGTTTGGGTCTCCCGGTGTTGACACAGGGTTCCTCTTACCGTTCCTCTTACCCTCCAAAAAGGCGCACCCACACATGGCTCCGTATGATTTTTCATCAGAGACACTTTGCATCGTTTAGGTGGTGGTTTGTATCCTTGCTTCATACATAACGCGGTAGAAGTTCCTCCAGTGGTACTTCTTAGCATGCCTCCAGCCCTGGAAACATGCTTTGGACATCATTTGCTCCACCACAACAGCTTTCCAGGTTCATTACACTTTGTTCTGGCCACACATGGGTGTGGCCCCTTTTTCTGGGGAGTTGGTACCCCATGTTTTTTAACGGAAACCAGAAGGAAAACCACCACTTCTCAGGGGGGCGGGGGGTCAGGAGGGTCTCTTGAAGCACCGTGGTCAGCGCCCCATGGGCCCTCCACAGACTTCGGCCTCTGGAGTGGCGCTGGCATGGCTGGAATGGCTCCATGGCCGGCACCGGTGGGCCTGTCCTTTTTGTGGTGCCCCTTTTCTGGTGTTTTTTGTTTCTTTGAAGGGAAATCCCAAGGAATACCATCACTTTGGGCGTCACAAAAAAAAGAAACGGACCCAAATGGGTCTGTCTTTTTTTGAGGGGAACCCTTTTGGGTGTGGTAAAGGGACCCACCATGCTGGTGTTTTGGGTCCCCGAATGTTGACACATACCTAAATCCTGGCTTGTCAGGCACTCTCCAGGACGGGCTGGCTGCGGAGGTATAGCGAAAAATGCCACTCAAAGGGTACACAAACTGCGCTGTAATGGCTGATAATGGCCGTAAATGTTAAGAGTTGGAACAACCTTACACGTGGTCACACCTCTAAAAGCTGGATGAAATTACGAAGGTAGGGCCTTGGTACAGACACGGCCGCGCCTTTTCGTCTGTCTGTTTTTGGTGACTAGGGTCCCACTCGAGTGGTCGCTTGCGAGGACCAGATCTGATGGCTCATGCCAGTTCCCAGCCTCGGGTCTGTTCGAACGGCTCTCTACAGCCCGTGCTGAAGACAAGCGCAGCCCAAACACCAAACACGTAGTCACTAGAACGCCGGGAACTGAGAAGGAGCCGAGTTCATAGAACACAAATCGGAATCCCTCTTTGTTGGGGGTTGATGAACCATTTCCCTCCCTCCTGCCAACAGTTGAAAAGGACATCGGTCGAACCCGTCGCATTCATGAGCTATGCTGTTTCGGGATGTAATGCTTGGTTGTTTTACGTTCCGCGTTTAAGGACTCCCCGTAGTTTCCTCGAAGGTCTACTGAGTTTCCAGACCCAATACCGTGGATGGTTGCGAAGTCCGTGTGCACACAACTTTGAAACCATGGGAAGCTATTGTTTGTTGGTGTTTCTAGTGTAATCATCATACCAGAGGTTTCTGAACGGTGGTGCGAGCTGGATTTCGCAACCATCCACAGCATCAAATCGAGTTTCTCTAGCACCAAGAACAAACCAAGACCAACTGTCTACCCATTTGATGAAACAGTAGGGCTCGCAGCATCTCCGGATTGTTCTGAGATTATTAACAAACTTCCATTTGCTGAAGAACATTTGTTATTTTCTGTTGGTTTTAACGACATTCTATCACAACTGGAGATATGTTTATGTTAAGCAACTGGAAGTCAAGCAAGGGAAGTGCCCGTGGGGTGAGATATGGGCCTCAGTGGTGGGTTTGAATCAAGCGGAGTTGGGCCTTGACCACAAATGGGGGTGTATAGGCAGTTGACTTAGCGACGACCGCTAACAAGCAGAGAGAACGGTGGGGAAAACCAAGCGAATCCAATCGAAATCTGATGGACAACTGACTTGGGAAAAAAGTGGAGACAAGAGCTGGCGATTGGGAGCTTGAGCGCTCAGCCATGGCTTGATATGATTGATGGCAAGAGCAGCGCTGCGACTAGGTCATGGAGGCGGGGAATTTTCCAGTTTTTCAGTGGCACCCTCTAAGCCCCTTTTGACGGCTCCCCCACTAAAATCGTCAATCTCTAAAACGCGTCCAATCCTTTTTCTACCAGTTATATTGAACAACTGGGATATACTTACCGGTTGAAGTGTTTGTTGGTAATTTGCTTCATCGTTTGTAGACCCAAACATTTCAAGCAGGCTTTGAGCATTGCCAGATCTGGCTTAGATGCGTGACGTTTTGCAATTTTCGGATCGCTGCATGCTGCCTTCAAGCTAACTGGTTGCAGGGGGTCAAAGTCCTGGTTAATTTTGTTCGGGGTGTCCCACTTTACATGGACTCCGAACACTACCATTTCCCAGGCCTTTTTCAATTGGGGTGAACATCAACTGGGGGTTTGTCCTTGGGCGCAGTGATGTTTTTCCGGAGGTGCTGCTCCAAGCTAAAAGATGATCAAGAGGAATTGAGAGTGTCTCCTGGTTCAACAGGACAAATGTCTTCCCTTCCGGTCAAGTCTCGGACCCCCCTTTTCAAGGGTCCTTTTAGACTTCCGAGCTCCAGGAGGGCCTGTGCATCTGTTGGGCGCTTTGCTTCCCTTGAAAGTCCACCCAACAAACACCACGGTGTCAGGCCAGGGTAGACTCAGGAGTTTTCCTTTTGGAAACCCAGCCATCTCTGGGTCTAACTCTTTCTGGGGGTAGACAAACAGTGGAGCCCTGCACGGTGCTGTTGTTTCCCTCCGACCACTGCAGGTTTGGGATTGACGGCGTCCATGTATTTCCCACGCAACTCAAGCAACTAACCCCGGCATTGGCAGAACCAGGGACTTCAAGGCTTTTTTAAATGGGTGTGGGTCAAAATTAAACCGGCAGGGGACTGCAGATTTTGGTCCATGTTTCCACTGACCAGATTTTGGGTACCTATTTTTGACCCACAGCCAAATGTTGTTGTCTTCGAAAAGTGCCTAGAAACAACATGGGGTTTCCCTTACGAAGTCTGGCCCCAAACCAAACCGCCTAAGAAACTGAAGCCAAGAGGGTTTCTTGAAAAGGCGCATGGACCAGACGTGGGCCTCAGGGTCCTTCATCGGGCCTGCATCCTTCGCATGGCCTGCAGGGTCCTTCAGGTGACCTTCGCCATGTTAAGCTTTGCTGCAAATGGAACAGAACTCACACATTTGATGTTTGGTTGGGCTAAAAGCTGAGGTAGATTCGTGTTGCGCCCGCAGTTGCTGTCAAAGAGTTTGTCGCTTTCTGCAAAGAACAATAGGCGAATGCCGACCTTCCGAATTTGAAGAAAGCCTTTGGAGGACCGGGAGGGCCAAACAAATTGGACATGTTGATGTACACCAGAGATTTTCAGAAGACTGAGAGAGGCATCATGACGTTGGCCTCCATGTTTCTTACTATTCTTGTGCCCACTGCTACCAGGGCATACACGGGTCTAAGGGATAATTTTGGTCATTGGTTAAACTGCGGCGGCTGCTTGAAGGCTTTCACAGGGAGGTTCTAGCCACACCCCGGGCCTTGCAGATTGGGGTTTAGTTGGATTTATGACGTCCACAAGAGGCTTAACTTTTGGCCAGGGATCAGGAAACCATTACGCTTTTTTTTGGGGGGGAGTGGGGGGTTTTACCAGCAACAGCTAGCTATGCTTGGGAGAGATGCTGCGCGGGTTGATTTACGAAAAGTTCAATTCTGGTCCGCTGCCTGCCTCGCACCCGCGCATTCTCATAATCTCTATAGGCTTGTGATAGTTTGCGACTAGTTCGGGGCTTAATGACTTTCTTTTTGTTCATTTGGAGGTTGCTATTCTTACTATGTTGGCAACCAGCGAGTCGCGCATGATATCGTGGTTGGGCTGGCTAGCTTTCATTCACCTGCCCTCAAGTTGTTAAGCGTCTACTGATTCAGCAATAGTGGTTTGAACAGACAAGGCGGCCCCACACCGGTGTGTCCGTATTTTGTGTTTCTGTCGTGGTCTCTTCTGGTTGCTTCTCGAGGTGGTCCCGTGTGTTCCAGTGCCAAGTGCGTCGAGCAGTCCATGCTGCTGCGGAGCTACCTGGATCTGAGGGAAGACCCCTGTCAGGCCGGGCTTGATTTTGGTGCTCTCGGCCTTTGGACGGGCTTACCGTTAGTCATGACTAGTTGGGCCAATTTAAAGCAAGGGGTAGGTTTTAGGTGGGAACATAGGGACATGAAAAAACAGACTGCCACGCCAAAGCCTGCGACAGTTCTTATACATGGCGTGAATAAAGACCCTATGCTTAAGTGATCCTTGATCATCTCGAGGTTGACTACCCTGCACCACTTTGAAGGGAAACCAGTTTTGTTGGTATTGACGGGGGAATCGAGCCATTCCATGATTTCTGAAAGGAAGTGCGAACTGGATTTCGTCCATCCACAGTATGTTGACTGATATAATATGGACCCCAAGAAGGTCACCGGAACCAATGAGAGCCTATCCAAAATTAGCAGTAACGGCAAAAATGACAGGGGCAACCACCCAATCCGCTACTGTCCCCCACTAGCATTCTTTGTTGCTCATATATTCAGAGGTTTCAACCCCTCACTCCCCACAACCGCTCCTGCCCAAAATGAGGACTTGTTCGGGAGAACACCAAGGCAGGATCCCATGATATTCCAGCTCGGGTGACGCCTAAATGGGACATATGTCAAGATTTCTCAAAAACCTTACAGGCAGTGGTATTGTGCTGCTTTGGCACGGGTGTGTGCAAACACGCCTAGCAAACAGGATTTTGTCAGTCTTGATCGGCAAAACAACCTTATATGAAGTATATAGTATATACCGCTCACCGTTTCTGTATACATGATCACCCCCTACAAAACAAATAGGATGCCGGTGCTTCCCCCTGTTGTGCCTTGTTGTGGTGATGTTCTAGTTCTGTTTTGATATCATACAGGGGTAGATCCACAGATTCACCGCACACAGCATGTTGTAGAATCCCAAAATGTTTTCGGGATTCTTTGACAGGACTTTCTGCGAGTACCTACCGGTTGAACAGTTCAACACCCCTTTTGGATTGGTGGGGTGCGCCTGTTGTAATTATCACTCTAGAAAGTTTTGTTTTTCCCTAAACCCCCATTCTAGTTGTTTAGCCAGTATAAGCCTTAAACCAAAACTTAGCCTCTATAAATAGGGGGGTCTGTCGTTTTCGCCGTACCCGAAAATAAAAGCGTAAACAATCACGTAAATAAATCAAGCTTTCTGGTTGGCCTGGCCCTTAACAGGAAGAGTCCGTAAATAATATGGTAAATAGTGAGGTAAATTAGTTGTAATTCATTTTCGCTTGCCCGATCTTGAGTGAGCCTGCGTTAGCTGGACTTAGTGTCCCTCATGGACAGGGATGTGTATTGGCAAGAATCTTCCCCTTCGCGAATTTAACCTGCTCATATCACTGAAGGAAGGCAAAGCGTCATGAGTCATGAACCATTGGAAGAGCCGCGACAACTTTGACATGAATGTTCATGCGTACTGGTAGCTGCGAGCCACAGTTTTTGCTCGCGAGCATGTGTCGCGTTGGCAAAGCCAAAAACCTCCGGACGCAAAAACGCGTGCGCCCATGCTTGCGCTTGGGTTGCGTTGCCATGCTAATAGGCAGCCAGAACCCCCACCAAGATACATGTCAATTTGTGTTTAGTGATCATGAGAAAGGAGGTGTTGTAGGAACCGAGGACTAGGAACACTGCGTCTTGTCAAAGAACGTCCGGTATGCCCGGTCATTGGTTATGTCAGCTGCGTGAACAACATTAAGAATATTTTGAGGGCTCTTTCCAACAATCAAGACTTAGTCAGCTTTTTGTTGGGCGACCTTGCGAGGGCCAATCTTGAAGAACATCAAGATTAACGTCTATATTCCCAACATGCACCTGGCGCACAGACACACAGACACCACCCACACACACAAACACACATGCACACACGACTCTACGAGGTGTCTCCGCGTGGCCGCTGATCCAACCAGTCAGGAGTTGCAAAGGACGATTTTAAGCTTTGCTTTGTTGCAGCTTTGCTTGCCGCGTTGTGGTACTGTCGCGCGTTGTTGTTTGTTGTTTTCTCTTTGCCGCGGCTTCGCCTCGTTTGTCCGCAAGACCCAGGGAATCCAAGAACTGATTCCAGAAACCCAGTTGAGCAAAGGCCGGAAAAGAGGAGCGATCAATGCTGTCACATGTGCACGCAAGTTCTGCGGACGGACCTCCATGCTCAAAATGTGTCCCCTGAACGGTTCAGAACGGTTCAGCCAGCCTTTTTCTGCGTAAATGGTTGCGTAAATTTTCGCGTAAATTTCAGACAAGTCTTTGCCTTTTTGTGCTTTGAGATTTCGGATCGCTTTCGATGTTCCGATGCCGGCCTGACCTTTTACCTAGGACTAGGAACCGCCAGCCGCGTGCTCGCGAACCGTTCCGAGGAACGGTGGCAACCAAACTGCATGCCCCTGAACCGTTCTGAACCGTTCCGAAAGCAGTGGAACGCGTGCCCCTGAACCGTTCTGAACCGTTCCGGAGGCATTGGAACCCATGCCCCTGAACCGTTCTGAACCGTTCTGGAGCCCATCTAGCAAGCAGCGCACAGAGCAGGCGTATAGTTCAGAACCGTTCTGAACCGTTCTGAACCGTTCGTCACTCAAGCTTCCCAGGAACCGTTCTGAACCGTTCAGGAGGGATTGCAGCATCATACTATGAACCGTTCTGAACCGTTCAGCAGTCATGGCAGCAGCATACCCTGAACCGTTCTGAACCGTTCAGGAAGAATTGCAAGCAGCATGCCCTGAACCGTGCTGAACCGTTCAGGAGGGATTGCAACATCATACCCTGAACTGTTCTGAACCGTTCGGAGACATTGGAGCTGCGTACCTAGGAACCATTCCGAAGATTGCAACAGCATGCTCAGGAATTGCCCTTGCTTCTGCTCACGCATGCTTAGGCTTACCAACCACGTGTTTAAGACCTAAGATGTTTGGCCTCCTAACATTCGCACGGTAGCTGCTAAGGATTTAACAAAGATCATTCAATCAACACCTTGGGCGCTTGTTATGGAGATGGGAGGGGCGCGTTGGAGCCTTACCTTCTTTTTGCCAATGTTTTGCCATGGGCTTGTCTGATTGTGCGCCTTTTCTGTCTGTTCAGGCCTGTTACATGGCAAATGATGCAGCTTCCAGCTTCCAACACTGAGGCACACATTGTTTACATGATCTTTTACGTGTTTCTTTAAGGCCTGTTTTTGTTTACATGAATACTTACATGAAGAGTGACGTGGTTTGTTACATGACTATTGGCCGGTTTTAACCTCCACAGAGATAGAGGCTAGGTTTTGGTCTAATATAAGCCAGTATAATATGTGATCAACTGTCCATATTTGACATGGGGGGCGCTCGCCAAAATACCATTAGACACAGCTGGGGGTGCAAACGCTGGCTCATGTCCTAAAACCTAGGCTTTTCAGCTTCCTGACAGACTTTATGAAAGTATTTGAAAGCTTCACCAAACTTGGATAAACTCGGAGCTCTGTGGTTGCAACTGGACGCAGCCAGCCCTCAAAACCGCCATCGGCCATGTTAGCAGGTTCTACCTGGTCTGTTGGGGACTATAGCGGGCCTTAGACGTTCTTATTTTTGTCTTCTGCCAGGTTCTGTTCTGGCCAAAAGTCCATGGGTGAAACGGGCGAAACGCGCGCTGCTCCTTGGACCATTTCAGGACTTCATGAAGGTCGCTTGCAGCAAGGAGAAGAAGCGGCGCTTCGCAGAGCGCAAAGTCAGCTCGGAGTTTGACGCCTACGTGATGGCCACCGAGGAACGGCTGAAGGGTCGGTTGCAGCCAAGGGGAGCGCTCTTAGAGGGGTGCCGGGGTTTGTGGAGTTTTTTGGTTGGTGTGGGTAACATCTGCGTTGGGGTGGGCTTGGGCCCCTTTCTCCCGTTTCGAAAATTACCATGAGCTATCGTCAGCCATCCTTTTTGTTGGTTCCTGTTCCTTTTTGGGGATTGGTTCACTTGAAAATTGTGTCCAACCAACAAAGAGTGTCCTTTTGCCCGTCAGTTTCCAGTGGTTGCAACTGAGGAGACGTCCGGCCCGCGCAAACTGCCAAATTGATCGTTGTTTTTTGTTTTTTCTTGAAATCAACCCCAAAAAGGTGTTTTTCAAAATCAAAAAACGCACGCCCAGTTGCTCCTGGATGAACAAACCCCAAGGCTACTTCGCGGAAACAAAATCCTTTGGCTTGTTGCCTTGCCTTTTCCAAGGATCAATTTTCTACCCTTTCGCCGCTCGCGTCGAATGCGAGTATCTCTAGTTCAGAGTCTGAATGTGTGAACCCATTTGTTGCCCTGGTATGAACTCGGAACTTAAGGAGCGAATAGCCAACTCTTCTGGTTTCGTTGTGTGAAGCTACTCACTTCGGAGCAGCTAGGTTATAGAACCGAAAGTCAATGGCTCGTGCTTTCCTTCAAACGTTTCGATGTGTTTACATGGCGGTTTGCCTGGTTCCCTGCATTTACTTGCCTTGATTGCGAATCAATGCATGTCAAGCATGGTTCTCTTTAAGAATCGTGAGGAAGGACAATTGGTGGCTTGAAATGGGAACCCAGTGCACGGCAACCACTTGCCCTATCCCTTGGACTTCCCATGTTTGAGCTTCCGGAAGGCTTGGTGCCGTGTTCGAGGTTCTTTTGAACCCCACAGTTCCCCCTGGCTCGGTTCCCATGCCCGACCTTTAGCTTAGGGTTTGGCGGTTACCGTTTCCACTAACCCACGTGAAACATCATCTTAGACTTTTGGGTTTTGGTTTGTTGGGTTTCCATTTCACCCACGTGGAGAGTTACAGTCACTTTTTTGCAGATCTGAAAGCCCATGGGTCAAAACCAACATGGTACAACTGCTTGGGCTGGGTGAATTCACCATCCATTTTAGGACCTATTCTAGTTGGGATTGAATCAGATGTTCACTGGTACGTCTCTTGCGCTCGCGACAGGCCAAGCTGCGTTGGATAGACCAGGAGCTGGTGACGGCCGAGACCATGGGCAGCCGCATGGAGCCACTGCTCTCCGCGGTCAAAGAGGCGCGCGGCTCCGAGCCATCCGAGAGACGAGCCGAGCTTGCCAGTTTTTGGGTTCCGGCGTCGTGAATATGGCCCCCGGCTTTCAGACGACCCAACAAGGGCGAACACACATGTTCTTTTTCTAGCAGTTGTCACATTTAATATTTGTTCCCCGCCTTTCAGGAGACAACCAACCAAACAGCATAATTTGAACAAACATCTACCAGGCTGCCTTCTGGGTGTGTGTTTAGTCTAGCGTGTTATCAAAGACCCACCTTACTATCACAGCTCAATTATCCTGGACCTGCAGATACCATTTTCTCTTTTCGTTTTTGGCGGCGTTTCCCCCAAACAAGTCATCAGCCCTTTCATGCGCCTTTCTAAGTCAACGGTGAACCTGTCACTGAAAACCAGGGGATGTTTTTGTTTGAGGGTACTGGTTTTGGTGACCATTTTGGGGGGTGTCCCCCCAAGAAAAACAATCGCGTCTTCTTGTGGCAACCTTTGTAATTGTAACCGTGGCTCAAGGGCAAAACCGAGAGCAAACCCAACCAAGAAGGGGTTCCTGACACAGACATGCCAATGTTTTGCTCTGAACAGTGAGTTTGCCGCCTTTAAAGTAGTATTGGCTCGCAGTCAACGAGAACATGGTCAGGCTTTAAGGGGTCATCAATGTGTCAACATTATAGCCTATGTGAGTGGGCTCAAACATGCCTACTAGCAAGAGGGTAGTCACCACAAAAGTGATCAGATTCCCACTAGAAGGACACAGGTAAAACTTTTATGAGCGAAGCCCTTGACCGTTTGGTTTCATAGAAAGGCCTCGAGGGATTTGTATCACCATCTTAGCTTTGTGGCTATTTGGTCGGATCTTTGGACTTTAACTTTTCGGGAAAGAGAGGATTTCTCTCATATTATTGTCTTTGCAGAGGGGTCTCGCCAGCAACCAACATTTACGGTATGTGTCAGGGACCCTAGACATGGTACGTGTTGTTCTATTTTTGGTTTCCCGAAACAAGCCAACAAAGGGTACCCTCAAAAAGCAACAGATACTTAGTTCAGAGAAGCCTTAGTTGGTGGTTTAGATTGGTGGTTGGGGGATTTGAGCCTCTGGTTCTTGCGGGTAAATGGAAACCGCCCCTTACCCACTAAATCGAAAGCACCAACTAGGGGGAAGCTGAACCTTGATTTCAAGGGAAACCAGGTGTTTCCAGCTTTTTTGGGGGTCCACGTCCACATCCCCATTTTGACACATACCCATTTCTCCACCATACCCTCCAGAAGCAACAGCAACCAATTTAGTTTCTTGTAACACCGCCCCAACCACCGGTATCCAAAGCACCAGCTAGGCGGCAGCTGATTAGAACAAATCCGCCAGGCCTATGAGGCCTGCATGTTGCAGACGAGCGTCTCAGACGCTGACCTCTACCCCTCGGCCAGGCGAGGCATTGCAGAAGTAGACAGGGCGGGGGGGTCTGAAATAAGGGGCCCTTCAATATCAAACCGAAAGGGAGTGGTCCTAGAAACCGGCAATACTGCAGAGTATGGTAGGTGAGTCTTGAAATGATTTGGATCTCCCCTAAAACGGCGTAGCGGTTTCCCATGTTGTCTTCCGTTATCCGTACCTCCAAAACTGCCCTTGGTCTTGGTCATGGCAGGTCTTCCCAATTCCGAGCTAGGAAATTATGGTAAGATGCCCAGTGAATCAAGCAACCATTGACAATGGTTCCAAACACACGACCCATGTCCGCAAAGGTCTTGCATCGGAACGGTCTATCATTCCAAGCAAGCCAGGGATGTTTCATCAAGGTCTCTTAGCAATTGGTTGTTCAATCCGTATTGTGAATGGCGCTGCAGGTTCTAGGATAGTTTTTGGTTTGGAAGCCACGTTTGCTTGAGCCTGCAGCAACCAGCAATTTCCTTTTAAGAGACCGTGATTGACACTTGCTTGTTCTCAGAAAATGTCTTGCTCTTTGGGAATAAATCCATAGATCAAGGAAGAAACACGGGATGCTTCTGGGTCAGTCCCTACTGAGACCCGGCAAAGGGTGTTTCTCCAACAAGGGGCGCCCCAAACTCCAAACAATGCATGTGTCGCGTTGGTGTCCCTCGTTAAAGCATCAATCGAAAAGAGGTTTACCATTTTGACAATGACCCCAACTAGGAGTCTCCTCCAACAAAACGTATATGGCTGTGGGTCAAAAATGGGACCCACAATGGAACCCTGGCAGACGGAAACTTAGACTAGAACCTGTGGTCCCCTGTTGGCTTAATTTTGACCCATACCCATATGAGACGCACAAGCATGATAAACATTGTTTGGGAGTACCGGATGCAGGCCAAGACACGGCCGCGTCTCGGCGCAGGGCCTTCCTGGCGCACGGATTGCCTCTCAGCCGCGAAGAGCTGATCCTGCAGAGCGGCTTCGCGCGCATCGCGCCCAAAGAGGAGAGGATTGTCGCGCCAACATACGGTGAATGGACGAAACCCTGCCCTGCACCACTTTGAAACCATGGCAAACCATACACGGGTTTTTGCTTTTGGCCTCCTACTACAAGAACTCCCCAAATGGTGCCATCGACAAAAGCGAGAGTCAAAGTGGACTGAGGGTTGCTGGCAGGTGGTCTGCCACATGTGTGTCTTCTGTTTTTTAAAGGGGATTCCCCAACATGGTAGTTTTCCTTTTGGTTTCCCTGTAACAAACTAGGATAGACTCGAAAAACGACACGCCATATTATTTAAGCCTAAGCAACGCTCTTTTTCGGTTCCCTTCGCCAGGCCTGAAAGTTGAAACAAGTCTTGTGCAACGCCAAAACTGTTGCTGCCTGAAGCGGGCAAATGTGTGGCCAAAGCAACCGCTTTCTTTGGAAGGCTCCTTCTTGTTTGGTCACGGGTTGGGAAAACGTGTTTTCTTCGCACCATGAAGGGGAGGAAACATGTGTTTTTACGACCACGCAGGCAACAAGTTAAACTTGTTGAGCAGGGGGCAATAGCCCTCAAGCCTTTGGCTCCCAGGGATAGCGTCTTTGGCCCCTAAATTTGGGCAAACGTGAAAAGCATGGAAACGGAGTCTAGTAGACCAGCATAGATACAGTAGACATGGTATTTAGATAAGCCATGGTTTATGTAGTCTCCCCAAAAAAAAACAAGAAAAGCTGGAGGTGTGTTTGCGGTGACGCGCGTGGGGCAGCTTTGTGAAGAACATGACCCTTGTTGGCCATGGGTCTGAAACCTCACCCTGTTTCTAGCTCTGGCTGGATTTACGGGACGGATCGCGCATGGTCAGGGATAGATGACCATTTAACCACTTTCCAATGGATCGCAAGCGGTTGCAAAACGGAGGTGGCATTCACCAGCCAGTTACTTTCCATTCAGGTTCGCTAAATGATGCCCACAGGGTCCACGCACTTAAAAATCACACAAGTCTTCTTTACAAGGATCGTGGCACCACTTTTACGCGAACCCCGGAATTTAAATGGAATTTGAATTAGCCCCCCCCTTTTCAAGAATAGAAACCCCCCCATTTTTGGTGGGAATCCTTGGGAAGGAATGTACATGTGTCAGGACCTGGAGATTTGGGGTGTTCTGATGACGCCCCTCTTCGCGCTGGGCGTCTTCATGGAACCCGGAAGGCCCACCCTTCGAGAGGTGGACTTAGCGCTACGAGCCAAAACTGCCGTAGCTCATCTTGCTTTAAGCCCCTGGCTGTTTTTGGGTGCCTTTTGTATTGATCTTGAAGGTGCGACAGATAGGGAATGACCCGGGATGTTAAAAATGAGCTGGAAGGGGATTCCCTCAGGAAACCATGGGGGATGGTTTGCAGTGGTCATAAACTCATTCCCTGAAAGTAATTTTCGGCCTTTCTGTTTGTCCTTCATTTTCCCTGACCAGCAACAAGTTAAGTGAGGCGAGAAACCACTACCTGGCCCTGCCATCTGGGCCGTGAAACCGCCAATTCAAATCATTCCAAACGATGGCAGCAGCAAACCTCGAAAGGGGCTGCACACAGCCAAAAAGCAAAAGCAGCCCCCCCCAAAAAAAAAAACAAAACAAACAAGCAACTAAAAGCAAAGCCCAATGAATAAATGAACCTTCCTGGAACCCTTCGCGAAGCCACCCACAACAGCAAGCCCAGGGTTTGCGTTTGGACTCCACGGCTGACCCCGGGGCTTTGTCCCGGTTCCCCCTTGACTTTCTCCTCAAAACCCACACCAAAACAATGGCGACCCTGAAAAACGGCGCACCCAACAGCGCGCGAAAATCCATCGCCCGAGGCAGCCCAAACCAAACCAAAAGCTGTCGGAGGCCCTCCCGGGGCCTGCAGCTCTTCTTCCTCCCAGCCGCCTGCCCCGAGCTGGGCACGCGCCTTGGAAGGAGCTTGGGGTCCAGGGCCTTTGGTGGATCTGCACGCGCAGAAAAAAACATATACATATTATATATATATATATATAATATATATATATATATTGTCACATATATATATAAGCATATTTATATATGCATATAAGAGAGTCGTCCGAATGGTCCTTGCATTGAGATATGAAGGGCAAGACCTTTGTGGGGGGATATGTATATGAGATATTTATATACCTATATGTATATGTTGTGTGTCTGTTTGTGCGGGGTGCCCTTCGAAAGGTCGGTTCAAATCTCAAGGGAAACCGCCATGAGGGACTCCCTTGTGTTGATATGCATATATCTGTATGTAATGTGCACCCCCCATCAACCCCCCATTTTAGACGGATGTTCCCAGAAGTGGGCTCATTTCACAATGTTGGCAGACTTGCGCAGATGGTTCGTTATGACTTTGCCACCTATATAAATAGTAGTTGCTTCTACTGCCTGCAAGAGTTGCTCGTGGCATTCCTCATCTCGATTCGTTTTTTACTGCTTCCAGACGTATTCTTGTCACACAACAAATCTATGGCAACACAAGTTAAATTGAACCTAGAAGGTAGGTAGCGCGTAATGATCTCCAGGGTCTAAACTAAAAAGACATCATACATGCATTTCTGAAGTGCTCAATCACGTCTGTCAACAATAGCACATTTGTTTTCATATAGAAATCGTGATGCTTTCTCATTACTCGAATGTTATGATTCCAATTTGAGTTTGCTTTTTCATAGTCTTCAACAGCAAGGCTACCGGCGCAAGGGTATCAATCATGAAGCAAACAATACCTTTTCTGCTTCGCCTATTCATCTTCGATTTCTCATCTCAACAGAGGGTGCAAATCTTAAACCTGCCCCAATACCAAAGCATCTGCAACACATCTTCCATCTCTCATCTCAACTCAAGTCCCCCTTCGTGTGTCATGTCAGAAACCCTGGCCAATATCAAAGCGTGTGTTCATATCTTATATGCGTTAACCAATGCCACACTGTCTGCTAAAACAGCTGATTTTCCTGAACGAACTCGGTTCTGCGCAGAACCTGCCAACACTCATGTGTTCACTGGTATTCGCACAGTTGTTCCCCTACTCAAGGGTTCGTGTGGATTTCTGCAGTGATTTGTTGAACTATTAGCTCTCTGTCCCTGTGCTGAACTGTCAACTTCATTTAGCGCGGCGCAAGTCCGAAGGAACATGAGGTGCACCCAAACAGGAAAGACACAAGCAGATGCTTCAAAGCGCTTCTGCGCCTAAGATTCAAGATTCCCAGGACTCTAGGGGGCCGCAAAACGATTTAAAGCGCTTAAGCGCTTGAAAGCCCTTGTGGAGCTAAGATTAGAGGTTCAACACTGTAGATCTTGAAATTTGAACCCAGTGTGGGGCCCAACAACGTTTTGAAGCGCTTGAAAGCACTTGTGGATCTAAGGTTAAAGGTTCAAGTGTCCCTGGATTCTAGATCTGGAATTTTGAATCCAGTATGGGGCCCCGAAAATCGCTTTAAAGCGCTTGAACGCACTTTTGGACTCCTGTGGTTGAATCTTGAATCAACGAGCTGCCTGTGAACGCGCTTTAAAGCGGTTTGGGTGCCACACACGCATCCACACACGCATGCGCCCGAAGACGACTTGTGTCCGAAGAGTTGTGGACCTCGGTCCACCTCGTTTAGACCTCGTTATATTGGCGACTAGAACCCCTGTTTTGCAAGGCTTCGTGGCAGGCTCGCAGTACTTTCAGCAGGCCAGGCGCAGATCTTGTTTGTGGGAGACGCAGAACGAGAAGAAGAAAGAGAAATATGAGAAAATAAAAATCCGTCAACAAGAAAGACAAAAAAAAGGAGCAACGGTGAGACAAAAAGCTTGCAGCTTGCGCAGGGCTCCTTGTTGAGCACATTAGATTTCAGTTATTTTCGTGCGTATGTTGTTGTTGTTGTTGTTGTTGTTGTTGTTGTTGTTGTTGTTGTTGTTGTTGTTGTTGTTGTTGTTGTTGTTGTTGTTGCTGTTGCTGTTGCTGTTGCTGTTGCTGTTGCTGTTGCTGTTGCTGTTGCTGTTGCTGTTGCTGTTGCTGTTGCTGTTGCTGTTGCTGTTGCTGTTGCTGTTGCTGTTGCTGTTGCTGTTGCTGTTGCTGTTGCTGTTGCTGTTGCTGTTGTTGTTGTCGTCGTCGTCGTCGTCGTCGTCGTCGTCCTGGTCCTCGTCCTCGTCCTCGTCCTCGTCGTCGTCGTCGTCGTCGTCTTCGTCGTCGTCATGGTTGTGGTTGTGGTTGTGGTTGTGGTTGTGGTTGTGGTTGTGGTTGCGGTTGCGGTTGTGGTTGTGGTTGTGGTTGTGGTTGTGGTTGTTGTTGTTGTTGTTGTTGTTGTTGTTGTTGTTGTTGTTGTTGTTGTTGTTGTTGTTGTTGTTGTTGCTCTTGTCATTGTTGTTCTTGTTCTGGTTGTGGTTGTGGTTGATGTAGTTGCTGTTGTTGTTGTTGTTGTTGTTGTTGTTGTTGTTGTTGTTGTTGCTGTTGCTGTTGCTGTTGCTGTTGCTGTTGCTGTTGCTGTTGCTGTTGTCTCTGTCGTTGTGGTTGTTGTCGTTGTCGTTGTTGTTGTCGTTATTGTTGTTGTTGTTGTTGTTGTTGTTGTTGTTGCTGCTGTTGCTGTTGCTGTTGCTGTTGCTGTTGCTGTTGCTGTTGCTGTTGCTGTTGCTGTTGCTGTTGCTGTTGCTGTTGCTGTTGCTGTTGTTGCTGTTGCTGTTGTTGTGTGTTGTTGTTGTTGTTGTTGTTGTTGTTGTTGTTGTTGTTGTTGTTGTTGTTGTTGTTGTTGTTGTTGTTGTTGTTGTTGCTGTTGCTGTTGCTGTTGCTGTTGCTGTTGCTGGTGCCGCTGCCGCTGCCGCAGCTGCTGCTGCTTCTGCTGCCTGCTGCTGCTGCTGTTGTACTTGTGGGTTGTTGGTTGTTGGCTGTTTCTTGTTGCTTGTTGGTTGTTGTTGTCTCTGTCGTTGTGGTTGTTGTCGTTGTCGTTGTTGTTGTCGTTATTGTTGTTGTTGTTGTTGTTGTTGTTGTTGTTGTTGTTGTTGTTGTTGTTGTTGTTGTTGTTGTTGTTGTTGTTGTTGTTGTTGTTGTTGTTGTTGCTCTTCGGGGGGTGCCGTATCTATTATGCGTATGCATACATAGATTTACTAACATATGGATGCATTTAGTCACACAACCACCCCATGAGCTACCATTTGCCTTCTTACGGGAATGATGCAGATGCGGATGGATGGAAAGGGTAGTTCGCGGGAAGGCGCGAGCATAGACACATATATATATATATGTATTATACACATAGAAGGGCCTCACTAGTCAGAATGGAGTTCTCAAGTTAAGTTTAGAGCATAATGTTGGATCAAGCTATTAGGCATTATTGTGTTCCTTTCTATTTCTTACATGTCGAGTTTCTCATGGGGCGCTTGGCACATCCGAAGGTCGCTGGAGAGTCTGGGCTTCTTCCAGGGCCTGGAGTCCGACGGAGAGGCGATCTTTGGGCACCGGCTCCAGGAGATGAGCCAAGCCTTCGAGCGACTCGGCTATTCGAATCCGAAGCCAGAAAGCGCTTGGCTGCGCTTTGCTATCTGTTTTTGTTTGTTTTTGTTTTGTTTTTCCCGTCTTTTTTGGTTCTGTTGTTTTTTTGGTATGGGGCTGCAAACAACAAAGTTCAATTTACTGTCATACCAAGGGTTTTTGAAGCTATGGCTCTGAGTCATTGTATGATCTGAGTTTGGCTGGTTCCTTCGTTCCTTTCCTTTGGTAAACAGGCTCTGTCGAGGTTCTTATGGCTCTGAGGCAGTACGTACTTGATCTGGTTCTTTGTTTGTTCACTCGTTGGCTCCTTGGTTCGGCTTGGGCCCCAAACTTTGGGGGGACCTCCCGTGACCCCTGGAAGGACTTTTGGATTGGCTTCAAGTCCTGGGATTCGACTTTCCGATCATTTCCCCTTGGCTCTAGGGGTACCTTCCCCATTCTTTCCGGGAGTCCTTCTGTCCAGAAAACCTTCAGAAACGATGGTTGAAAAGAATGAGGAATCAACCCCTAGATTAGCGGATGAGCGCCATCGTTTCGAGGCAATGGCTCAAGCCGCTGATCTTCAATCGGTCCTGCAAGGATGCCGTGGCAAGTGGCAACAGCTTTAGCTACGCTTCAAACGACCTTTAAGTTTTTCTCCCCAAGGTCATGGACTTTAGCCACTTGGGCTGGCACCATTTTAGTGGTGAAGTAGGAAGTTGAGTTTTTGTTTGCCAATCCACTCAGGAAGCAAGTTTCCCTTTTTTTGTTTTGTTTTTTTTATGCAGACCCGGGTTTGTTTAACAATGCTTGTTGTTTCCCTTTGTGGTGGAATTGTTATTCGATGAAGCTTCTGCTTGGTTTCCTTGGCATTGGACCGAGGTCTGGTTGTTTAAGCGAATGTTGCAACTGACCCTGCGAGGAGATCTTCAACGAGGTAGTTCAAGCCGGGCACTTCGATGAGTGGCGCCAGGCGGGAAGTAGCAAGTTCTCTCCCCCAAAAGCAACGGTAGAAAATCGGCTTGGCTCACTTAACTTCCTTTTCTCTGTGCGCTTGTCACGCCAAACTTCTACCCTCAGGCTGAATGGGAGCAAGCCCCAGGCTGGAACATGTTAGGACCAATGAAGGATCAGTCATCTGAAGGCCTTTTCGTTTGTGTCACTCCCCTTTTTGCCGCCACCGTTTTTTTCGTATGGTGTTATTGGCGATGGCCCCAATTCAACCTGCACGGACCATGTCCGAAAGCCTTCCTTGTCTTTGGGCTCCGCTCTTACCCAGCGGCTGATTTCTTTTTTCGCCTTAATTTTAGGAATGCTGCACCTTAGGACACTCCCACAAAAGAACACGGTTGGGGTGTGTGTATAGGGGATACTGGCATGATTGACAGTGTTGGAGAAGCAATGGTTTGGGAAACGCCTCCACTAAGCAATCACCCCTATCGCTGTGTGAGGCATGTTCGCACCAGGACAATTTGTTGTGCTTGAACGATGCTGAATCTATTGCGTGACGTTGCGGGACTCAACACTCCAAAGTGACTAACGGCTTACCGGTTCAAGCACGTTCCTTCGTTGTTTGTTGAAAGTAAGTTACAGCGTCTTCCTTTCAGCGTGCAAGTATGGCAGTTCAAGCCATTTTTGCTCGCCCTGCTCATCTCCCACGAGTTTGGCTTTTCGCATGACTCACTGTGCTTTCTGCAATTGCCACGCAGCGGACGCAGAGTTAGTTTCAAGGCCTTCTGCCCACTCAGCAAATGGTGGCAGATCTTTAGGAGAACGTTCTTCCCAAAGTGAAGGCCCCCTGTGAATCAAGCAGGGGGAGGTACTCCGAACCGCAAGACGGTCACAAAGGGAGACCGTTGTTTTCGCCTGGTTTAGACATGGCTTCTCTTTTTTTTAACATCAACAGAAAAGCGGTTCAAGGGTGTTCAACTCCGAAAGCCACAGTTCCAGCTTTAGTCCTTTCCAAGATTGTCCTTGGGCTACATCCGACAAAACATGCTCCCCGAAGTGCTCTTCTCACTCACAGGAACCGTGTGCCTTGTGAAAAGATAGTATATAAACGGCAAACCAACAACTGTGGACTGGACTTTGGCTTTTTGCAATTCAGTGCAAAGAGTTTAAACTTTTGGCTAGTTGACACACTCCCTGAGTTCCGGAGTTCCGTTTCGGACTTTATCCCTTTTGGGTTTGTCACTCCCATGGGAAGTGAGTCGACTCCAGCGGGCTGATTCACGCGGTACCACCTTCAGGTACCGCTTGCGGCGCTGCAAGACACCCTCGACGCGCACGCGGAAGGCGGCGCAAGCGTGGCTTTGCAGCTTTCGCAGGTTCTGCGACAGGCGGGGGTGCCTGACACCGCCCAACTACAAGTGCTAAAGCGCCTTGCCTCCGGATTCTTCGAGTCTTCGTCGATTTTAGCCGCAAATTTGAATTGTGTGTGTCTTTTGCGGTACGTGTGTAGTTGATTGTTGTTGATTTGTAAAAATGAGCCGAAAGCTTGCCTGCTATGAATTTTGCTCAGTTTGTCGTGTGTTGGAACGACGATGGTGTTGTTTGTTGTTTGGGTTCATGTCTGAACATGGTTGTTGGTTGGTAATTGTTGATCCTGACCACGTTTACTGGGCGAACATTGAAGGGCTTTGTTCACTACTTTGGATGAATCTGATTGTTGTTGGGTTTATGTTAACTGGGCGCTAAAAGAAGCACAGTTGGCCAGCATGCTAGGGGTTGGGAAACTGCCCAAGATCCCCTGCGCGGTGTCCACATCTGTCATTGTGTGAACTCTATTTAGGGGTTAAAGTCAGACTTGTTTCCCTTCAACCTAGGACTTAGATTTGTTTGTCATGGCTGCTGGGGAACCCGAATAACAAAATAACATCTGAAGTGGGTGTGAGGCAGCATCCTCCAACGACTGCTCTTTCGCGTGTCCAGAAGCCCAAGTGCGGCGGTGCTGGAACAGCAGACCACGAGCTTTTTCAAACCTGGACACAAAGCGATCTGTTGAACTGTCATAGTGAGATCACTGTAGTCGCAGTGAATGCTTGGCCACATGCACATGTTCAAGAAGCGCGAGCCGCCAACACACCAATACAAGTCGATCACAATCCTGAACACGCGAACAGCGAAAATCAACTGGAATGCCCAGAAACGTCAGCGAGACTGCGACCAAACTGAAAAGCCTGGAACAGCTCCAAACCACCGGGCTCCAAACCAACTTGGTTTTAACTAGAAAGCATAGGAGTCCTTTTTAGTTGGTTTGGTAGAAAAATAGATGGCCCTGGTTTACCTGGTGGTTTCATTATCCACCAGGGCCATCTATTTCCCCTAAAAGGACACCTATGGATGGAAGCTGATAGTCTTTGCTTTTTCTCAGAGCCTTAGAGTTGACTTTGCGCTGGATACGCTCGGCCAAGTTACGCTGGGAACTTCAGCGTGGCTCGGTGGGCCCAGCAGATGGCGGCATTCTTCGCGCGCGCAGTGGCTTGTCTAAGCTCGAATTGTTCAGCAGTCTATCTCCCATTTGGGAGGGACCAAGCAAAACCGGGGAATCAGCGTGGGTGTGTCTCTTTTTTGGGACCCCCCCAAAAAAAGGAAAACTGGTGGTTTTTCTTTTGGGTTTGCCTCAAAACCAACCAAAAAGGGGCTTCCCAAGAAAAGACACACGCACCGGCTCCTGCTTTCGTTCGGCTTGCCGAGGAGGCGCATGATGCCTTGCGGTTCTCTCGAATGACGACATGGCTACACTTGACAGCTCCAACGAGGACCTGTTTAGAGCAGGTGGTGGCGGATTTCCCGTGGCTACGGGCCCGGAAGTTTGTGGACGCCGTCTTGTCGCCTGAAGCAACTGTGCTGCAGCGAGTCCCTCTTGTACCGGTAGCTGAAGAAGCTCTCTGGAACCTTGCATACGGGGATAGGTGCCAAGATTGTTCGCCCATCATGAAAATATGTGGTTTTAATCGGACCTCACAACGATAGCCCCCCGCAACCCTTGTTGCTGAGGTTGTATTGCTTCCTTCTGTTTGCTTGTGCTGAAAGTCATATATCTATCCAACTTGAGCACGTTGTGACCCGCTGCGCCATTCTTTGGTTGAAGCGACTTGACTGGTTTCTCCCCATGAGTACTAAACCACTGGTCGGTCAGTAGGGATCCTTCACTTTCAGGCAAATCTGCAGAGGGTTTCTTAGTTCTGGATCAACATCATCTCAGGATAATTAGTCCAAGCACTGTTTAGGTACCACACGCTGCATGGGACTGGGTCTGGGACATGGTGAAATCCCTCAGAAATTGACCGATTTGCGTGCGTGCCCTGTCGGACACGAGTACCGTCCCCCTGAACCAAAATTGCTTGTGGGATAACACCAGCATGGATACTAGTTGCCTTTGTTTGAGAGTCACGTGTTACAAGGGGGCAAGCCCCAGGCTTCTTCAGGAGAGTAGTCGAAGGGTGCAACTCAGTTTTTTCATTGCCCAGCGCTCGTCCACTCAGCTCCATTTTTGGTGCAGCCTGGGCTCAGTTGATCCCAGCTACCATTTCCTCTTAGTCTTTAGAGGGTGGTTCCCTTGGTTGTCACTGGGAGCCATAAAACATCCCCAATCTTTAGGCCGTGCGTATTGCAGGGCACTCCAATCTTCAAGGCCTCGAAAACCCATTTCATACAGCAGACAGGACGCGTTTAAGGGGTATTTTTGCATGGATATACATTTGTACAAATATATATATATATATATATTGATTTATGATCTATGCAGTATACACACCTGTATGTATATATATATAGGCACATGTAAATATACATATATAACATATATGTAGTATGTATAGAAATAGATGTACAGTGTTTTCCACTCGATCAGCCCGTCCTTTCGCTCCAAGGCCCGGGACGAGGCGGAGGAAGTTGCCTGGCAGATCGCCGCGACCTTTGCGGAGAGTCTGCGGAGCTCGTGGCTGGACGCGGAGACCTCGAAGGCCGCGCTGCGGAAGCTGCGGCAGATCAGGCGCGCCACCGTCCTTCGGTGGGTCGGTGGCCCTCCCAGGTTTTTTGGGGGGGTTGTTTTTTTTTTGGGGGGTTGGTGTTTTTTTTCTTCCCGATTTGGCCTGTGAAGCCCTGGGTGGGTTTTTGGCGGGTTCATATTTTTGGTGTGAAGCCGCTGATTTGGGGGGCCTAACCCATAAGACACGTGCTGTGGCTGAAGAGTTGTTCCAAGCTGCAATTTCCCGCCAAGAATGGTCGGAAACAGGATGGACATTTGGGCACATTTGAGGGCATTCCTTGGGTATTAGTTTAGTTTACCTCCAAATCAAAAGGGGTCCACCATTTGGGTCTGTTTTCAGTGGACCCCCAAAAACGGTTGGTTTCCTTTTAAACCCCAACACCACGTGTATTTCGAAAAAAGACACACCAATTTTGAGACACGCTCATTTTCCTCAGGGCCTTATAGGTGTTCCTTCAGGCCGGCCAGTGACCCGTGAGGCTTAAGATCGGCTACCCGCAGTGGATCAAGGACGATTCTTTCCTGCTGCAGCGCTATGCCGCTTAGCCCAGTGACGCGCTTGGACTGTTTTCCTTCTCTCAGTTCCTGAGCTCATGGACTTTAGACTTTTTCGGGAAGACAATGTTAGTGGACAGCAACTTGTTCAAGGCCATCCACCCAGGAATCGAGTTTCCTCAGTTGCCCAAAGCCAATCCTTGCGCACGTTTTCAAGTTTTGGTCGAGAGTCAAAGTCCTGAAATTGTTTGCTTCAGAGGGCTGCCACTTTAAGATGATCCAAGACAGCAGATCCGAGTAAGGCATATTCCCTCGGCTTCAAGCGCGAGATGGGATATGCCTGGATCCGGCAACTCACTGCAGCCGGATCGCATCCATAAAGGGAGACCGAAGAATAAACCATCAGGGGGTCGGATATTTTGACACAGCCAAAGAGTCATTTCACATGAGCGACAGTCAATATTTACTGGTAAAGGGAATGACATCAGGGCACAGGTTGCGAAAACGGGAAACCGGTGAAGCGTTTTCGGTGCATTCTACCTGCTCTGACTGTTACGGGTTGCGGGTTCAGCGTTCCGGGTTCCCGAAGGGTTTTGGTGGCTTCTGTTGTGTTCTGCGGTTGGTCCTATTTTAGAAACATCTTTTTGGAGTATTCGTGGGCGAACCACACCATCCGCATCCAGGCCGCTTTTCAGACTTGCTTATGTCAAAGAGGCATTTCACATGTTTCACATATCTTTGGTTGGCCATGTGACTTGAAGAAAAATAAACACATTTTGTCGAAATCACACCCTCAAAGGGCTGTGTCTTTCTAATTCCATGTGCCAAGCTCGTCGGAGCAACCCTGCAAGTTGTGTTTCTTGGCACATGACAATCGGGCCCCACCAACGTTTCCCATTTTTGAGAGACCAAATAAACAGGTTCGATCAACATCCAGGACTGGATCCGCCAACTCACTCCCAGAGTTCCTGCACTTTATGTTTTTTGGGGAAGACCATTTCAGTCGCAAACTAAAATATCAGACTTGTTTTGGCCAATCCACTAAATCGGAAGTGAAGCAAAAGCCGCATTCTCTTTTCCTGTGTGTTTCTCAAAATACTGCCCCCCTAAGCTTGTTGGTTTCTTGCGGTTTCAGAGACTTGACATGCTCGCCAAAAGGGGGCCGAAACCGGCAGAGGCGCTGGGCAAGTTCCGACAGATCGCCGGCAGCATCGGCTCCCCCCGAGATTGGGCCAACTTCTGGCGGACCACTCCGGACAGGAGGGGCTCAGCCGGCAAGGCCTTCCTCGATCATTTGAGCGTGTGCTTTTTGGAGGGGGGTGGTTTTAAATGGGAAACAAAACGACATCATCTTGGAGGGAACCCTAAACAAAAACACATAGGCCTAACCAAGCCCTATGCTTAGTCATGGTCAGAGACAGAGTAGGATCAACGCAGAGTACAACCCTGCGTCCAACGACATGATCTTCATGGCTGGCTACATGCTGCCGCCCTTCTATGATCCCAACGCTCCGATTCTCGGCCATCGACTCGCCGCATTCCACGGACCTTCTTTCGGGGCTATGGGGAGGGGGGTTATCACTTATTTTCCTTTTATCAATCTCAATAAGGCTTATTCATATTCTGGGCTTGTCCTCGGCTTGTCCGGGGTAAGGCAAATAGAAGTGGTTTGGTTTCCCTTGGGTTCCTTTTACCAGGGGACAAACTTATATCATCTTCTATCCTATGCCAGTGTCCATAGACCAACTCTGCCAAACCAAGAGTCCGAAAGTGGGCCACAATTGAAACTCGGCAAGGTGGAGGTGTAGGGGCAGCCCCAAACCATTGAAAGTCTTTGTTCTCCTGAAACTATTTTTCCCCCACAGCTGACGGCTTTGGGGTCTCAGCCCAGATAGGCTCCGGGGTGGTCCGCGGCGCCCTGAGGTAAGGTTCCACGAGGGTTCCACGAGGGTTCCACCACAGTTCCACGAGGTTCTGCGAGAGCTGCGGAGTGGCCCGGGCGGCCCTGAGGTAAGGTTCAACAGGGTTCCACAGGGTTCTACAAGGGTTCCACAAGGGTCGAAGCAAAGTTCCACGAGAGTTCCACAAGGTTCTGCGAGAGCCTTTACACAGGCAAGGCGGCATCCTAAGCAAAACCAGCGGTGCGCTATGATTGGTGGCTTGGATCGGTGGTTTGCTTCCCATACTGCGGTCGGGCCCCGATCGGGGCCTGATTGCGCCGTCGGGCAATCCCAGAGTATTGATTGTAGCTAATTTGACCATCGGACAATGTTACTTTCGAACTGGTCAGCTCGGGTTCCGGCCCCGTCAATCCCAGTTTTGACTTAATCCCACATTTGTGATTCACTCAGTCACTTGCATCGGAACCCAGGTTGTCCTCATATCCAGGTTCCTGTTGACCGGGCAAACATTTAATGACTCAGGAACTCACTCCCTGAGTGCCTATGCTATCACTATGTTGCATCAGTGATGGCCTTCGGAAACACACCACGCTCGACCCTTTGTGCGGCACATTCTGCTCTAGACGGTTAATATGGCTTCTTCCAGAACTCCAGGGTGGATTTGAGGTATACCCATAATACCAATACCTATGCCAACACACACACACACACACCCATACCTATAGGTTGCAGGACGTGCCCAAGATGTGGGTTTGTTTGTAACACAGGGACCCCAACACAATCGGGGTTACCTTTGCTTTATTTTTTTACGCTAGCCCCAAGAACGCGTACCCTTGAGCCAAGACACACGCATGCCTTGCGGATTTGGCAATGGGGATTTGAGTGCAGAACCACCTGAAAAGCTGCTAGCGGACCCCATGTAAATCCCCATGCAGTAAGTCGGATTTCATGTGAGCCACTCTCAAAACGCGGGTAGATGAAGGTTAGTAACGGCTCATCCCAACCACAAATGGCTGCGGGAGGTCGCCTTGTTAGTTCTTGGGGATCGACCATTTTAGTACCGATCGGTTTTGATTATGACTCATGTCAGGATGTCCTTCATTTTTGCCACCTTCGGTGCCATTGTCGCCCACGAGCTCACCCATGCCTTCGACAACCACGGGGCGCTTCGGAACGAGTGGGGCGACCTGGAGACGCTAGCGCAAAACGGCGCGTTGTGTTGGACATCCCTCCTTGAACAGGGCGGCGCTATGGGTCAGAAGGTTTGGAGGGATGGGGTGGACGAAGCCCCATTGGCATAGACCACTTTACCAAGGGCTTGGAGTTTGCCCATCCGCAGCATCACCTCTTAAACCCTTCACATGGCCTGGGGACTCTGGATGGCAAGCTCTCAATTTTTTGGAGGACGGTCGCTTCTTTCTTGTTGGATGTGTCCGTATTTGTTGCTTCATTGTCATTGGAAGTGTTTGTTCTTTGCTTCCTTTGTTTAGATGGTGTTTATGCCATTTATGTTTGGTGGGTTTTCTTTTTGACCCTTGGTTAGTGGGCGTTTGTCGTGTGTTTCGCCTGTTTTTGCTGCACAATGTCTTGGGAATGTGCAATACGGGCCAACGAAAGAAGGGGCAACTGAGTTAAGTTGAGTGAGTAGGGAAGCAAGTTGTAGGTGGTTCTAAAATTTGGTGTCATAGGGTTTATAACAAAACCTGTTTCAACCTGAAGCACAGCAAAAAGTCAATGGTTTTTGGGTTCCCTGCCGAAATAAGCTCCGAACCCTCCTCCCTTCGGTACACCTCGGAGTATCATCCACAGCGAGGACTTTCTGTGAAGGATGGTTCCCCCTTCTGTGGTGCTTTCGCTACAAAAGTTGTGCCATTTTTGGAGATTGGTTTCTAGGACATGGAGGTGTCTTTTTTCGAGTTGGTACCCCTTTGTGGTCCGTTGGGTTTACAGTGAAACCAAAAAACGGAGAGACCCATTGCCGGCCTCCCGGCCTCCCGGACTGGCCTGGACCCCAGGAACTGGTGGAGCAAGTCCTGCGAGGAGAAGTTCCAACAGCAAGAGGCCTGCTTCAAGGAGGAGTTCTCCTCCATCCCAGTGCCACTTGCAACCAATCCTTTTCGCGACTCCTTACGATGGTTTTCAGCATTCTCAGAGTCAGGGAACCCTGTGCCATTTATCCCTTTCTGGGTTGCCTCCAAAAGACGACGATGTTTCCTTATCAGCCACGGTTTCCGAGCTATTTTTTGACTTTTTGGAACTTTTTTTAAAAGTGGATCGATTGTTTCAATGGAAACTACAACATTGATCAACTTTTGATTTGGGGAATCCAGCGACCCCTGTCATTAGCTGACTTGACGTTTCCGTCCGGTTTTGCAACAAGTCAACAGGTTCTCTCATGTTTTTTGAACCTGCCAGAGGTCAACATTTCGCAGGGGAGGTTTGCCCCTGTTGGGATGGCAAAACTAAATGTGGGTCTATGTCGAATATGTTTAGGCATCACCTTGCCCTGCCCTCGGGTGCAGTGAGGTTCCTACTTGTTGTTTTGCGCAAGGGTATGTGTGGCTGTGACTAGCGTTTATTTTTCACTTTTGCGGTTGTTTGCTTCAATAGAACCCACGCAAAACTGGAGCACCTGTGCAGTTTGGCATTGGCATGCCACGATCACACAACGTTCATAGATCCCTTCTAGGCCCCTTCTGGACAAAGATTATCCAGAGAAGGTTACTTGCCCAAGATTGGGAGGTTGAAGTTGATCACGAAAGCTAGCTTTAGCTAGCTGAAGTTTCTCCTTGCGTAAGCAAGGTAAGGGGCTCAAATGCCGAAAGATTGATTTTTTCAATTATTTGAGCCGAAAAGATTGAAAAACATCAATTATTTAGACCCCCCCCCCCCGGGTCTCAGGCTCGATTCCTCCCTGGTCCATCCCCCCCCCCCGGGCAGTGGCTCAGTGTTCAGCAGTCTCGGTTTGCCCGTTTTGGACTTGGTGCTACGAACTTTTACATGTTCCACCGATTCAGCTTGTTCATTTGAGACCTCAGTCTTCTCGGTAAACCACCGCAAGAATCTTTGCACACGCTGCATGCAGAACCCAGATGTGCTTTAAGACAGCTTCTGACGCCTCTCGTTGCTTTCATTTTTAAAGGTTTGCCACGCCACCATGTGCGTTTGCGTGTCGCATCCTACGAATCTTGCCGGGCCTCTCGTTGTACACAAGCTACCTATGAATCCACTCTGTCACCGACCCATCTCATGCAACAACTGCTAGCTTTCGTTCACCCGCTCCTCAAGTGAACCCTAGGGAATTGCGCCAAGAATCAACAATTGTTGCCCCTTCTTGGGCAAACTTGTGTGATGTGTGTTCCTGTGATGTGTTCCTGTGATGTGTTCCTGTGATGTGTTCCTGTGATGTGTTTGTGTTTGTGTTTGTCCAATGGAAACTTGGCAAACGGATGCTGACTTGAAATTTGAGACGAAGCCATGTCCAGGTATGGGGATCTCCCCTCCGGGGAGCGGGATTCTTCTGGCCCAGTCTTCGACGACGGGGGCAAGTGCTTGGGCGAGAACATCGCCGATGCAGGTGGCCTTGTGCGCATTTGTGCGCTCTGGGATTATCTGAAAGGCAGCCAGTTTCATGTCCCGACAGCCAAGGGAACCACCAAGAAAAGCCAAAATGACAATGGCCCGGCAGGGGCTTGCCTGCGAGGGATTCCCAAGGACCTACATCATGGCGAGGTCGTTGTACGACTTTCTTCGGGAAGCTTTGCCTGCCAAGCAACCTCGTGCAACAACCTTCATGCCTCGAAACCAATCACCTGAACATGCCCCTGACCTTGCCTTCTGCGCAAGCAGGGATCTCAGACACACACCCAAACCCCCAAAGCCGCCAAACCCCAAGAGAACCCATGAAAACCCATGAAACCACAAGGGGTGTGTCTTTTTCAATGTTCGAACCCCCTTTTTTTACCTTCCCTTTAATGCCCCACCCCTTTTTTTTGATGGGTTTTCTACTACGCCTCCAGAATCCATCGCGGAGAGGCGGCCTGAACCTGGCCTTCTTGGCCTACCGCCGCTGGTCGCAGCTCCACGGCCCCGAGCCGCAGCTCCATGGCCTCGAGGGCCTCGGCGGGGAGCAGCTCTTCTTCCTGCGCTTCGCGGCGCGGCGCTGCGGCCACCCGGGGAACCGCCGGTTCAGCGGGGCGGTTCTGCGGGGGCTTTCTGGGATAAGGGGTCTATGCCGAAACGGGTGGGTGGCAGATTTGGGGACCCTAAATTAAATAGGAATCGGCGCACTTCAGTCGTCTCACGTGTCTTGCATGTCGCCTGTGGGACCTGATTGGCAAAGGCCTGAGCAAATCAGCCATATGTGGACTTATGCAAGAGCCATCCTTGGCAGGTTATAGCTGCACATGCCAACCAACCAACCGACCTGGTCCACCAATCGAGGTTAACGCCCATCAAGTCGGGAAGCTACGGAGCCCTGATGGTGTGTTGATGGTTTCTTCCTTCCCTGGAACCGAACACCAGTTCCTACGAGACCTTGATGGAAAATGGTCGTTCTCACTGTTTTTGACGAAGGGCCAAACGATGGTGGATCTTTCTTGCCCAAAACAAATCGACCTTTTGAGCTTTTGGTTTTCCCTTGTTTGGTCCATGTCTAGTAAAGGTTCCAAAAACTCTTTCTGGGCCCCTAAGGGGCAACATGGGGCAACTGCCTTCCTTCCCTTCCCTTCCTCTCGCTTCAGGCTATGAGAGAAGGTCTCAGCTGGAGCGGCACATGAAGAGTTGGGAGCCCCACGCCCTGAGTCTCGGCAGCGTCTCGCTCTTTGGGACTTCCTGTTTGGCCCTTTTGGCAAGGAGTCGTTGTTGACTTGTGGGTGTGTCCTTTTTTTGGGGAGCCCCCCCCCCCCCGGCCGAAAATGGTGGTTGTCCTTTTGGCTTCCCTTTAAAACAACCAACAAAGGGTACCCTCAAAGAAGACACCCAGTTGTGTCATTTTTGGTCATTTGCTGTTCACAGAAAGGTAGCGTTTGTCAACCAATAGCTAACACAACGGTCTTGCCGCAGGCTTGGGTCCCATTCGTGGGTTGGTGAGAAAACCAAAGGAAATGTTTCGGCTATGTTGTGCGATTGTTACCAGCCCACATGTTGGTTTTTGATACGCAGCCCCGTTCACGCTCACGCATGCACTTCGCCCACACTGCCAAGCACCTGGACCGCCCTTCAAACTCATGTGGTTCCACCCAGAGCAACTTTGCTGCGATTGAGCTCCAAAATGCTGGCAGGCGCGTGGCCTTCAGTTTTGTTTTTGGCCCACCGACATGTCATGGAAGTTCTGCGGCCTTGGCAAAGCGAATCACAGGTTTGACCGCCAATCCTTGGCCGGTACAAAATCCGGCGGGAGGGTTATTGCACTCTCCCTGTTTGCAAGTTTTGCAAACATGAGATGGTCTCCTGTTTTCTCGCTTGCAGGGACTTGCCTGTTTTAGTTTGTAGGAAGGAGTCATTGTGAGTCATTGTTGGTTATTTGTTTGGCCATTTGCTGCTGGGCAAAGAGGAGCTCTGTTCTACAACCAAACCACCCGTGATCCAAACCCATGGCCCCCCAGCGAAAATTGCCGCACGTGGGACACCAAAAGGTTTTGCCCTTTGGCTTCACTTCCCTGGATCTTCCAACTGCACGTTTTTTTCTGCTCGGAAATAAATCCGGGCGTTTTCGTGAAAACCATGCCGATTGCTACAAAATGGTCGCTTTCATCAATACGGAAAGCAATAGGGGCAGCTAAAAAGTACGCTTCTTGAAATTGCGCCCGTTTGCGCGAAATTACGCCCTTGTGAGGGGACTTGTGCCTGTTGTGCGGCCGAATTGGTGGGCCGGAATCTCGCTGTTTCATACCTTGGTGCAGAAGGTCCCAAAAGACGCTCGTTTCCCAAAAAAATAGGTGCGTACCCGTTCTTTGAAGTTGTTTTGACCTGGATCTTTATTTGGCATGTTTTTTTCTGTTCCCACCCCCACACGGATGCTTTTCACAAATTGGATGGTTGTTGAAAGCCCCCACTTGCTAATTGCATGAACCCTTAAATGTACATGAGCCCAGGTGCCTGTGCGCTGGGCCCCTTTTTTTTCAAGGGCATTGTTCGTGCAGGTTGTTTGGAGATGTGGAGGTTGTGCGCCACAAAGGGGATGTACTGCCTCCAAGAAACCCTGAAAACCTTGCAGTTTAGGGTCTCCTTCATCATCCTCAACAAAAGGCCTGCAAACCCGCCTCGACTAGGAAAATAAATGGGCCAGTTGGGTCTCAGCAAGACAGCAAAAGGGCTTCCCTGGACGACAACTCAATCCTTGTTAGTGGCAAGCAACCTTCACCAAAAGGGTGGCAGCTTCATCGCTAGCGGCCGCACCTCAACGGGCTGCACCACCAACAGTGGGTATGGTTCGCAATTAAGCCACCAGCAAACCACAGGTAGTCATTGCTTCCATTTGCCAGGGTTCCGTTTCGGATGAGGCTATTTTTGACCCACGCCGTGGCAAGTGTCCTTCACCAGCTCTTGACTCGAGGAGCGAGGTCCGCGCCCTGGGCCCGCTGCGGAACTCCAGGCTCTTCTCGGAGGTGTTCCAGTGCCGCGCAGGCGGACGAAGGGACCGACCACGGACGAAGGGACCGACCGGGCAAGCGGTATGAGTGCCCACTCAAAGTGAGAACTAGTGTTTTTCTCCAAAAAAACAGAGGGGACTTACAAAACGAGGGGACTTGTTTGTGCATTCAAGAAAAACTTGCCACATCTTTTTTGGTGACTTTTGTGCTAGTTTTATTCGGAGATCAGAGACCGGGGCCAGATTTGGTGGAGTTTCGACCTGGTTGGCAACTTGTGTCAATGGTGCAAGCTTCTTGGGTTCTGGGTGAGGTTTACCTTGACCTGCATATAATTCAGAACCGAAGGTCAGCTTCTTTCGAGCGCCGTTTGGTGCTTGGTGGTTTTTCTCTACAAAGGCTGGACATCCTTAGCAAGCTCGTGCCGACCTTGCAGGCCCTAGACTCCACCTGCAAAGCTTTGCACTCCTTCGTAAGCCTTTGCAAGTCCCAGCTACTCCTAGCAATCATTCGTCTCCCCGTGTAAGCCCTTGCTTCACCATGGTCAACCACGTAGCACTCGAACCGCCCAGGTGAGGTTTGGTTAAAGTATCGCACAAAAATCAGGGGACTCATTCAATTTCGCAGATGGACAACTAAGTTGCAGTTTTCCATAACCCCCAAACCACTGCCCCTCACATACTGGTAGTAAAGCATACCTGCACCGGTTTTCCCTTGGGCGGTTGGGTGGGCACTCCAGGCATGTTCTGCGGTGGGTAGGCACCTGGATGAACCCCAAGCAGAAGTGCGAGCTCTGGGGCGTGGCCAAGGCCCAACGCCAAGGCCCGCAAAGCGGAAGACGAGGCGTTACGTCTTTGGTTTAGAACAACTGGAGGTTTGTTTAGTGATCCACTCCTAGCTGCAAACAGCACCAAGCATTTTTTTTTTTGGAGGGTGACATATGGATCAGATGTCTTGTTCTTGCGTGCCCCAGATTTGGGCCAAGATGCTTCTAGACTTCAAACGGTGTTGCTTGGTTTTTGATGGTTTTTGTTTCTGGGGCGGCCAAGGCCACTGGAGTTCTGGGATGGGCCCGCCGAAACACCCCCCACGTGAGACTTGTTTCTAGTCTTCCACAAGGGCGTGTGCTTGCAGGGTGGTGTGATTGGACGCCCCGCAAAAAGCTTTGAGAACCTGGAATCTCAAGCAGAAAGGGTGGTCTGAAAGGGAGCGCTTAAAGCATGTTGGTTGAACGATCAGGAACAAGGGGAACAAAACAAGGAACGTTTGGGAACGCCCCATTCTGTGTTTTTTGTTCCATTTCCTCTTGGGGAACCCCCCATGGAAGGGAGGGCGTAGCGGACCCCCCAACAACGGGAGGCTTCCGATTCGACTTTTACAAGGGAACATGATGGGTTGTTCGCTTGAGACTTGCAAGCAACAAGGTTGGATGGAGAAAACCATCCGCTTCAGTTGGTGGATGGTTTATCCCAGTCATAGGTATGCATCCATGCCAACTGGTGCGAAGAGAGTGTTTGGCCATTTGCAATATGGTTGCCCAGACTGTTTCCGGTCCCCACCGCCCCTGCTATTACCCCAAGAGACCCCTTGACGGGAACGAGACCAAGGGGTTCAGCCAGCCAATGCCGTTTGCTTCAACCAATATGTGTCCAGTTGTGTAGTGGCACCCTTGTTGCCTTTCTTGTTTGGTGGATTCTCACTAGCAGCATTGAATCTTGAAAAGGATCGTATAGACAACTGGGTCTTAGCGAGTTTGTGTTTTGAAATTGAAGTTCTCCTTTGAAGGGTCTTGTTAAACAACAACATAAAAGCCAATGACAGTTGGATGATTGACCCTTTCCAGGTCCACCCCTCTGGATGTTGGGCATCCTCCTCTTTGGCCTTGTGACCTGGCTGCCAAGTCGCTGCCAAGTCGCTGCCCGATGTGTCCTTGTTGTTTTTCGGACGCCGTTCGCCTCGCCCCATTTTTGGGATGCTTCCCTTTTGAGCTGCCCCAACAATGGGTGTCCTGTTTTTGTTGGGATCAACCCAGATTAAAAAGCAGCGCATGTCTTGGCAGCTTGTCAGGTGCTGGCCCTGGCATGCGTTCTTCGGTGGCGGAAAGCAAAGCCCACGGAGACGGCAAGGGACATGACTCTGGAACTGGCTGCGATGTGACTCACTCAGACCGCGTCGGCCGGAACCGGCCGCAGCTCGAGCCGATGTACCTGTGATTCGCGGAAGACAAAGGCGGGAGTGGCAATGTGGAGGAGGGTAAAAACAATGTGACACAGAGTCTAAACATATTTTGCTTGATGTGTTCCAGAGCTGGGCCAAGTTTCAGGGATGAGGAAATGAGCAATTCAGCCACGTGGTTGGCCAACTCGTAGACTAAGGTGACGAGATCCGGGGAACCGTTTGAGGGGATTGGTAGCCGGTTTCAGGTCCTATGGAAGCTTCACGGATGAAGCCGGCCGCAAACTCAATCTCTTGGCGAGATTCGATTTTGTCCGCCCAGATTTTGGGCAGTCTCCTCTCCTTCATGGAAGTGCGGCGGGGCAGTTGCTGACATTCGGACTGGATCCCCAGGTGCAAGACATCATGGTGAGCTCGTTTTACCCCCGGATTGATGAGCTCCCCCAAAACGGTCCTGAATGCAGACACCTGTTTTTCTTGATCAACTTTCTTAATCAACCGGGGGCATATGACCCTGGATTCTCATTCACTTAGCATATGACCCTGGATTCCCATTCACTTGACATTCCCTCGAAGGCTGCCAGTGCTCCCTTATGGGGCTCCTACTATTGTAGCATTCGAGGTTCGGTCCATTGCTGTCGATGGTCGAGGGTCTAAAACGAGAGTTCAAGCCCTTCCAATGGTCGGCTTGATTTTAATCTCGGAGCATGCCTTGCTTGTTTTGCCCAAGCATTCTCAGCCATGCGGGCAGGGCGGGGCAAGGTTCAACCCCTCTTCAACAATCTTGTTGTGAACGTCAAGGTTGAAGCATCTTTCAAGTTTCAGCGGTGAGACAGCATGTTCTCCGTGAGGAGGTCAAATCGAAAGACGCACTGCCCGACCTCCGAAGATGATGTAACCATCCGTTTGAACCATCCATTGGTTGGTTTCCCTTGAGGCATCCTTTTTCGGCAATTCTGTGAAGCAACAATTTCCTCTTAACCCAACAGTTTAGAAAGGCTGAACGTGGAAGTGGTTTCCGAGGATCATGATCCCCTTCTGTTTTTAGCTTTTTATGGTTTAGTAGTAGTTTCCACTAAACCACGAAAAGTTAGTCACTTTTGGCAATGGAACAGAAAACGGACGGCCCTGGAATACAACTCATTTTTTCGGGGACACCAAAAGCTGCGCCTTTTGTCTCTTCCGGCTTGGGGCACCTCGAAAGCCGCGCCAGGCGGGCAAGCGGCGAGCGCAAGGATTGGCGCCCGCGAGCGCGACGATTGGCCGGGAGAACCACAACCGTAGGTCTGGAGTCTCGCTAGGTCTGCACGAGCTCGTGATTCCTCAATTTAGATTGGTGAAGTATATCAGATGACGGATGTTGTCTGGAATTCCCCTTCAGCAATCATATTATGGCTTAAGTTTGTCAGAACCCTAGACCCCGCCCCGCCCTGCACGCGACACGTGACTTCCATGAGCTGCACGAGGCGCTCAAGGTCTCAAACGTGCTAGATTCCGCTTCCACTGATATTCCTCTGGAAAGGGGGAGGGGTACGGGGGGGGATCGGTGTTTTTTACCAACAAGACATGTAGCAACTTCAAGATATTTGCAGTCGTCCGTTTTTTTCCGACCTCCCCCCCCTCCTTCCCCCCATTATATTGACGCGCTCTGTGACACGCGGTTCAAACGGCGGGAGGACATCGATTCAGAGGTGAGAAGACCAAAAGGGCCGCGTGCGCACCGGAAATTCCCGATCGGGTTTTCTCGGACGTGGCCTGCAAGAGCTGGCGAGTAAGCCAACTAGCCGCCGAGCCGTCAAACCGCAAATCATCGCGCTGTTTGCTTCCCGGGCAAAACAAAGTTCCGCACCAAGAGGGTTCCAAATGAGTATGCTCATTACATTTTGCCTCACAGAGTTTCTACCTTCCAAGTCTTGTGTGAGAAAGTTTGCAAAAGACAAGGCGTTTGAACTTGACAGCCAAAAGGGAACGCTTGAAACCAGCAAAGGAAAATCTGAGGTTTCATATGATAGTTGTATGTGTGTGTTCACTGTATGAGCGAGTCTGGATTTGAGAACGCGAGACCGCCCTTTTAAAATCCGTGGTTGGTGGCTGGGACTTTTTGACTCCGCGGCCTTTCCAGAATCATTCAGAGCACTTTCGAAGGGCTACCACCATTTTTGTTGCTTCGTGCGCAGCACAACCCACCTGAACCCTGGTTCAACAGGTGGCGAGGCTCTTTTTTGTGTTGGCCTTTAAGGCTCTTATGAACCTCTGGAGTGTGCTGGCTTTGGTTTGGGGCCCGCACTTCCAACCGTCAGATGTCATTTGGAAGCCCTTGGGTTCCAAGGTTCGTTGGGCTTGGAACAGTCACGTCGATGTTCAACCTTGCTGCCACCGAATCTGCATTCTCTTCCGCGCTCGCCCCTGACGCATCTGGTCAAAACCTTCTAAGAAGCCCTAGGTGCTACAACCATTGACACATTGACCCAGTTTGAGCCACATGTGACCTTTTAGTCACCAGACTTCCTTCCATGTCTTCCCTGTCCTCTGAACACCTAACGGATACCCTCAAAAGACGCGGCCGGCTTAGCCATCTTCGGTTCCTTCGAGGCTGCAGTTCCCCATCAAGTCCTTTACCTCGCTCACCATCCCGGACGTGAGTTTGGAGGACTCCGAGCACCTCTACCCCCTCGCCTTCGTCGCCCGGGCTCAATCAACGCATGTCTTTCCTTTTCAGGGGGCTTAAGCTACCACAGTGCTTCCAGTTGCCGCTAAAGCGGGGTTTCTCACATCTAGGCGTTGCATGATGGTTTCCTGTGGAAACCCCACTATAGCGGAACTGGAGGCGGTTTTAAGGAGGAAACGATTACACTGCTGGATGTTTGTTTTTTTTTTCAGGGGACTCCAGCACATAGATGGGTTTACGGTGGAGGGGCAAGGGGGAATTCTGGCGGCTCCTCGAAATTACTGTGATTTTTCAGGGATGGATCGTTTTGTTTCTTTGGTGTCCTGTGGGAAATCACTCCTGGCCTTCAAACCACCAATCCCAACCACCAAGCAAGGGAAGCTGACAAGGAGTATTTAAAGACCTGGTGTGGCTTTTGTGCCACGGTATGTTGAAGACAGATGTCGGCGGCTTTACCAAACGACTTATAGTATTGTTCGTGTTACACAATAATTCAGCTGTTGATCGAAAAGGGACATTGAATGAGAACTACTCAAAGGGAGCTTGAAATCAGCGAATCACCTAATGTGGTGTGCGAATGGAATCATGTCTCCAACACGAATGGGCCTTTCAGGCTGATCGTGCCAGGTGTTTGGCAAGGCGGGTGGGCCTCAAAATGGGGAGCTCCAAAATGAGCGTGGTCGTTTCTTGTTTCCCTTTAAAACGTGCCGTCCTGCCAGCACCAGGGCCATCATTGAAAGAGACAGTTTTGGAGCATCACCTCATTGTGTTGGGTGTTAAGTAGTTGTTTGGTGTTTGTTGATTTCATTCTGAGTGGAAATACGGAACATGTGTTTGTTGTAGTTTGTGTTGATTCTCAATTCGAGTGGGTGGCTGTTGAAGAGGAACGTTCGACATTTCTCACTTATACGTCCGGGCTAACCTCTACTGGCACTCGCTATGGGGTATTCTTGTGGTCCGTGATTGGAGACTTGAGACTTGCAATGGTGGCAACCCACTCCACCTCCAAATGACTTCCTTGCCACTATCAAAAAGACCCTGAGGCCTCAGAGTCTTATGTTTTAAAAGCTGGGGGAAGGGTGGTTCGGGGATATTGGGATTTCATATTATATGTCTTTCTGCGCGACGCTGCCTTAATGACTACTAGTCGAACTAGGGGATTGCACATCTCTTTCAGAGATCTGACTGGCGTTCTGCAGCTTATTCTATTGCACCTTCACATTGCACCCGCTGGTGCGATAGGCAGGAACTGTGGGAATGAACCTAGGGATTCCCTTAAAGGATTTCATAGAGGATGGTTTAGAGGGGCCATTCCCTCATTCCCTGCTGATCACCAGCGAGATTGAGATTGGAGTTGTTCAACAATTCGATATGTTGGGTTAAATGACAACTTGTCCAATTTAGTGGGCGAGCGACAGATGGATGTCGTCTTTTTCGGTTCTGCTCAATGGTCATCCCATAGCACCTTCTGATCAACCCGCAAATCGCGGCCCTGACCTAGAAACAGGACTGCTGGCCATGGCCCAGTGCAACCTCGAGGTGCCGTAAAACCCTTCTATAGTTTGTCCAGTGGGCAACTTGGACGTCCAACCGGCTTAGTAGGTAATGCCCATGGATGTAAGGGAACCACCCCCAGCTGCCCCAGGTACAACCATGAGTATAACGTGCTTCACCACGGCTGACTGGGGTTGCTTCCCGCACCAGTGAACGTTCCAACCCCCACTAAAATAGGTTCTAAAATGGGTGGTGCAACTACCTCAAAATGGGATCCCATTGGTGTTGACCCACAGCCAGGTAACTTGTCTGACTTGTCAATGGACAGTTCTTTCTTGTCTGTAGTTTTAAGGGAACCATATGGCTGCTAGGTTGACTGGGGTGGGTTTCCTGGTCTTTGGTGCGACATACCCCCCTTAGACGTGTGCAAGACGAGGTCATGAGCATGGCCTGGCTGGCTGTCTTCGCATACCTCGTGGTGGCAGCCTGCGACGGGATCCACGAGGCGGAGTCCGACTCCGTTTCGGCCCGGATGGCACGAAAGCGAATTCGATAGTTGGTTTCCCGGAGGAAACCAACCAGATGGTTGTCTCAACATATTTGGCAACCCCTTGGGTTGGCTTTGGATAGAGCCATGGTTATTTAAACGTACGCTGCTTTTGAGGGCCATGGAACAGCGTTTTTGAACATGGTTAAACCACTGTAAGCAAACTGCTCGTCTTGCAGAGGGAACACCAGGTTATGGGAAAACCTTGTGAGCCTTGATTTTTTTGCGCGAGTATTTCGCCATACGGAAATGGGATTTGCAGTGACCAAGTGATGGTATCACGAAAAGGGTTACTTCCCACAACCGTGGATAGGGCTAGTCATTTGCCCGCCTCCCTGCTACCTGGGATCTCCCCATGAGCTTTGAAGGGTCACACACCCACAAAGGACTAGGGAGAAACCCTCGGGGGGGATGGTAGCTTCTAAGCATTTTCTACACGGATCCTGCTTTCCAGAAAACCTCCAACAGGGAAACGTTGCTGGTTTTCGAAGCGTGCTTTGGTTGCAAAAAACTAGGGACCAACCCTTGTAGAGATGTTTTTCCGGGCTGTGAAAAGCCATGGGCTGTTTATAAGAGGTTGGAATGGGTTTGTTTGTTGGCGGCATCACATGTGGTAAAGAAACTAAGCAGGGCTGCAGTAAAGTCCAAATTGACAGGGTCCACATTTGACCAAGGTTTTATTCGATGTTCGCACGAGCAAACTGGGGGTCGATTGCAACCGAATGAACAAACAGCGACTGAGTAGATGTGCGTGTGTGTTTTAGAGGGCCCGGCAAAATGGCTTTGGTATCCCTTTCGGTTTTCCTTTGCAAGCAACACAACAGGGTCCCGCGCCATTAAATTAAGGACCATGGTGTTCTCATGATGGCTGCCTGTGTGGCTGTGGGAAAAAGCAGGTCTTTGCCCTGCAGGGACCCCCAAAACCCGCAACGCGGAGCCCCCAAAGACCTCCCAAAAGTGTTTCTCAAAATCGGGGTACCACTCCAAATGGGTATGAGTCAAAATTAAACCACCAGGGGACCGCAGGTTTTGGTCTATGTGTCCATTTACCAGGGTTCTATTATGGGTACCTATTTTTGACCCATACCCAAGCAGCTTGGCTGACCAGGACTTTGGCATTAGCACCAGCGTGTTGGGCTACACGGTGGCGGCGGCGGGCACTTCCTTCCCCAACGTCTTCAGCGGCATGTGCGTGGCCAGGACTGCGCCGTGGGCGGAGGGGGTGTCCTCACCCTGCCCTTGTTTATCTTTTTTTGTTTTTAAGTCTAAGTTAGAAGAACCTACTTATAAGTCCCACAAGTTATTTCCAAAGCGAATCGGCCTGAAATGAAATTGTAGTTTTCCCTTGTTGTCTTTCTTAGTCACGGCCACCCGAGGCTAACCTTTTATTTGTGGGTCCTTTGGGGCAGATGTGCTGCAAGGCTCCTGAGTTCCTGGACTTCAGTCTTTTTAGAAGACCATACAGTTTGAGCTTCTTTGGGCAAATCAAGTCAGGAAGTGAGAAGATCGCTTTTTTAAACCAAAATCCCAACCGAAAATGGACAAACGAGTTGGGGGAAGATTCGCCGAAGAACTACTTTAGCCCATTGTCCCTCCCAGGATTCTTCATCCCAAGTCTTAGGTGAACCCTGCTTTAAGCTGACGGCTGGTGCTTTCCGTAGCCTCAGGGTTGCTCACCGAAAGGAAACCGATATTTAACTCTGGTTTAGCCGTGGTTTTGGCGACCACCCCTTCGGCCAGTTTCAACCATTTGGGTTTGTCTGAACGGGGCCTCCAACATGTGGTTTGCCTTTGGTTTCCATCAAATAAAGACATATTTCCACAAACCTAGAAGGTCCCACATAAGGCCCGGTTTGAACAGAATTTCAGGCTCGTGCAATTGTCTAAGGTCTTTGGGGTTCCGGAATCCCACTATTTGCAAGTAGATTGAGGTGAGCACTTCACTTCACTCTTCAAATGCCTCGGGCGTTTCTTTTTGGCGGTCAAGCATGTCGACTAGGCAAGTCGCCGTCGGTTTACTTTCACCCTCCCTTCAAAACAGGACCGTTTTCACCTGACTAGAACGAAACCATCGGTGGAGTAATGTTCACCACCGGAAATGGAAGAAAAAGGCGCCAGTGGGCAACTGGTGTTTGCAACCGTCTATTTGTTGACCTCCATTGAAATTTACATCTTAGTTTTTGGGCCCAAAACCATGTGGGGGTAAAACGAAGACACGCCCCCATGGGTTCCCTTCCAGCCCATCCAGAATGGGCCAATCAAACTCAACAAAAAGCACTTCCAGGTGGATGAGCCTTTGCTTCGCTGGTAGCCTCGGGTCAATTCCCCCAAAGAGGTCACAACAGATGAGCCACGCACGAAATGTCACACAGGTAATTTTATTCTGCTACCTTTTTTTGCTAGGGATTGTGGTAGCCCCTATATAGACCCTACCATCCATGTTTTTTTGGAGATTAAAACAAAGAGGGTTCATATAACCACCATTGTTTACCTCAAGGAGTTTCATCATCCGAATTGTGTCATTGCCATTCTTTTGGGGGTCGAAGCCTGAGACTTGGTAGAACCCCTTCCTCTTTCCTTCCGGATCCGTCCATCCGAACGGCCGCACGCCGGAAACGCTGCAGGCAGGGAAAGACCACCATGGCAGTGGCCAATGCACTGGGCGCCAACGTGCCTCGATGGCTTTGGGTGATATGATTTTGGATGGACCAATTCCGTTTGACACCGAAGAGACCCTGGAATGACTCGATTCCCTGGAAAAATGCCAGCAAACACTGGTGTTCAACGTGGTGCAGGATTTCGGCCGTCCACAGTAGCTCGATGAAAACCCTGGTCGGCGGGTGATGTCTTGATATCGAGGGACGTATTGATCGACTGGGTTCCCACTCATGGGAGTGGCTTCCTCCACCCAGGTGATGTTTATGTATCTTGAGTGCTATCGGGTAACGGATTTTGAGACTCCAACCTTTTTGTTGAAATGTTTCCGAGTTTCCATCGAACCTACAAAGAGTTAATTAAGATTTTTGAAGAGGGGTCAACAGCAACCAATATTGATGTAACCAGGTGATGTACTCTAAGATTGCCCTCTTCTTGCTGGTTGAATAGGCAGAGAATGAGTTGGAATGACTCCAAGAAAAACAAACACAAAGAACCATTCCCTGTGGTTTTGTAGACAATCCTCCAAGCCGGTTCGTGTCCAACCCTGAGCACCAGCAAGTCTTTCCAATGGAAGTGGGAGGGGTTTCCCAACAGGAAACAGAACTTTCCAGAGCCCGATGGTCAGCTTCTATGATTTTAGGCAGGCTACTCGTGGAGTCCAAAAAGGGGTCTCCAATTCGCAACAAAGAGCGATCCCGAAAATTGGCGGAGTCTTCGGTATGTGAACGTGTTTTTCTTTGCATGGTTTCGGTCTTTGGTGTGACCAAGGCCTCAGAAAAGTTGTTTGAAGCGGGGACGTTCTTTTCGTTGGCCCCGGAAAATTGCATTCAAAGAGGGTCCCTCAATTTCCCTAGTTTGGACCTCCAAACGTGGCAGTTTCAATGGAAACAACCAGTACAGTTGGAGCTTGTGAAGGGGAAATCCAGTGAGCCCTGACAAACAATTCCGACCTCCGGTGCATCGAGTTTCCACCTTTTCACCCGTCAGAAAGGTTCTCTAAGGTTCTATTGCCGTAGGAGACTCTGTGGGTCACTTCTCTATGGATTTTCCTTCGCGTGATCGCGTGCAGTTACGCTGTGCGAAATTCCAGCACCTCCTCCAACTTTTGAGTTTCAGTCTTGCTGCGTTGCTTAAGGAAAACCATCATTTGTTGGGTCCCCTAAAAAAGACACCTGTGTTGGGCTAGGGTGTAGTTGTTTAATTATTGCCCAAGGCTGCGACTGAGAACACGCATTTGGCATCCAGCCAAAAGGAAGGTGTTTGCCACTTTCAACACATGAGCAACTGCCGAAGTTACTGGCAGTCCATTGTTGCCGCGGAATTCCGTGCAAGTGGAACCCACAGCGGGCTGTGCAATGGGCTTGCTTGTGGGGAACACACAGAAGCAGCAGGAACCGCACATTGTTTCGAATGAGTTAAAAGGGTGTCTGGGTGATTGTCTATATACATGCATGTGTGTATATATATATATATATATGTATATTAATTCATGCGGGGAGTTCGGTGGGAGTTTGAGTGGGCTGGAAACAAACTTTCTAGCATCGACTGGCTGGCAGCTTCAAACTACAATTGTCTCGTTAAAACAACTCCTAGCTCTCAGTTCGAGAAGCACGATCCGGCTGCCGCGCAGCCTGCCTTTTCACTATCCTGCGACAAGGGGTATCGAAGAAGAACGGCCAACATATTTGGATAGCAAGAAGCGGCCAGGGACTTGACAGATCTTTGTCTGTCAAGCCTGCATCGGCAGTTCGCGCAGCATATGCGCCGCGGGTTTTTGCGCGCTTTAGGTGCGATCCAAAAAGGGGCCCTACAACGGCTATGAAAACACGCTGGGCGAGCCACGTTCCCGAAGGAAGATACTTTTGGCGGCCTGAAGCGCCGCGGCACAGAGTCCAGCGACAAGCCCACGGAGGCCAAGCTCAGGGAGGCGGCAGAGGCTTCGCACGGTTTCCTGAGCGTGCGGGCCTTCGTTGCGACGATGTCGGCGGGCGGAGTGTTCTATGCCGCCTACACAGCCGACAAAATGGCAAGGGCGTGGCTCGGGCGCGCCGCCCCCGCGGTGACGAAACAGAAGTTGACGCTGGCAGTCCTGGCACGCGCAGCTGGCGTGCATGCCGCCAAGGCGGCGAGGATGTGAGCGGCGACGGGCCAGGCGGCGCTCAGCAGAGCTTCAATTCGGCTTGCGTTTTTGTTTGTTGACTGTGCTTGACCGGCCAGCGGCTCCAGCTCCAAACTCAATGTGAAACAGGTCGAGAAACGTGCAAAGCGGGCCACGACCCAACGCGCGCGGGCTCTCTTGGCACGTGTTCAATCCTTCAACAATACCAAGGGCCTAGGGATTCGTTGCGGCAGAGATTTTCTGCCGCAATCCACAAAAAAAAGACGCTTTAGGGACTTGCGGCATTTCTTTCTAATTTGCGGCGCTTTTCTTTGCGGCGGGAATGAGGCGGAAATCGGCGGGAACGCGGCGGAAATCGGCGGGTCGTTGTTTTGCCAGGTTTTGTGGGGCAATGAGAGAAACTGAATCACTGAATCGCGCAAGCTTGTGAAAAGGTGGGCTGCGCGGCAGGCCGGATCGAAATCAAATCTTCAAATTCAAGACGGGTTTAAGACAAGTTTAGGATGAAATTCAGAGGAAGTTTAAGATGAAGTTACAGGCTACATTTGGACTAAAATAGAGAAGTTTAAGATGAACTTAAGATGAATTTAAGATAGTTTTAATATGAATTTAAGATAGGTTTAAGATGTGTCCAAGATGTGTCCTAGCTAAATTGGTATGATTGTAGATTGTATTTGTTTGCAAGGTTTGGACTATAATCTGCCATGTCGATAACCAACAGGAATTTCAACACCATGTGTCTGCTGGCAGGATGTTATCTGCGAAACTCATGCCTGCCAGGATGATACCACATACTACTTTGAAAGTAAGTGTTTGGATGATGACACCAATGCGAAAAGTTTGCTGGATACTTTGCAGTCTTATAAATCATATATTCCATAGAGGCCCAATATGAGTCTGTTTACCGTTTTCCTCGTTTTTTCACCAATTGTACTTGCAGTCAAATCGTTACAAGCAATGCTTTCATGGTCGTTTTGCTAGTTAGCCAATATGCCCATAAGTGGAGAACGTGAAGTTGGCACGCACCCACCTGACGTTTGTAGAGGCAATTGGGTCCGCGGTGTAGTCATGCAGAACATCCTGCCAGTGTCGCGCGATTCTGGGCACCACGCCGTGCAGATGGCAAGGCAAAGTCTTTTGTTGTTGTTGGTCACCCCCGCAAAGCAAGTGACCCTTTGCACGGTAATGTTCAGGTGTGTTCAGATGGATACTTCCCCGTAGCCTGAAACAAGCCACCTGCAGAGGAGTCTCGGGCGTTCCTTCCGTCCATGTGCGCAGTTGTTTTTGTTTGGGGCCGGGGGGGTGTTTGGGCGCAGCGATGTATAGGCCCTGTCGAGACTTGCCCAGCTGAGGTTCAGAATGTGTTCCTAGCGCTCGCGATTCCGTGGACCATCCAGTGTGCAATCAACAGGCGCGTGCGTTTTCGTCGGTCTGGCCACGGATTTCACTGGTTCGCCGTCTATTTCCAGTGGCGCCATGTTTTGCTCAAAGGGCAGTTCCATTTTCGGAGGCTTGCCATTCGCCTGAATTCAACTAACAAGATTTTTCGCGCGAAAATTCCCTAGAGGCCCATCAAGCCCAAAAAAATATTTTCGTCCGAACAGGCTTCCAAGAAACATGTCGGGCTCAAGTCTCGCTCGCTCGCAGGGGCAGCTTCGAGATGCCCTTTGTTGGCCTGGGGAGTGCGGTGGTGGAGATCTATGCCGCTGGTCCAGCGATTTTGGCTTCACATGAGCGTTGGTGCTGTTCTTGTTGTTGGCTTATGTCTAGAAAGGGCTGTTGGGGCGGGGGTGGGTTTTCGTTGGAGCGCCGGGGTTCGCGTGTTGTGCTTTGTGTTTTTCTCTGGGGCGGGCAAGGGGTGTTTGAGGCTTTGCTTGTTGACTGTCCGTTGTTGGTTAGTCATGGATGCCTGGTTGCGTCCTTCGTTTGCGATTGTAATGTTGACCCCGTATTAGTCTGTAACCCCCCCCCCCCCCTTGAAGGTTGGAAGGTTTTGGGGGGGCAAGATTTTGGAAGGTTTTTTGCCATGACCCCTAAATAATCTGGAATTGAGTTTCAATTGATTTAGTATTGCTGGGGCTTCCTTTCGAGATCTGGAATTGAGTTTCCATTTGATTTAGTATTGCTGGGGCTTCCTTTTGAGATCTGGAATTGAGTTTCCATTTGATTTAGTATTGCTGGGGCTTCCTTTTGAGATCTGGAATTGAGTTTCCATTTGATTTAGTATTGCTGGGGCTTCCTTTTGAGATCTGGAATTGAGTTTCCATTTGATTTAGTATTGCTGGGGCTTCCTTTTGAGATCTGGAATTGAGTTTGCATGGCCCCCCCAATGGGATTCCATGAAATTTGATGAGGTTTCCATTGAGATTGAGTCACTTTTCCATCAGGTTTGCATGGCCACCCCAATGGGATTCCATGAAATTTGATGAGGTTCCCATTGAGATTGAGTCACTTTTCCATCAGGTTTGCATGGCCACCCCAATGGGATTCCATGAAATTTGATGAGGTTTCCATTGAGATTGAGTCACTTTTCCATCAGGTTTGCATGCCACCCCAATGGGATTCCATGAAATTTGATGAGGTTTCCATTGAGATTGAGTGATATTAGGCTCGAATCTGGCTGATTAGGCAGGCATGGTCCAGCAATGGCATCTGGAACATCAAGCTCATCAGGCCTAGGCTCATGGGAGGAATTGTCAGTATCAGCTCTATCAGCTCACAATGAGGGGCTGGAATCAGATGAGGACCTGGCATCAGTTGGGCATGACTCTGCATATTGGGCCAACATGTACACAGGATTGGTCCATATTGGGAGGATGGAGAGGCCATTACAAGCTGAGGTCATTAATATCATTGGCAGGTTTGTTGGCCTATCCAGAGCTGATACATGGTGGGCATTGCCATTGGGTGGCATCACATGTCAGTTCTGCTCTCTGGCCAATGGTGGATATTCAGATACATGGACCATGATGGGCTGGCTCATTGCTTTTGCAGATGAGGCAGTGAGATGATGATTGGCCACAATGAGACTGTCTTCATTGAGACAGACATGTTTTAACATGATGCTATAGGAGAAAGTGATGGGCAGTGCATCAGTGCATGTGGCAGTGGTGAGGCTTCTGAGGCTCCCATATTGCTTTCCATGAGACTGTGGGATGTAGATTTTCATGAAATTTCCATTAGCCCCCATGAGTTTCCATGAGTTTACAGTGGGTTTCCATGAGGTTCCATGAATTTCGATGAATTACCATGCAGCTGTTGGCACTGGCATATCAAGAATCCAGCCATGAGTAGTACCATGCTGATGGGATTGGGTGCAATTGCTGTGATGGTTCTGGCTGTCATGATTATGCAACCAGTGCCATGACTGAAGAGAAGAGGAAACACATGTGAGAGTGTTGCATTCCAATGAAACCACCATGAAGAGTAGTCCACATGAGCTTCAGGAGATGATCCACCATGCCATCCTGTATGCCCTGATGGCCACTATGCCTGTCTGCTGCTATTTGGTATATTTGGGATTGATGATGATGCAAGAATTCCAGGTGGCTATGCAGCCCTGGGACACTGAAGCATGGGGGTGCATTGGGTGCATGGGTGCATTGCAGGACTGATCAGGCCCATGGTGGCATTGGATTTAGATGCTCAGCAGGAGAATCATCAGAATGAGAGGGTGGATATTGGAGAGTGGCTTGGATTTGTGCATGGGGGGGATGCCTGTGGTGCCTGGGGGGGTGGGGCATGAGTGCATGACAACAGCTGAGATTGGGCCAAGAACCATCAGGAAAAGGGCCACCCAGATGGCATGCTGGATGTTGGAGGAGAGGGATGGGAACTGGCATTGAGGATTATTGGTATGAGATATGTAGTGTGGCTGCACATGAGCATGGGAAGGGGGTGGGGAAGGGGGGATTGCATCACTGCATGGCAACTGAGGCTCCATTGTGGGTGAGGATTGGATGCATTTATATCAGGATGGTGCTGGCTGAGGATTTCAGTGCCCTGGCAACCATGCATGCATGATTCCATGAGCCCATGTGTGAGGCAGTTGAAACACCATGCCATGCTGACAAGGTGACATGAAGGATCAATACAATGATGCCTCTGCCAGCAATGCTGAGCTCTGTATGGAGATGCTGGCAAACCTGAAAACATGCATGGCAGATGGCATATTTTGGCCATATACAGGTGGCACTGATGAGTTCACTGGCATGATGCATGATGAGAACCCCCACAGTTACCTGGTAATTGGTTAGTTAATCAATCATGTGCCCATGAGAGCAAACCATGTGAGTTCCTTGCCATGAAAGCATGCTTCTGCCAATGTGAACTAAGGATGGAAGGATTGGATCAGGCATGAGTTCCTGGCCATCAAACCCTTGATGGTGAGTGAGAGGAGGGATGAAGTCATTGGCTTCATGAATGAACTGGACATATCATTAGAGCCATACTGGCATGCAGCGTCTATGGATGATGATTAATTAGCTGAGCATCATGAGCAAAAGAATGAAAATGTGCTGGGGGCATGAGCAAGGCCAATGGACCATGCAGTTGCATGTGCAGGCACTGATGGGCAAGCTTGGAATGTGAGTATGGCAGCACTTTGCAGCATTTTTGGCATCAAGCATTGGTAGCATTGTGTGCATCTGAAGCCATGGTGAGAATTGAGCCCATTCATTTGATGGCCATGGTGGTGGTCATGTGGGCTATCAGCTTGCAGGTGATGATGACCAATGAAGTGACTTGGATGCATCAGTGAACAAGCAGTGCATGCATGCATTGGAGAGAGAGATGAGTTAATGCATTGTCTGAGGGCATGATGCTGGCACTGGATTTGGCCATTGCCATATGCACATCAGCCTATGTGCTGCATGGGAGATTGAGGAAGTTGAACATGGCCTTGTATTACACCAATGACTATTTGATGCATTTGGATGGGAGGACATGGGTTGCTGTTGATGCATGCATGTGAATGTTGATGGATTTTGCATGTTTTCCTGGCAGGATGGCCGGCCAATTTAGTGGAATGAGGGACAAGGCCAATGTAGTGCATGCGAGGATCAGAGACATCAGGGGGTGGGTCCTGGAGGATTGGCAGAAAAGGACATGCAGTGATGAGAAGAGATTGGGTTTGGCGAGAAAATGGCTGCTCGTGGAGTATGATGCATGGATGTGTGCATCATTGAAAGCACCATGGGCAGAGATTTGAGCCATTGCTGCAAATAGTAAACATGTAGAACACATTTGCACATGGGTAGCATCATGTTTGGGAATTTATGACCTGTGTTTTGCAAGTGATTAAGGCACGCTGGCATGGACCAAGATGCAATGCACATTCATCAGAATGATGCTTAGCAAAGATACCAGTGACTTGGCATGAAACAATTAGCATGACCATTAACATTTCAAGAAAGAGAATGCATTGAATTTGCATCACTTTTGTAATACTGAGGTGAGATCTTCAATAGCTTCAATGATGAGGATGCAACATTCCATGAGCTTCAGGATGAGATGCTGCGCAACATGAAAGCTGCCACCATGACACACATCTTCAAGCCCATTAGCCAACATAGCCAGCATTTTGAAGACATGATGAGCGATGCTCATGGCACTGGAGGCTTGGCATCATAAATAATGCAGCATTTGCATGCTATTGACCAAATAGTTAATTAATTCACTAGCATGTCCTCATGCATTATCATGGGACCTAAGGATTGGTCCATTGGATCCACCATGAGCTGACATGCCTGAAGGAGTTCATTGGCAATGATGATGCCAACATGACAATGGCCATGAGCCAGATGGCACATATGCCAGAACCCAGTATTAAGCAATATTGGGATTGGCTGCAAATGGGGGCTCCCATCAATATCAAAGAGTGAGGATGAGCATGAGAGCATGAGCCATGCATCAGTTGCCTTTGTGAGTTGATGCTTTGTTTGGAGAAATATGAATGACACAATGACATGGCTCATGAACTTGACATGGCTCATGGACCACTGAGTCTGAGGCCCCATATTTGGACACACACCTCTCAAGAGCTCATGCCAGCAGCGCATGTCAGCTGTATTGAGACGTGTCCAAATGAGACCAGGAACCATTAGATATGTTGATTGATGGATTTCATTATGACCAGAATTGGGCCTCAGTTCATGGGTTCCACTATTACAAGCAAATCAGAGTTGCAAGATGCCAAAGCATGGGCTGGCTGGTGGGGGGATGAGGCAAGGTACCAGGTGAGCATGAGTTGAAACATGAGTTGAACCATGAGTTGAAACAATTGAAACCATGGATGAGCTGAAACATGTGGACTGGTTTGAAACATGAGCTGAAACATGGATTGATCTACAGTTGCTTCATGCAGCTGCAATAAGCTCATCAGCTATAGAAGCATAGCCTCATCCTCATTGGATCAGTGTGATGGCCATGAAAACCCTGAAGACCATGCAGATGGCTATGATGAGCATGAAGGCCATGCTGCTGGTGGTCATGCTGGCATGCAGCATTCAAATGGCATGGCAGCGTCCTGAGCCTTGGCAATTAAGCTTGGGCATTGCACATGTTAATCAATTTGTTTGCATTTGCACTGATTGATTGAGGACATGAGATTGATCATTACACTCACATGGGTGATGGGCATGGCCTTGTGGATATGCTTCCACATGATGATGTACATCAACAAGATGATCAGCAGGGTGCAAATGTGCAGTGAGAAGATTAGCAATTTGGAAATGAGGACATGCTTCAAACATGACATGGGTTTCATGCACTTAAACACATTATTCATTGTTCTTGCCAGGATGGATGAGAAATATGGAGGAGTGAGGGATCGATCCAGGCATCTCAAGGGCAGATTGTTGAGCTTGAGGGGATGGGTGTGCATGAGCCTCTGGGCAATAATTATACATGAACTGATATGAGCTGAGCCAATGCAATCCATTCAGTGATTAGTTGATGGCAACTTAGGCTGGGCATCAAGGAGCTGCCCTATGAAGAAGAGGACATCCCAAATGAGGACATGGCTCCTGTATGAGCATGATGTGTGCGTGCATGGTGCATGCAAAGACTCATGGATTGAGATTTGCAACATGTCTAAACAGTGGCAGGTTGAGTAGTGCACTAATCAAATGATTAGTTAGGTTGTATCTTTTGGTATGAGCTTGGGCCACACATGAGACTAACTAAGGCACATTGAGCTGGATCCAGGTGGCATGTGCAGCCATCCACATGGTATTGAAGCCTGATGAGAGCACCTGGGCATGACCATATGAGCATGACCAAATGAGTGGACATGATCAAATGATTATCATTGCTTTGCATCACCAAATTAAGGTGAAGTCTGGGACACGAGGAATGACAATGGAGCCACACTGCAGGAAGTGATCGATGAGATAGGGTTGAACATGGAAGCTGCCCGATTGCCACTTGGTGAGATAAGTGCGATGCACCAGTTAATGCACATTAGTTAGTGCACTACATGTCATGCATGACTGTTGTTATTGTAATTAATTAGATTGAATTCAGGACCAGCATCATGAGTCCATGTGCTTATGGCACAGATGAATGGGATCAGATGACACAGCCCCATTCTGACTATAGTGCCTTGCATGCTCTAAGTCATTAGTGATGAGAGATCATGAGTGTTTGCATGTTCAATGGCTAATCCAGGATGGAATGACTGGTTCTATCATGAGCTATTTGCAGTGCATACTGCCATTGGCAACGACCATTGCAAGCTGGAGAAGGCTATGAAGATGATGAAGGGATTGCCTGAGCCATCCATTGCTCCAATATATGATCACTATTTTGGAGATGCTTCATCTCATGAGGAGAAGCATGAGAAGAAATGAGGTGGCATGTTCGATGGAATGAGCCCATGCATCAGCATGATGAGGATTTGCATGCTTGCTCTCAAGATCATGTGCCATGAGAGCACATGGTGCATTGAGTGGGGATGTGAATGTTAACCATGTGATTAAACAATGAGATAAACTAAATGTTGGCCATTTCAATTTTGAACCTGCTGGGCATGGTGCTAGTATTTCTGATCAGGATGCAGCTGGATGCAAAAAACATGAATTCTGCTTCTACAGTAATTCATTAGTCATCATGGAGATTGAGTTTCTGATGGTGCACTGTGTTGAGTTGAGCATGTTGTTGCTAGTGTTGCATGCGCATTGAACTGTATGGCCCAAATGAAAGCTCATTGTAGGATGGAGACAGGCTATTGCTGATTTGATCTTTCTGATGTGGGCAATGGTTCCATTGAAGAATCGGTTTGCAGCATTGGCCTATGAGATTGATGAGGGCATGGGTGGCACTATTGCTGGCAATGCTGGCAATCAATGCCAAGACCTTATGAGTGATGAGAGCAGCAACATGTTCTTTGATTGGGATTTGTTGGAGCAGCATGAGGAAGCATTCAGCTGTGCCAGCATCACCAGCCACATGGAGCATGACAAGCACATTCAGGAGGGAAGCAAGAAGCATGCACAGAATTGCAAGAAAACATGCAGCAAAATGAGGATGACACACAAGGAGCATCATGAGGAGCAAGGGCATGGCAAGATCAAGAGAAACACCAGCCTGAGCAAATACATCAGGATGAAGATAACCAGCATGAGGCATCAAAGATCAAAGCATTTCCAGCAAGCAATGAGGAGCATGAAGAAAGCTGCAAAGATGGCAGCAAAACATGAGAAGAAACTGCACAAGCACCAGCATGAACAATGCAGCAGTGCATACTTTGACTGGGATGAGCTTGACAGACAAGAGCAGCAGCGTGATGAGCATGAGCATGGGAAGCAGCATGGTGGCATGTTTGATTGGGATGCACTTGAGAATGAAGAAGAGAAGAGCATCAGAATGCACATGAAGAGTGTCATGTGTGCTGATGCTTTCTTTGATTGGCATGAGCTTGACAAGCAAGAGAAGATGAGAAAGAGACAGAGCATGAGCAGCTCCAGCAGCATCTCATTGCATGAGATCAATGAGAAGGCAACCATGAGGCAGCAAAGGTGGATGAGGAAAATGCAGATGAGTCATTTGCAAAAGCTGCAAGCATGTACAGCAAAGAGGCATGAGAAGGCCTGGTTGTCTTTTTTTGGGGCTGGGGCTGATGGACCGGACTAATTAGGGGGGGCTGATTAATTGGGGGTGCAAGGGGCAAATGTGGGGTACCCTTTGAAACCTTCCAGACTTGAATTTTCTAGTAAAGGATTTATCAAGAAATCGACCATTTCAGAACACCTTTTTTTTTCTGGCTTGGGCAGGCCCAAAAGCATCCACCAAGCTTCAAGATGAGAGTAGGAGGTGGAGATGAGAGCCCTAAGCAAGGCAGCAGCATGAAGAGAAAGGCATCAGAAGAAAGCATGAGCCCAATTGAGCCAAAGAACCTTTTCAGGACACCATCCAGAGAAAGCATGGCAAGCAGCATGAGTCCACAATCTTCCACATCAGCAGCATCAGCTAGCACCAAAAAGCAGTTTACATTGGCCAGTGATGAGAAGACTGCATTGGCAGATGTGCCAGAGATTGCAGAGCTGCCCATTGAGAACGCGATGCCATGCAAAAAGAGAATGACCGCAGAAGATGTCATTAGAAAATTGGCAGCAAAGGGTGAGCTGACCATCAAAGGGCAGACCATTGAGATCAAGAAGCAAGAGATGCATGAACTACAAAAGCAGATAGGGAGAAAGAATGGGATCTATGGTGGCAGGCCACAGAAAGCAGTGATAAGAGGAGTCCTGGGAGGATCCAGCTCCAATGTAAGGCAGAAGCATGAGAAGCCTTTGAAGCATGAGATCCCATTGGAGGTCAAGAATAAGGTGTGTATGGAAATGCATGCAGCAAGACATGAACATGCAACTGAAGCAGAGCTCATCAGAGTTTTTGCAGGCAAGTATTCCATCAGAGCTGACCAGCTCAAAGCAGTATGGATTTCCAGAAGCAAATGGGCTGATGAGAGCGCCAAGCATGACAGCAGCAAAAGCAGCTTCAGCATGAGAAGCAGGAATGCCATGAGCATTGGCAAAGGAGCCAAGAAGAAGACTGCAGAGAGATTGAGGGCATCAGGAGGAGGAGCCAAGAGAGAGTTTCCACATTTGGTGGACAAGGTTGCCACATGGGTTGACATGGAGAGATGTCATGGACATGCTGTTCTCAAGCGCCATATCGCTTGGAAATGGGAGATGCTTCTTGAAGAGGAACAGCAAAAGCTGCAGCATGAGATGGATCAGCTGGATGATAAGGACTCCTACACATGCAGATCTTTGCAGAGGTCCCACTCCAGAGCACAGAAGCAGCTGCAGACCATGAGAAGAAGTGATAAGGCAAAGGCAAAGAGAGCTGATGTGATCATTGGCTGGATTGGTGCAAAATATTGGATGCCCAATTTGGTGACCCAGATTACAGAGATTGAGCCGCAAACTCGTGCTGAACTCACATGGTGGCATCATGACTTTCTCATGCACAAGCTTGCCAAAAGAGATGCATCAGAATTGCAAGACATGTTTGCCAGACCTGAAGAAGCAGTCCAGCATATGAACTCATGTGTTCTGGCATTCAGCGATCAAGTGCCTCTTTGGGCAAAGAGGCAGACCATGAGACAAGTCTTTGCAAAGCATGAGACAAGGCAAGGTGCAACGCCAACACATGAGGTCAGGAAGCAATTGGCAGATGAGCTTTCCAAACAAGCCATGCAAAAGGGACTGCAGCAGCCAGCCATAGCTGATGACAATGAGCATGAGCAAGGCATTGTGCCTGCTGGCGAGGCTGCCACTGAGAGCTCATGGAAGATGAGCATGCCATTGCCTGATGGCAGCACTGGCAAGATGCATCCCACAACCATGAGGGAGGCAAACACTGATAAGTTCAGAGTGACATTTGAAGCTCATCAGTATGTGACTGGATGGTTTGACCCAAATGCAGAACCTCAAGGACATGTTGCCAAAGGAATTTTGGTAGTGGCAGGGCAACATGCAAGATTGTCCAACATTGGGCCTGATGACAGATGGCTGCATGATGAGACAATTGAATATGCTGGCAAAATCAGAAAGCACATTGCTGGTGAGAAGTGTGGGAGAGCATTGGAAGGATGGAGAAAGATTCGAGCATCCCATCCACATCTTTTTCGACATTTCACAGTTATGTCACAACCATCGTGCAACATGGACAGCATCTGCATGGCATGGAACATTCAAGACAGTGCACATGAGATGCCAGTGTCACTCTACCAACGTGATGCATATGGGGCAGCATTCAGTGATAGCACCACAAAGATGAGATATTTATCTCATCAAGCACAATCAACAATACAGCCAAAGATGACCAGTGCCATGCAGCTGACAGATACAGATTTCAGCCATCAGTTCAAGGCAGCAATGAAATTACACATTGATAGGAAGGTGGAGGACATGCAGAGAAATTCCACAGAATTGCCCAAGATCAGCAACCTGGACATAGCTTTTGCTGTAGATGCTGCTATGCAGCAAATGGTGGAGGCCAATGAGGAGAAAGCATGGGTTTTGGCTGGCCTCAGGCGCAATGGATTCCTTGCACTCAGACCTGATGCCACAGGTAAGATGAGATGGTGTGGTGAATCAGCAAAACATGGCTGGACAATAGATTGGCGCATGTTCTTGATGAAGGCTGCACAATCAATGAGCCCAATTGGGAGAGGATAGATGGAGCCAAGGAGCTGAGTGATCTCATAGAATGGGATTATGCACAGCCAACACCATCACATGCTGACATG
>CAUJNA010003090.1:300000-350000 GCA_963377175.1 Effrenium voratum | reverse complement strand
CCCGCCTCGGCCCAGCCGAGCGTGCAGCGTCTGCTGTTCGACTGCGAGCAGCAGAGCTGGTCCAGTGGCGATGCAGGAACGGACAGGTTCTGGCGTCGCTGGAGCCGCTGGACAAATGAAGTTGCATCGGCCGAAGTGGCGAAGGAATCGCCGAGGCAAGGGCAAGGCAATGCGTAGGTCCAGGAGCGCGTCACGGAGCCAAGAGTCAGCGGCGTGCTGGGGCAGCGGATGTCGTGCGAGGAAGTCGCACAGAAACGCGCGACAACCAAAGCAGAGCATTTTGCGGTCAGTGTCAGAGCTGTGTGAGAGGTCAGCGTCAGCGCAGCGTCTGCGTCCACGGACCGGAGCTGTGGCGTAAGTACGCCACGGCAGCGTCGGAGTCCATGGACCAGAGCTGCGGATCCGGGGCCATGTGGTAGCGTGGACCAGAGCTGGTACGCTAGCAGGGCGGAACGTACTGCATGTCTGAGCCCAGGGACCGGATCTGCGGCGGTGGAGCGCAGCTTCTGCGTCCACGGACCAGAGCTGTTGCAATAGGCGTGGGCCAGAGCCAGCGCAGCGTCTGTGTCCACGGACCGGAGCTCCTGCGCAAAATAGGGCGGACGGAGCTGCGGGTCAAGTTGCGCGGTCTGGCTAGAGCACGTGCGCGGGCTGGAGCTGCTGAAGCTGAGGCTTTCTCGCTGAACACTTTGATTGGCTGGACGTCCACTGTCGTGACCAGTGCTGGGCTGTGCTCGTCACTTCGAGGCTTGATGCTGGCGCAATGTTGAGAACTGTTTGCGAGATGGTGACCGAGATTCAAAGGTGCGGCGTGCGTGCGAAGGTTACAGACACGTCAGACAGGCCTGGCCAGCAGGAGGCCATGCTTTTCGCACCAAAACGTTGGTGGTTGAGCTGGGTTTGCTGGGGCTTGGCCTGAGGCCAGTCTTACGTCAGACAGGCCTGGCCAGCAGGAGGTCATGCTTTTCGGAGTTTTCCCATGCAAGAGTGTGTCCTTTCATGCTGGCTCTGTGGCAGATGGTGGTGTGTGGCCAGCATGGATTGGTGTCGCGTTGGTTTAGGTTGGTGCAAAGTTGGGCGCTGGCTGTCCCACAATGAACGGGTTTTAGGTGAGGGGCCCCATCCAGAACTCGGGCTATCAAAGGGTGCTCGAAAGAACGCCACTAGCTTGCCATGTTCAAGACTGCAATTTCTCGGGACGACCTCTGGCTGTCTCTTTTCCCTCCTGCCCACTTGCGAGGCGTACGTGTTTGAACATTGTCTTTGGCCATTGTTTGGGGGTCCAGCGAGGTTCAAGCTCCCCCCCCCCGCCCTGCAAATTGACATGGACCCCCCCCCCAAGAGTCTGGCGAAAGGGAGTGCCCTGTACAAATGTGTTTTTTTCATTGTCCCTGACCGTACTGAAGCAACAAAGCAAGCGAGACGAGGCAAACCCGCTAGCCCAAGGACCTACGCCATCTACTTGTGCGTGGCGCTGACACAAGACACCAAGGGCTGCCCATCCTGGCCCTTCACCCAGTATTGTCAGACTTGAACCCAGACCTCCAGCGGACCTTTTTTCCGCACCGCTTGGTTTGACTAAAATGATGACAGTCAAGACCTAAATCCTAGGTGGAGGGTTGATACCAGGTCCAGTGGTGCCCTGCTTGCGAGATCTCTGGATGCCACAACCCTTTTCGCCTTGGCTTCCCGCCTGGTTTGGGAAACTGTTTGGGGCTGTGGAGCAGTAAGGGTTGCTTGAAAGGATCATGGTGCCAATTTGCCCCAAAGCGTCCTGTAGTGCCTTTTGGTTACCTGTTGAGAGCAATTCCCGGAGGATTCCCTTTTCAGGGTTTTAACAAATTGGACCTAGGTGTTAAAGGCCAAGCAAGCAGCGCTCTCTGTTTTCCCATGGAAATCCACTGGAGGTTTTGGGTAGGCGTCGAGGTCTCGTTTGTTCACAAAGGCATGGCTTTAAAGGTACAGATTTGGAATGGATCTTCAAAAACTCCATTGAATACATGGTGCTGTTGCAATGTGTTCTTCTCCAGCATCATCTAGACATTGCTCTGAGACCGTCCGAAAAGCGGTTCCCGATTTTTTCGAGCGACCCGCTTGGTTGGGCGAAGCGTGACAGACAGCCGCTATCGCTGGCGGACAATTCCCAACTGACACTTGCCGGTGTGAACTGAATGAATGCTTCGTGGGAAGTTCAGTTTGCTGAAGAGTTTGTGGAACTTTGGGTTTTGCCTTCAAGCTTGGAACGATACTGTTTGAACATGCAACGGTGGCCCCTCGCATGTGCAAACACGCTTTGGAGTGTCAACCGCTAACCCGGAACAGAAGCAGCTGTCTTACTTTTTCGGCCAACGTATGGTTGTTTGTAACTGTACTGCGCGCGAGAGATCCGCGAAGGAGCGTGTTTAGAGAAAACTGCTCGGAGGCATGCTTGCACGCTGCATATTTGCAGACCCCACTCCCTTGTAGACAGGGAGACGCGCAGCGCCTTTACTTGCGTCCAAAATTCCCTGTGCTGGGACTGATGCGAAGCAAAACGTTGGATGGGCGATTTCTGGAGCAAGTTTGCAGAAATATCAGCGAATAACCGACAAAAACTCGTGGAGCACAGGGCCCAGGCGATGCAATCAGAAGTGAGGTGGCTGACTGCAGCGGCAGCAATGGCTCCAGAGCGCAGGCCACAAGCAAAAGGGGGTGGCAATGGAGTCGCGAAACATTCGCGAAAGATATGCTTCCCGCAAAGAATTGCCCCTTCCGGAAGCGGGAATTTGAGGAGACGTCATGTTGATTTGTTGGTCCAGCTTGTTGCAAGTGGGAGCCAAGCTTGAAAAGGGCACCCTTCAAAACCCACGCGCGCACAGAGATACGCATATATATATGAATATATATAAACACTGGAATCTACTAGCTAAGTTGAGCATCGAGCTTAAGATCGGGCTACTCTCTGGTGTTCACGCCGGGAAGAGCCTTTGCCAACGCATGAGAGCAAATGTACATAGGCCAATCGTCCCAGTGCATTGCAGTCCTGTGCCTTTCTCTGGATTCCACAAAAAGGAGTCGGAAATACGCCGAAATTATTCGGTAGATGCCATACGATTGCATGTATGCTAATAAGAAACGAATGGGGAGCTTTTACCATGTACTCCAGTGTATGATACTAAGTCCAAACATGTTCAGAGTCAGATTTGGTTTGCTCAACCGGCCATCTGAATCTGGGCACATTGCAGCGAGCTCAGAAAGAAGGGGGGAGGGGGTTACAATATGTTGCAGTGCTAAATATGAAGGCGCCTTTTGCTTGGAGGTCCCTTTTTGAGTTGGGTGACTTCTGTGTGAGATCAGGGTGCTGTTGGCATGGTGCAGCTCGCTGGGCGTAGAAAATTCATCGGGACTGACAGACTTTGCCCGATACATCGCGGCATGTCTCACTGGGCGCCAAATTGCGATCTGATTTTTTGCCCCAAAAGGAGACCATAAATGGGATGGAATAATGTGTTTTTCCAGACCTCCTAGTAGACACCCGGAAATCTCGTCCTGCATCTTATTGACTTGGTGGTTATCAGCCATCCCCTTGAGTTTTTATTTTTTAAGGGTTTAGCGGGGGGGGGGGTTCCATTTAACCCACGAAAAAAAAGGAACAAAACAAAAGGTTTAGCTGTGGATCTGAGGATCAGCTGAGTATGGTTGGTGCAAAAACAGCAACATACAAGTTTGTCGAATTTTCCCTGTCCGGTCATTTGGCACCCAGTGCTGATGGGCAGAGTACAGTCATTGCACTGTGACCGCGGTAAAACCACGGGATCGCTTATTTAATCTTAAAGAAACTCGCCGGAGGCCAAAATGGAGGGCTCGCCCACGTAGTTGGCACATCTGTTCGCGTCGGATTTCAACGACAGGATGCGACTAACAGCTAGTTTGCTGAGTTAGTTCACTCGAAGCGGTTTGTTGGCAAGTTGTTTCATTTTAATGAAGGCTCATAACACGTTTTCTGGCCGGTAGACTGCCAGGCAGAGAAAGAAGGAAAGACACCACCCGGGGCAAACTTCCGCTGCTGGGGAAGGCCCCCAGTTTTCAACATCCGGGTACCTGTTAAACAAAGAGGGCAGTGTGTATATATATATATATATTATTGCTTACTTTTGATTTCGAACTGAAGCTTGCAGAAGAACAAGTTCCCCAAAAAGTAAAACGGATGCGCACTATGTGATATACTAGGAATACTGGGTTACCTCTTCCCTGCTGTTGGATTTTGGCAAGTTGCTGGGCAAGCTTGGCAGAGTAGTTTGGAAGGCACAAATAGGGCTAAGTATGTCATGTTTGGCTCCTTGCATTGGGGAATGTTCGCGCAACTGCCTTCTCAGGTACCTGCGAAAGTGCCTAGCTGCTTGGCTAGAAGCCCCAACCTGGTCTTGAGTTTCTCGATGCGACTCCGCAGCTGTCGCATCGGCCAAGCGAAGGGAAGCGGCCCCTCTGGGGGAGGGGCCAACGGCCCGCGCCTGAGCTTTCGGAAGGCATCGTTCCCGATGTTTTTTGTTTGGGAAATCGGTTGAAATCTCTTTTGGTCCCTTGTGAAGTGAGCTTCCTCAGGTGATGTTTGAGGGGAATATGTCGGAACCCGCGGAAGGGGGCCGAACCGTTCAGTTTCGGCAAAGATCATAAAAGGCTGAATAGTTCCAACCACTCGCTCACATGTTCATCAGGTAATTTGCTTTTTTTACAAATTCATTTTGGTTGTTGATGCTGGAGGAGGCCAACAGTGGACGCACTTGCTTGAGAGGATGGATTTAGCTGATGTGTAGGGTTTGTTTTCCGTGAAGGAAGCCACATGAGGATGCGATGCTCCAGTCTTTAGTTTTGACATAAAGCGCCACAAGGGGATGGTGCAAGTGACCGCCAGGCTTTCCTGGCCCGATCTCCACGGAAGCCAAGGAAAGAAACGCCTTCTTGTGGTTGGCCGTGCTGAAATTCACATTCACCAGCTCCAGAGGATCCCGGACAATCCCCGTGCGAGGCAGGTAATGGAAGGAACAGGATGGCGCTAGTCGCCTTGATTGAGCCTGACTTTTGTTCTGATGGGGCGAGTTATTTCATTAAGCCCTAACGCTTGGGTTTTGTCTAAAGGGCGGGGTCCCTGCGGATGGGGAAGGTACCGCAACAAACGTCAAGGTAGTTGGGAAAGGAGGCATGCGCCACGCTTGTCCAATTTTAAGCCGGGAGATTCCAAGGATGTTGGGTTCACAGGGGACGTTTACGCTGCAAGTATTCGGTGGAACAAACGGTTGGATGGGTTTTTGTTGCACTTTGTTTCTGCTTGCATACGGGGACTGACTGAACCTCAACCGCAAACCACGGGGATGTTTTTTTTTTGCTATGTGGGCTGCTAGCAACATTCTTGGAAGTATTCTGTTGGTCGCAACCTAAATTCCCTACGAAAACCAGGGGGAGACCATCCAATTGGTCCCATGTTATGTTGAGGAAACGTGTAGCTTTATTTGTTTCCTTGCAGAAACAGTAATATGGGTGCATATGTCGAAATAGAGGGGCCCAAGAATGGTTCGTGTGGGTTTTCCGTTGGGTTTTCTTGTTGGTTTCTCTTGAACCTGCAAAAGGGTACGACAAAGAGAACAGCCCATGTTTTGTCCGCTTAAGGCCATGACGTCGATGGCTGAGAAAGGAGGCCTGAATTGAACGCTTTGGGGTTTGGGGGTGTTCTGAGGGTGTTTTTTTTGGGGGGTATGTTTGGACCCTTCCAAAATGCAGTGGTTTTCTTTTTGGATTCCCTTAACTACAAGCAAACGGGGGTACCCTAAGAAAAGGAAGCACGCCCATTTGGAGGTTCACTCAACTGGCCACACATATTGGGGCGGCGAGGCAGTGATTAAAGTTACCAGCTCGGCAGCCCCAATTACCACCACACTCACTGGGCCACGTGTTTTCCAAAAGCATGATTCCCATATATTAGCCCATATATGTCCATCTTTGATGACCAGTTTCAAATGAGTGCTTTTTTGAACGAGAAGCAGTTGGAACACATAACAAAGGGGCTGAGACGGGTGGTTGTGATGCCTTTGACTTGGCTTGATTCGCCAAACGAGGAACGCTGCCAGAATCTCCGGAATTGTCTGGAGGGATCCCGCGTCATGAAGACCTTTGCCTTGTTTTGGTCTTGTTTACCCCGAGCCAAGAGCTGTCTCCAGCGTTTCTGTTGGGTCCCACGTGGATCGCATTTATTCCGCGCATTTTTTTTTTCGAAACGAGCCATGAGTGAGGGATCTCTATGGGTGTTCTCAACGAAAATTCTGCTACAGGAAATTCACTCGGCCTTGACTCGGTTTTGGTTGGTCTTTAGTGTCTTCCCAGTGCAATTTCTTGTAGCTGGTTTCTGTGAGGTTTCTGCTTTTATTTTGGAACCTGAATGAGTTTTACAGCTAGAACAGAATCAAACACACCCTACGGAGTCAGAAAATGCCGGTATAGAAACAACGTGGAAGGGAAACAAGTTGTCAGGTAAGATTCCGACCCCTCCAAGAATCCAATAACAGTTCATGTTTGACCCCGGATGAAAAAAAAACAAGTCTATTTGTTAATTTTTGGCCCGGTGTCCTTGGTTTGAGGGAGTTTGTTTCCAGCCCATGTTTTTTGTTTGTACTAGATGGGACAAAATCCGGGGTCAACCTCAACTGGAATGAGCAGGGTTTTAAGAATGAGCCTGGGGATTCCCTTAAAGGAAAGCACAAGGGACGGTTTAGAGGGGTGATTCCAATAAGTTAACATGGTTCCCAGCCAGCCAGTTCCTAAACGGTTCCTTTGGAAGCCTTGGGCCCAAGCCATTGGTCTTTGGAGTTGGACCCCTTGTGTGTGTGTTACATGGGGGGGTTCCCCCCGCCCCAAAGAAAGAGAAAGGGGACACACCTAGAGGGTGCCGTCGGAGCGGCTCGATGGATCTCCTAGCGAAGGGATGGACAACTCTGGGCGCTGAACAAATATGAAGCCTTTGCGAAGCAGAGGGTAATCAGTCTTTCTTCCGGTGTCATTTCTAGAATCCAAATACCTAGGTTTTCCCTGGGCTCCTTTTTCTGCATTGTTCCGTTTCGAGCAGAAAATCGCTCATTTCACCCACACTCAACTAGAAAAGAGAACGCTCAACTGGAAAATCGTTCTGGGGTGTGTCCGCAAAGTTCCACTCATTTCCCGCTGATTCCGCTCATGCCCCGCCGATTTCTGCTCATTTTCCGGGATACAACTGCCAAATCATGATTTCCGCTTATTTCATGTTGTTCCGCTCAAAACCTGAAACGAGCAAGAAGAATGCTCAGAGCCCTAAAAAGTGATCAAATGCTCAGAGCCCTAAAAGTGATCAAAGTCAAGACCTAGGTATACGGCCCAATGTGGCCAGCAGCCAAGAATAGTTGCCGAAGAAAGCCGCTAGCACAGGATGTGCCAAGATCGCATGGCTGTCGCTGATGAGGAATTATAGGTCGATATCAACTAAGCAAGTAAGTGTGTGTGTGTGTGGGTGTGTGGTGTGAGTTTTTGTGTCTGCGTGTCTGTGTGTCCGTCTGTGTCTGTGTGTGTGTGTCTGCGTTTGTGGGCGGGGCTCATATGTGGGGCCATTGCGTTTTCCTGATGCACCTGTACCATTTTATAGGGTCATGTTGAGGGGAACTTTCTATGAATTCGCCAGGTTCAACCAACAAATCCTGGGTGAACATTACCTGTTCATGTTTCTTGTTTGTTCCTTCTTTTTTCTTCTGGTCAAATCCGAGCCGGTGACTCAAAGTGATTAAAAAGAGGAAGCCTGCCCCCATGGTGACTCGCAAATATGCCACCAGGTGCTAAATCCTACCCATGGTGCTCACTTTCCAAGTCAGGACACGAAATGCATGGTTCCCGAGGGGTTAAACTTCTTGAATGCAGACCCCCCTCTTCGAGGGACCTTCAGAAAACAGACACATGTTTGGTACCACAGGCAACCCGAATTATTTTAGCAATATTCGGAACTTGTTGAAACCGCGCGGAGCATGGACATATTTGTGCTCTGTGAAACGTTGCGCCCCATTTCAGCTTCTAGCGCGGGTTGTTGGGTCAAAGAGCACTTGCAAACGGGCCTGAAAAGAGGGCCTGGTGCCCGCTTGGTGCCCGTCTGATAGACCGCCAGTCCAGCCCTGGTTTTGGCTAGCGTTGCATTTATTCGGCTCAATTCTGGGAACCCAGCCAGAGCTCATGCAGGTCCGTACAAGCCTTAACGGGTCCAGCTAGTGCTCCAACCATCGAAGCCGCGTTTCCAAAACTGGTCAACCGCCGCACTGGGAAGTGTCCTTGAGAAGGAGCCCTTGAGAAACAGGGAAGCATGGGGTCCCCCTATTTTTTGACACGCTCGTTAGCGTTTAGAAGTATAACACGGGTCCCCAGTATTTGACATATGAACATATTTTTGCTGGGCCCATTATCTTGTCTGTTTTTGGAGATTATCAAAGTCAGAAGCTGAGGTTGTTTCCCTTCAACCTACCACTTCGGGGGTGACTTTGATAATTGTAAAATAATGGGGTCAGTTTTGGAAGATGTGGTGTTTTGCTATTTTGTCCCTTCGGGCCCTTGTCAGGCCTTCGCCTAGTGGCTGTCGCCGACAGCTCAGCCAGATGGGATCTGATCCCGAGAGAGATCCCCAAAGAGCCCGAGGATCCGCGGCTTTTTCAGCCGTGGGAACAGAAGCAGAAGTTTTGGCTCATGTTACAACCCATTGACTGTGTTCGGAGTGGGTGTTTCTTTTTCTTCTTCTTTTTTACGGGACCCCCCCAAAATGGGTGGTTTCCTTCCTTGCAAACCACAAAAAAATGGGTACCCAAAAACAAAGACGAGCCCTCCCCCCCCCACCCGCATGTGTCGTACAAGGAACACCGCGCTCTGAATGAGTCCCTTCCTTTTGAAGCTCACACTCGGGTGCCCAAAAAGTCACACCCAGAAGGCAGACGGGTGTGCGCTAGTGGATGCCAGTGGATAACCCCATGTTTTGGTGTGTCCTTTTTTGAGAGTCCCTTTTGTTTGGTGCTTTTAAAGCAAGTCAAAAGGAAAACCCTTTTTTTTCGGCGGGGTCCCCAACAAAAACGACACCCCGTTTTGGGTGGGTTTGAAAAGGGCATTAGACGCCGGCCATTTGGAGCGGAGCATCTATTTCAAGAACGCGGAGAATTGGCCAGCGCAGTTGCCCGGAACCCGCTGATTCCCCTTATGAACAACCCCCACCCCCTCCAATAAAAGAAACTATACCACTGGGAACCCCGGAGAAGTCGAATCAAGTTTTGGCATGCGGTATGCCAACTCCATTTTTAGGATCCCTCTTTTTGGTTTAGTTTCCCTTTTTCTCTGTTTTCCCAACATGTTGTTTCTCTTTGGATGAGGTCCCCTATGGATTCCCCTTTGAACAATCCCCCCCCCAAAACTTGCTGGTGCTTGGCTGGCCATGAGGCAATGACCCCTATGAACCCTCCCCGCGTAGTTTCCCTTAAGGGCATCCCACGGTTCATTCCCAAACCTTTCTGTTGCTTCCCTACTGAGAACCAGGACGATGATTGCAAGCAAATAATTTCAGCAGCGCAGACACGTACCAGCAAAGGTACAAACATATATGTGAGAATAATAAAACACAAGTAAATTCATCAGTGCAGCATCCATCAGCAAAACAAGATATCCATTCGCCTTGGAAACACGCGAGCTCACGAAGAACTTGAGACCGCGAGCACGCGGCGCGAGCTTTGAGGTGAGCCTCTTGGGCCTGGTCTTGGCCTTGCTCGTGGCCTTGAGGCCGGTGAACTGGACTAACAACTGGGGCAGACTTAGGATACATTTTACGCTCTACCAGTGACTCAAAGGGAAGCAACAAATAGAGTATACATGCTATAACTGGGCCTAAGTCTGAAAAATGCCACGGGCACAGCCTCTGATTCTTGGGTTTGGGGGTACTCCTATAGGAACCCATGAGAGCTTGTGGGGTGTTGGCCCTAGGAACATGCTCACCGATCAGAGAGCATGGGGTCCCTGCAAAGAAGACACACCCATGTAGTTCTTGTTGCAAGTGTCATTCTGCCGTCGTGGCCTCGTGTGATGGGCTCTCCCATGAGTTCAAAGTGCCAAGACCGATGTGCGCCTAATTCACTCCTTGGGGCTCAAGCAGAAGCCACGAATCCCCGTGATTGCTTCTTGGGCGGGACCCCTGCGATGAAATTCCGACAGGTTTTACGTTGTAACTTTAGACCTTAAACAAGAACGGGGTCAAACCATCACAGGGCCAGTGAAACTTCCTATACCCAAGTACTTTCTTATTGCTTACTCCTTGGGCTTTGCACGCCGAGAGCGGGTCCACACCCAGCCAATTCTTGAGCTCAAGTACCCCGTCCTTGTTTTACACAAATGAAATGGAAACCGCCAGGGAACACGTTTAAGAGACGGTGAACCCTTCACTGTTGCAGGTGGCACTCTGTTTCCCGGCTTCCGTTGAAACTGCTACTTTTTACTTTTTGAGGTCCAACAACATGAAATTGGAGTACCCTTTTCGGGTCGTTTCAGGAAGAAACGTAATATTTTAAGGATTCCCTATTTGAGACACTCACATACACCAGTGTCATGATATTTGTACCTCGATGTTCAACCCACTTACTCGCAGCCTGTTTGGCCGGCCATGGCAGTAGTAAAGGAACTTTTCTCCGGAACCCGGCAATGGTTGGAGCCAAGGTTGCCTCTCCAAATTGCAACGATTTGGAGGCATCCCGGAAAGACCCGTGTCCAGCGCGATCCAACAGATTGAAGCCTTTAGTCTATCCCAGCGGACTAGACTCGGATGGAACCCGCAAGTCGGCAAGTCCGGTTCTCGGCTCGAGGTCCAGGAAGGAGCCGGAGCCGGCACGGAGCCTCGGAGCCGAGTCAGCATGTTGTGAGGACCGGGCTAGCGGACCCGATGGGTCGCACATGGCCATGGTTCAAGACCAATGGTACCATTTTTTGGGATAGGTCAGTTTTAGTCTATTTTAGTGGGGATTGGGATGCTCACTAAGTGTACGGGGTTTTGACCCATGGCCACAGGAAATGGATGCAACCAATGAACAGATGAAACCGTTTTGGGGAGGTCCCCCTTGGCGGCAGATGGCGACATGCCGCAATTCTTGGCTCAAAGAATTAGCAGCTGTTGGAAAAGCCTTTCTTGTTGATCGGTCCAGATAGCCTTGTAGTAGTTAGCCAGGAAAAGCCGCGATGTAAAAGTCTCAAGATACATATCCTGGCAACCTACTGACAGCTGATTACAGGGCGGCGATCGGATGCACGAGTGTTGGTCCTGCTTCAGGAATATACGTACGCCTCCTTCAAGCGACGAGAGGAAGGACCTTTGCCGGAGGCTGGGGCACCCAGCTGAAGCGAGTGAAACCGGCGAAGCGGCGGATTTGTTCGTTTGTGGTGAACCGAAACGCGCAGCCACACTCAAAACTGGGTGTGTCACGTTTTCAGGGTACCAAGCCTTTCTCATTGGGAAAGGGAATCCAACCACACTGTTTGGGGTCTAAAAGAAGCCAGCCAACCCACTCGGGGCGTCGGATCCTTGATTCTCAGTAGTCGTTTCCCTAGTGGTGCATTGCGCATGGATTTGCATTGAGGAACGGACTTTACTGGGAAATTGGGAGAGTCCCGAAACGTCCCCAGGATTCACCAAAGACGTCTCAATTTGTTTCACTGAGCTTCTCAGATACTGACAGTATGTCTGGTCTTCGGGCCTCCAAAGTATTTGGGCAGGCGAACGAAGCAGAGTCTTCTCATGTTTGGTGGGTTTAGTTGGCAGATTTTGAGGGTTCATCGGAGAGTTCATTCTGAGGGGTAGAGGCTGCAAGGGACAGTAGGGGATATTTCACCTGGCCCAAATGTTCAGGTTCCTTTCTTCGTCAAGGACTCCCCAAACAGAGCCCCCAATCCCAATAGGGGCAAATGGCAACTAATCAGGCCTATTAGGATCATGGATCCTTTGGCTGCTTTGGTGGAGGACCCCTGGCAACCATTGGACATGTCTACTTTCAGATTGCTTTGCCCCTTCCAATCAAAGGGCCAGGAGGTGTCAGCTTCAACCATTGTTGGACAGCGGTGTTACAATTCACCCCTCACCTGGATGGATGTCATGCGTGTACATGTATGTATTTAGATATCATGCACATATTTGTGTGTGTGTGTGTGTTTTTTCCCACAGTCTTTTGACCATGGGGCATGTTGTGAACGAGACACGGGAATTTTCAGACAGGAAACGCTTGTGCAGAGAGGCCCCGAGATGTTCGGAAGAGGCAAACAAGAGTCACTTCCATTCTTGGCAATGGAGGCCAAGCAAGAACGCTTTTCCACTTAAGTTGGAGGTTAACGGTTACTGTCCTTGTAGTAGCCGGAGAGGTTGCAGGCTTATTTGCCCAAATGACAGTTCCTGCTAAACGTACTTTGCACCTGTTTGACATTTGAGCTTTAGCCTCAAAAAGTGCGTGCGCGAAACATCTTTTCATATCACAATGCCTTTCGGACACACCCAAGTTGAGCTTGACCCTTGGATTCCGTGGAGCTGTGTCATGTGCACAGTTTTCGTGCAGCTGAAGCGCCACCCACAAGGGGGCTCGATCTTAAGACAACTGCGGTGTGTTCTGTTAGTGTTCTCTTGGAACTCTAGGAGCTTTCGTTTTGGGTAAATCCAGCGGTGGGCCCTACACTTGCCTCAGCTACCTTTGCCCCGCTCGCGTTTCATCACCACTTCTCATGGGACTTGTCAGGGGCTTAATCCTAATAGAGCTAATTTGAGCTCCCTCTCCCCTCCCCTTGCCCCATGAAATTAGGCACGGTGCCCAGCACCGGCAGAAGTTTAACGCATGCGGAACACACCCCAATCCTTGTCCTCGTCAATTGCGGCGGTCCGTGCTGTGTCAGAGACAAGTTCGACTTGGATACATCAAGGTTTGACCCCTAGCATTTGTTCCACAAAAAAATGGTTCCCGTATTTGTGAGTCTGAAAAGGAAAGACTTCCCTGTTGAGGTATCATACGTGAAAATAGTTTATCGGACTTCCGTTATCAATTCAGCCACCGCCCGAAACGTTCTCATCTTTGTTTGGCCCAACCTGAATCCGATCAGACAAAGTTGCGTCCTTGCTCCAGCCATCGTATTCAGGATTAGTCTTGACAGGCAATCAACGCATATCTCTTTGCCATAATGTTTGCCTAACCTTTTTTTTTTGCCTGTGTGGGTAGTGAACTCCGTTTTGGGGGGTCAGATCAAGGCTGCGATTGAACCCTTTGTTTTAGCCTGTTTTGTTGCCAGTGTTTGAAACAGCCTCCCTCAGGCGACCAGGGGCTGGATCTTTCGACACATGGGCATGTCTTTTTCTGAGGGCACCCTTATTTTTGTGGTTGTGAATGAGATCCACACATTTTTTGGGTCCCCAAAAAACACACACACACACCGACACGTTTTTTTGGTTTTGTGTGTTTGTGTTTGTGTTAAGGATTCCTGTTTTCCTTTTGTTCAGGACACGAATTTGGGAGTCCTCGGCACATATGGCCATGATTTTTTAATAGGGAACCACCTGCGAGTGATTGGTGGACATAAATCCCCACCTAAATGATGTCCACCAAAGGTCCCTTATGAAAATTCCTACCCAATATGACTCACCCGATGAATCACGATCACGTCACGAGGTGCCCAAGGAGATCTGGGATGAAGCCCGTTCCCAGCTCCGCGTGCGGCTCCGAGAAATCCAGGCGAGCTGACGGAGCCGTTTGGGGCAAGGCATTTGTGCGTTGCCCTTGACACTGTTGAACTTTTGGTGTCCCCTTTTTAGTCAAGGTCCCAAAGGGTCAACCTTTTTAAAAGGGGCCTGTCCTTTGGGCAAGTGAGTTCCAGGTTGTGAATCGTAGCAATTCATGACTGGGTTGGGCCGAGCCCTCTTTTGAATGTGTTTGAACCCCTGCTACAGTGGGCATTTGGGTCAGAGTCGATCGAGCCCTTTTTGGGTAGCTTAAACTTTAAATATCACCTTTATGGGTGATGATGGTTTCAAAGTGAGTCAGGCTGAGATTGGGGCGGGCTAAATATAGTTACACACATTGTCGGCTTATGATCATGTCGTAATTCGATTTTGAACCACCTTATGAAAGTTATTGAAGAATCGAATCCACCAGGTTTGGGCCCTTACAGCAACTGTTGCAAGTAGGGAACTCCGGGACCAAATTGAGCCATTCAGACTGACCGGCGATGGCGCGACGCTACTTGCTTGCGCAACTTCTTTTCCCCCAATGAATACAACAACTTGAAGCGTTTGGTTGCAATGTGGCCCCTCTCCAGCCTAGGGGGGTGTAAAGGCTCCGCTAGGAAGCTCCCATGAGTTCTCTAAATCTGAAATCCTCAAAAATGGGGCCCAGCGTCTCTTCGGTTTCCCTTCAAAGTCCCAAGCGCAGGAGTCCCATGGATATATATATATATATATATATACTAACATAAAATAAATGTTATGTTTTTGTGTTTTTAAGCATCACAGTTTTTGGCATATTTATACAAGGTGAGTTTCCATTGGCACTGGTGTTGCTTTAATCTGAACTATCGGGAAGAACCGGCACTCCCCCTGTTTGTGTCTCCCGAGGAGCATGAACCGCAAGCGTCCAACTGTCAAGACGAAAATGGCCAAATTTTCCTCGGGTGCCCAAATGTGCTGCTGCGAATTCAAACATCACTTGACAATGGTTAGGTGAGTTTCCCGGCGGCGTGACGTAGGGAGGGAGTCCTGATCCTCCTGATGGCAACGCAAGCCCCTTAAGAAATTAATCTTCCAGGAACTACGGTGTCTTCTCTCAGGAAAAAGTGCACTGCAGGGCATCTTAATGGTTGTTTCAGTCTAAGAACCCTTCCTTGAGCATATCCCGGAACCCCTAAAAAGAATCCTCACGGGCTTAGAACCCCAAGAAAAAGCACCCATATGTAGGAGTCTCCTCTTGGGAGGCCACATTCGGGGAAGTTCCTTCAGTTCACTTACAGGGGGCGGAATCAGGTTGGAGAGTTCTGGCTGAGAGGCCGAGAGTTGAAACCTTGAAGCCGGATCGCCAGAACCAGCTGGATGAAACAACTCAGCGCCGGCTTCGGGAAGAGGAGAAGCAGGATCGATCCGGATCGATGCTGTCGGGTGTCACGTGGCTTGGTCCCGAGGCATTTTCAGGGCTTCTGAAAACTCTTGATTTTGGAGGGTGATTTAAATGCTGTTTTAGTGACTTGACAGATTTCCCTTTCAAGTACCATGTAGCTCCGGGAAGTTGAGGATATCACTTTCATGGACCCGCGAGCCACTCTAGTGATAGGATCTCCTGGCCCCTTCTCCCTGGCTTCCTCGCATGAGGCCTTTTCAGGGCTTTCAGTTAAGGTCTTCACTCTGAACATGTTTACCTCTAGCTTGTTGTTTAAATCTTAATGTTGCGGTTTTCCGCTGCTGTGGGGCTTTGGGGGGGAGGAGGGAGTGGCGGAATGCCGGAGGTTGATTTCCGCCAGAAGAGACAGAGAGAGAGCGAGAGAGAGAGAGAGAAAGAGAAAACAAACAAGATCCGGAAATGCAATCACAGTTGGGAGTTGACTTCATCTGAAACTACCAGAGCAAGTGTGTCACCTTTGCTGCCTGTGTGTACGAATCAACGTATGACGCGAATAGTAAGAACAGTATCACGCCAAACCGCAAGCCTTGGAAAGGAGCGCAAGTAGGTCCTCAGCTCCTTTGCTGAAACCTGTAGAAGGGCAGTTTATTTTCTGATTGTTGGGGAACAGGCAGTGGACACCCTGCAGTGGCCTTTAATTGGGTGGACCGACACGAGTCACCGCCCTTTTTTGTTCACTGATCTTGGAGTGATATTGATTGAACTTTATTTGTTATTATTCCGTTGTTCGGTTCATTAGCGGGTGGCCTGACAACTGCTATTTTTGCACAGGAGTTTGGTGGCTGTCCACAGTTTTCTTTGCTATCGTAGGCGTTTGTGTCAATTTTGGAGGGACCCATCCTGAGCTCGTTTTGATGCATTATATTTTTGGAGCTGGGGATGGTTGCTATCACACCATCCAAATAGAGTTTTACCTCGCCCATTATAACCTGCGCCAATCCACGAATGCCCAGCAATATTTCCACAGGATTTCCGAACAAAACCAAGCAAACAAACCGACAGGGCAATCGAAAACATACCAACAGGATATGCTATCTAAGATCAACGAACTTGGTTTAGGACATGCCAGGAGTCGTGTACCTCTGCTGTCTTACATGGATATCGTTTTGTTCACAGACCGGTGTACCTCCTTTCTTTCAGTCGTTGCAGATGTCGCCAATGGCCCGGTGGGATTGTGTGCATCCTGCAACAGTTGTAACAAGCCTCTCCACTTCAAGGGGAACTCCAGGGGTTAAGAGTGCTTGACCTGATTGTTTCCAGCGAACAGGGAATGTTCACAAAAATTATCTGGTCATCTAGTGGATCTCCAGGATTCCCAAACCCCCAGTCGATTCCTTGGGTTCCCAAGTCAAAACGTGTTCAGAGGCGAACCAAACCAGCTCCCTTGTTGCCAGACGGAGCGCCGACTCTGGGCAGAAGCGGTGGAGCAAGTGGAGTCCGAGTCTCCTCGCCGCGTGGCGGCCTCAGCTGGGCCGCGCATGGAGTGTCTCGAGCAGGGCGGGGAAACCCAAAGGAAGGCAACCAAGGAGTTGACTCTTACTGCCAGGCGAGCCACTATGTAATGCAACCAGGGAACACTATCATGTAAAACCTGGAGGTAACAACCGCCTGGTTACCTACTAGAACGCTAGCTGGCAACTGGGAAGGGTCGCCTCCATGTGTTTTACTTTTAAGGTGGACCAAACATGCAGACTCTGGAAAACCACCAGCGTCTTTCCCCAGCTGTTTGCTTCGGGGTCTGTGCTCAGGCTGCGGAGTTCTGGGGGTTCTGAAGGTCCCTTCCTGTCACATTCCTTGTAGTCGGACTCTCCAAAGTGCTTCCTTTGGGGGTCCCTTTGAAACGCCAGAGGGGTGCTGAGCCTCAAACCCGGCGCAGTACCGGTTTTACGCATGGGGCCTTCAATGTTGGTTCAGAAGTGTGGCTCATGCAACTTGAAAAATATTGCGTTTGCAACCTCATGATGCAGGTGTGCTTGTATTTTGTTTTTGGTTAGAGGGGGTCCTTAGGTCACTTTTGTGAATGATAAGTAGTTACCCAGAGAGGGCAATTTATATATTTTATCCTGATGTTGATTTCATGTTAGGTTTTTCTTGAGCAGAAGGCATCCGATATCTTCTGTTGGTCTTGCAGCCAACTTTTTGTGGCCCTTTTGGGTTTCTGTCATTTTCCCTTCTGACCATCAACAGGTTTCCTTTTTGCACAGGGTCCAAGTCTGGCTAACCTAATTTGGAGAGACTTGGGGGAGGGGGGTGGCATTGCTGGTTGAGCAAAGAAGCAGACCCAACAGCGGCTTCTTATAAAGAAGACATTTCATGCAGCAAGCCCCTATAGTAGGTAATTGGCAACCCTGCATGTAAGAACCTACAGATCAATATCTTGGTCACCTACTATAGTTGCTTGCCGGGATCGACTGCGGAAGCCGAAAAGATGTAGTTTCAACACTTTGGTGCCATGCCTCCAAATGAGGGACCCCACCCCCACTCCCGCAAAAGAAATAATAGACAAGATTGCGTTCCCGCCTGCCAAAATTCGTGTAGGCCACCAGAACAAATACCTGAACAGCATGCACTGATTTGTGACTGGAGCAACCCCCAAATGCTTCGCCCTGTAGTTAAGGAGTTGCTTTGTGGCGTCCCTTCAGGGATCATGCGGACCCCTTCGATTCAATATTGTGTTGTTTGCTTGTTTGATTGTTTGTATGTTTACGTTGCTTTGCGGTTTGTTTTATTTAGTTTGTTTATTTTCATTACAAAAGGGGGGCCTCGAATAAAACACATGCCGGTTTCTTTCTTGGCCAAGGCTCCAGTATCCAGTGGAAGTGGGTATGGCAAATCGATGGATCCCGCAATTCCTTACGCTGGGACGTAAGGGACCCGCAGGGAGGCGGTTCCCGGAACCGAAACGGTTCGCCAGCCCTTCGTTTTGTGTTTGGAAACATCTCCGCCTCTCCGCAAATGCTAAGGCGCGAATGGAATGAATATGATCTTTTCAGGCCAGCCCCCATTTTCTTGGTAGTTCACAGCCATCCCCTTAGGTGTTTAATTTCTTTGGGTTTAGTGATTGGGGGCGTTTCCATTTAGCCCACTATAAAGGTTAAACTTTTAGATCTGAGGACGGCCCCCGATTTTGTATGATGTGTTGGTTCGCGAATGTGAAAGGAAACTTGAGCCAAACATTCTCAGGCCTGTTTGAGAAACACCAGTTGGGTTTCTTTTCACTTGTGTGGATCCATCTATAGGGTTCCCAGCCTCAAACAAAGACCCCATGCTTTCCAAATTATCCCGTTGATTTTGTTTCAGGATTCAAAGGAGCACCAATCATCAGGGACCTGTGTCCCGTTCGAGAAATCAGCCACGCGTCCTACAGGCGTTGTTCAACCTCTTCGATTTGCTCAACGATGGGGCCCGACGCCCAAAGTGAGCAGATCAAAGCGGTGACTGAGAAGCCAGCGTTTGGCCTTTGACGCAGATTGGTTTATTTAAGTCTATTTGTATGTATGGCATGCATATATATATATATATATGAGCGCGTCTTTTTCTGAGGGTATAAAGGCAAACCATGCATGTAATTGTACAATACTCACCCCCTGCGTTTCTGCACTTGCAAAATCATTTTGACAGTATGGCCAATCCACTCGAGCGGAAGTGAGAATTCTGAAGAGGAACCAGTGGAGACCCACACCTCCAGCGCCGGGTGTTCCCTTCAATCTCAAAGTCGGAAGGGTGTGTGTCGCACTCGGCTTTGGGACCCTCAAAATGGGGTCCCGTGGGTTTCCCCCTCAAGAAAGCTGACAATGGTACTATCTCAGCAAACTGACGCGTACAAATGGGCGTGGCTCACAACTTCAAGAAGCAGGGGGCCGCAGGCTTTTAGTCTACTTGTTCATTTCGGGCAACCCATGTTGGGCCGATTCCTATTTTCGAGCCACACCCAAATACCCAACTCCTGGGCGTGTTTTGCTCATCAAAGGTCCGCGAGGTTGGCTTACCCTTTCTGGCGAGAGGCTGTAGAGTGTTTGTGTGTGTATTTGGGTTGGTTGAGGCATCCCCATCCTTGGGTCGGTTATAGCTGGAAGAAAAGAGGTCCAACCGCACCGCAATACTGTGTGCATACCTAGTGTACTTTCATCCTTGACAATGCAATTCTTTGCTTGTTGATTTACAATTGATTTACATGACCAGTTCATCCACACGGAGCGCATACTTGCACGCTGGTTTGTTTGGTGCTTCCTTGTTACTGCGCCCTTTTTGTGTTGGCGCGATGCACTTGATCATGCGAGGCTACGCTCGGCTCAGAGGCATATGCCCGTTGGGTACCCCCTGAACTGAAAGTGTTTCGGAAGATCCTTTGTTTGGCAAGCGGCAAGTTTGGACTCGGCCAATCCACACATGAACTATGAGGTTTTGAGGGCACCCCGCTTAAGACGGTTCCGTTCGAAGACACCCCCAGCCCGGCAATTGGAGGTTAGCTGAGTGTTCGGTTGGTTCCCTGGGTAAACCTCCCAGGGGCAGCACACCCAGGCCGGTGCCGAATGCGCAAGTTGCTGTCACAGGAAAAACGCGCAACAGTGTTCGCCTCCCTCCCAGAGATGAGTTCCCTATATTGCCCTGTCTGGTGGTTCTGAACATCACCTTTGTTGATCCACGTTGATCCACTTTAAGGTGATTTTTCCTTGGTAGCTGTGACAGTTTAAGTATATAGGGGAATTTGGGAGCCCAAGATACTTCAAGGACCCTCCTTGGCCTTCCGATCCTGAAAAACAGGGCCCAAGGGCCTGGAAGATCGGAGCCATAGCCGGGGTCAATATATCATAGAGTTAAGTCAACGCAGCACTTTTTGCTGAGTCGTCTTGTGCATTTTGAAGATGGTGGGCACAGAAAACACTGCCCTTGCATCATAGATAGCAACAAATATTGAAACCTGGAGAATGACATGGCGGCGCCTCATTAAACATGACACGAAGGCATGAGTTCAGAAGAAAATTGGCAGCGGCTCAGATACACAGATGTCTCCCCCTCTATATCCTACTTGTGAATATGTTTCGCATATGCTGTTTACATTTCTTTTTTGGGGTACTCGAGTCGGTTGTTAAAGATTCCATGAGATATCCACATTTCTGTGACGTTGCTCCCGATTTAAGGCAACAAACTCATCTTGGAAGACTTGGTCCGAATCATCCAACAGAAATGAAACGAGTTGGGTGTGGTTCCTTTTGAGAGTACGCGCTTATGGCTTTATATAAAGGGAAGCCAAAGGGACAACCACCGTTTTTTGCTCAGACAAAACATGAGGGGGAGGGGGGCGCGTCCGCTATTTTAAGACAAATTTATTTGGAGGAAGGGCAATTTCCTTTCGCTGTCGAAAGGATGGTGACATGCCTACAAGTACGCCAGAGACGTCGAACAGCTCCTGGCCACATTTACTCATCCCCTTGTTCAGAGCCATAATTGAATTGTGTTGTGATTTGTTAGCATAAACACCCACCTTTTCAGATGCCTTGCCGCATGTGTTTCTTCTTTAGGAATGAGACCTATGTGGAGGCTATGCTTGGAGCCGACAATTGCGAAGTACTAGTTTTCCGGTCTTGCCAGAATCACACCCACTCTTGGGGCGTTTTTCGCCAAGTATGGCCCAGCAATAACCAGAATTAGACAAATGTGGCAAACGCTGCGGTTGGTGTAGGGTAGCCGAAGGCCTGCGGACTAAGTTTTTCGACCTCCATGAAGGCACAGCGGGAATCGCCCAAAGCCACACATGCTGCAGCCAATGGCGCAGTCGTTTCTCAGTACTTTGGTTCCCTGCTATGGTCAACCCCGAGGACGGAATGGCACAAGGTGTTTTGTCAGGGTCGAAGGGCAACAAGGGCTGCTGTGAAGTGGATGAATCCCAACTCAACCCAACCCCGCCCAATGCGGGGCTCCAAGCAGGCCTTGGGTCAAGAACAGGGGTCCCTGGCTTGACCAAGGGCATCGTTTGGTAAATCGACTTGTTCGCTTCGACACAAGTTCGCCGCTAGCTGTGCTGCCAGAACTATCCAATCCAAAGGTTCCTGTCGCAAGTATTTCCAGACACCTAGTGAGGCACCTGTTTGGTTTTTGTCGGAGGGGTGTTCCTTTGACAACTACCAAACACAGAATGCACTTTTTTCCCCCATGACCACTGGGGTCTGCAAGCCTGAGCTGTGTTCGCTTACTATAAACATCTGCTTTGTGTCTTGAACACGCACTCCGAAACCTAACTTTCAAGCCTAGGGACTTCTGACTTTGAAGGGCCCACCCTCCCACCAAAAGTGGTACTTAGAAGCGCACAGCGCACAGATTTTGCAAGGCTGGTTCCTTTTGGAAAGGTTATTTGTGCGCTTTGACGCGTGCTATGTAGGTTGTTGCATTTAGGAAAAAACAAAACACTTATTTTTCAAATGACACCGAAACCACTGGTGTTGTCACTACTTCCCAAGATATCAAACAGCTTTCCAACCAGACAGAAGCGAAAACATCACCGGGGTGAACAAAACGAAACTCGGGGAGTGGCAATGTGGGCGAGCGCAGGGTCAGCAGATGGCGGCGCAGGAGGCCAAGGCGTTGCAGGAGATGGGCTGAGTCCCTGGGAACCTGAAAACAAGTGGCTGTGGTTATGACAACCGTTTTAGTACCATGTTGGGCTAGGTGCACCACCCGTTTTAGAACCTATTTTAGTGGGGATTGGGATGTTCACTGGGGGTACGGGATTTTGACCCATGGTGCATGGCCAAGTGGGTATGGGTGAATATTAAACCACAAGGGGACCGCAGGTTTTGGTCCATGTTTCCACTTGCTAGGGTTCCATTTGGGGTATCTATTTTTGACCCGCAGGCAAGTGTTTGGCGTACCCTCCCCCAGGCTAACATGGAAGCTCGGAGGTCGGACGACTTGGTTCCATTTGCGGAGGTCTTCCGGGAGCTTTCATGTTAGTCTGAAGGAGTGTATCTTCAAGCGGACCCCCCAAAATGGGGTTTCTGTTTAAGAGAACATCAAAAAGGGTATCAGTACCAGGGATGTGCAGTATAAGTAGCGGGGACGTGCGAGGACCATGGACGACGTTGCCCAATCCGGTCTGACGGGTGGTTTATTTCTCGAGGTGGAGCCCAAGAGGGAGCCAACAACCGGGCGGGGAAACACTCATAGCTTCACTGTTCTTGGCATGTTTTTGAGTTGTTTGGTTGTTTTTGTTCTGTTCCCGTAATACGGGGGTGTCTGTTTTTTTTAGGGTACCCCTCTTGGGGCTGGTTTCAAGAGAAACAAGAAGGACACCACTCATTTTGGGGTCCGCGAATTTGAGACAACCCCGTATGTTTAGTTTTCGGGTGATCGAGTGCGAAAACCGGCCGGCTCGCAGGAGCATCACGAGGCCCACGCGAAAGACAAAGACGTGGATCCCGACTCTTTGCTGGGGAAGCTCATGAAAAAGGCGGGCGGGAGCGGGTTCAACCCAATTTAACCCCCCCAATCACAGTGCGAGTGCTGTATAAGAAATCGGTTGGTCGAGGCCCAGGGGGGTTGAATTGCTTGGCGTCCATTTCGTCTTTAAAAGAGCTGGTTTCTACTCCTCTGGAGCCAGGGGGGCTGGATTTCTCAGCCAATTTCTCAACCTTGTCTTCTTTTAGGGGAATGAATTCCTGAATTTCTTAGCAAACGAGCCCTTCATCGCCGAAAATACCGCTCAGAAATCCAAGCTTGCGTAGCGGTACAAGACCCGCACCGCAGAAACCAGCAAACATTGGTTCGATTCTTCCTCACGCAAGTTACAAGTTGGCTAAGAAATGGACGAAAAATCAAGGGAGGCTCAATTTCTTAGCAAATGCTTGCAACATGCTTGATTTGGGAATCTCAGCCCTCAACGCATTGCGAGCGCAAACTGGGAACATTCATTCATCAACTCCTGCCACTTGGGTCACTTGGGTCACTTGCTCGTTGCTCTCTGGCAGCAGTGGCTTCAAGAATGCCAGCGTGAGTATGAAAAACATCGCCCGCGTAGGCCTAGGCTGGATCATTTTGGCTGGCACGACGGTCTGCGGCAGGGGTCTCGGAAAGAGGTTCTGTCCGGCCTACGAGTCATCGACGCCATGTCCACCTACTTCACCGGCAAGCCCAAGGCCGTGGTCCAGGTACCGCTGCTCGCATGGACGCGTCGAAGACCCTGCATGGTTAGCAGAGCTTCTTGGCGTGAATACCATGCGGGAGTTTGCGCAGACAGAAGCTTCCCGACAACTCCTCTCAGAAGGGTGGACTCTGTCCCTCAGAGCAGAGTCGCACAAGTGGGAAGCCGTGGCCATGGATCGCGAGTACTTCGTGCGACCAGCTTGGGTGATTTGGGCGACGGCCGCAGGGTCGAGCTGATGCACCTGTATGCCTGGATGGGCTTGAAGAACGCGCATGCTGCGCAGCAGGCAGTGCTGCTCTGTCGGCTCTGCAATCACGACCTTACCAGGGTCTTCCTTCGAGTGACACTTCGACTTTATGGGATACTCTATCTACGCGGCCCTACACCCAGCTGGACCAGTGCCTTTGTCTATGTCTATTTATGTGCAGAAGGGCCTGCCCACTGCCCACCCCAGAAATGGCAAGGTGACGTGCGCTCGTGAGCGCGCGGCAAGTGACTCTAAGTGACTCTAAGTGACCCCAAGTGACCCAAGTAACCCAAGTGGCAGGTTTCAATTAATGTTCCCAGCGGGGCAAGTGACCATCAGTTCCCGACCCCGAGACGCACGCCCGCTGCCTCAATGCCTCAACGCTGTAGCATGGCACCTGACAAAGGGGGGTGCTGGAAGACAATTTTCCTTTTAAAGGGGCCCCCTATCAGGTTCCATGTAAATTCGCGGGAGTGTAGAATCAGTCAGCAGAGGGCTCCCTATACTTCCCTCGCGGTTTGAATCGTTTTACCTTTTGAGTAAAGGTGAGTGCCCGGGGTGACGTTTCAATCCCTGTAGCAATCGGAATGTGTGCTGACTCTAACTATTGGTTATGGGAACTGATTGTCGCCATACTGGCTCATGGCATAGCAGGGGGAGCCATCGAAATGACCCTTAGTGGGCCTGAGTGGTCACAATAGACTTTTTGTACTGCTGGGTTGCAATGGGCCTACTGGCTGTGGCTGTGAAGCATATTGTATGATCCACAAGGGTGCCAGGGGGAACCGGGGCATATTAGAAGCTTACCCCTGGCTTATCCAAAGCTTATCCACTTATACCCCCCCCTCTGTTGGGCAGGCTCCTGACAGGGGGCGATTCCAACTTCTGTTCAAACATTCATCCTGAATCAACAATGTACAACTTGTGTAAATCCACATGGGCGATTTTGAGCAGGAGTCGTGAGAGTCCAACAAAACCAAAGCTGATACTTTGGTTGGCAATCCTTCCAGCGCTCATGCTGATTTTAGCAAAGCGCAGGTTCACGACTGGCGTTTGGCACTCAACCCTCAGCAGAGCCTGGTTTGTTTAATCTGCCGTGGAAATACACTTGGGTCCCAATGTCATGCAACCAATGAGCTGATACACGACAAACGCCGGTGTTGGCGAAACAGGAGCAGCACATGGAAAAATGAAAAACACCCATTATTATTTGTTTAAGAAGAAGAAACAAACACATTGGGCTGAAGCAACCGAAAACCCCGACAAACCCACCAACATCCACAAGCAGCCAAACAAATACGGGCAACAAACACCCGAAATGTTAGCAACCATTCTTGAGGTTGTGGTTTTACGTTTTGTTGTTGTTGTACTGTTGGACTTTAACTTTTGGGAAACAATGGGTTTCCATTCCACCCACACAAACTTAAACTTGTGGCAGAGGGGTCAACAGCAACCGAGGTGTTTGTTGTGTTTTCCGAGGGTTCTTTGGCAAACTTTCAAGCGAGGGAGGGGATACAGCATTGAATCACAGCGGCATTGAGTCAAGATCCCCTTGAACCTGGACACAAAGAGCCATTCATGAAAGGGGGGCAACAACATGGAGGGGTCGATATAACAAAATGATGCAACAGACAAAGTGTCGCGTGATGGCATGTCCGGTTCTTGGTGGTGTTGCGGCCAACCACAACGATTGTTCCTGGCAGGACATTGGCCTCTTTGGGATACTTTTCAATGACGTTGATCCCGAAAGGATCACACAGGCGCTTTGTTGCGTTTGGGCTTCCATGTCCCTATGCTTCCAAAGCCTATTAAAAAAATAGTCGTTGTGACAACCCCGGTTTTTTGATAAAGATTACTTTTTGATGACGAGCGGCAGCCTCCGTTTTGGACTGCAACGGGACTAGGAAAGACTTGACGCTAAGGCCGCCTCATAGGATCCCAAAGCCGAACAGGTATTTTCATATGCAGCAATATGTGTTACAATCTTCAAGGCTAATGTTGGCTTCTCTGTTGCTTGGTTTCTGAACATGGCCATGTAGCGCGTGAGGGTGAATCCTCTTCTGACCGTTTCTGTTTTTCTTTTGCCCCACCTTCTTAGCCAAACCAAACAAAACGGGACAGCAAAAATATTTACCCTTTACAGCAACCATTCCAGGGTGAGAATGTTGATCTTCTGGGCCCCCTGCAAAATTTGCCCGTTCTACGCCAAAAAATAGTGGTTCTACGCCAAAAAATAGTGGTTCTACGCCAAAAAATAGTGGCTCTACGCTAAAAAATGGTGTTTCTACGGTTTTTCTACGCTTTGTGTACGGTTTGTCTACGCTCACATCGTTTTTGGAGCTGTGTGAAGATTGGAGCGGAAAAAACAAGCACACAATTGCTTGTTGTTCGTGCCACCTGCGCAAATTGCAGAGGAAAATTCTAGAATTTGCTAGAATGAAGGCTCCGTCTACGCAAGACTTTCAGCAGGTGCATTGTGCAAACACAAAAGGGCGCCGAGGACCCTATCAATACATAGTACTCTACTGGCTCCCAAGGCTTCTTAAGAGGTTGCAATAGCAGGCGTAATTTCAATACAAACAAAGTAACAACCCAAAATGGACCCCAAAGGCCAATGTCAAAAAAAAGGGGTTGTCAATGCAAAAAATAGGGGTTGAACAACCCCTATTTAAAAAATAGTCGAGGAAGCATAGGGATGTGATGTTTGGTCAAAATATCCACTTTCTCTAAGAGCAGGACTTGTTGCTAGGAACCCACTTGACGAATACACCCCTTGACGGAAAAGGGGTCCTTGCTTCAGGGTGGTGACGTTGACCAGAACGCCGGCGAGGCCGCTGGCTGGTTCCGAAGTCATCAGAGGCCACAACAAACCGTCCCCAAGAGGTCTCCTCAAAAACATGTAATACGTAATACATATATATATATATATCGAGATTTTTTTTTTTTACTAGACTCCATATATAGCAGAACCTGGTAATTCTTTCGTACCCAGAGTTTGGCCCAAGATCCTCAAAACAGGGGGGAATAAGGCTCATTTGGCCTGATGCGGCCGTTTTTGGCCTTAAGACTTGTGCCTTGTCCCCATATCCTGGGAGCCCTGTTGATTGCTACAGACTCCCATTCCAAAAAGAAGGTCTTCCGGCCAAAAGGGGCTGCCGAAAGCCTGTCGCGTGTGGACCAAGGCTTGACTGGCCTTGGCGCAATGTCAGAATAATTTTCGCGGGTTTCCTTTTGTCGAATGTGGCCTCCAAAAACAGTTAGCCGATTCGTTCCAGCACGTGGTGGAAATTGCCTTGAGCCGAAAACTGGACAAGCCTTGCCTGCACAGCCCAGTTGTTGTTGCCCGTGCTTCCACTCAGAAAGTTGAAAGAGATGCGTTTGGAAGGACCTTGTTTTTGTGGAGAACCTTAGGGGCCGCCCCCTTTCGAAGATGTCGGACCGAAGCCTTCAGATTCCTTCCTTCAGACAGACAGAAAATATGGCACCGGTGCTTGCCTCCGAGTTTTTCCAGGATGACCATGATGATTTGGTTTTAATCCTCCAGCTAAATGTCTTGTCTGACTGGAGCAACCCTGAGTTCGAACTGTTCTCGGTGCAAGCTTTCTGAGTTCTCTAAGCTAACTCAGCTCCTCCCAGATGGCTGGCCTCCTCACCTCAGCAACTGACAATTAATTATGAAATCCGCAAGGGGAGGCGCAAGTTCGTGTCCCTGCAGGTGAACCCCAACCAGAATCGTCCGGAGACCTTCAACGAGGACACAGAGGCAGGAGTTGGGGAGTTGGATTAGGATCCAACCCCGTCCTACGCCAAACCTGGGGTCTCTCCCCCCCAAAATGTGTGTCATATTATAGGGTAGGCCAACATAAACCAAGCAGAAGCAACAAACACAGGCACGCACACCCCCACACACACACACACACACACACACACACACACACACACACACACACACACACACACACACACACACACACACACACACACACACACACACACACACACACACACACACACACACACACACACACACACACACTTTTTGACGCAGTTTAGTCTCCAAACAAACTGTTCATTTTTGGGTAGACTGAATACAAGCCAGAATTTGAAATGCAGGAAAACACAATTTGTGGTACCCCTGAGCTGGGCCAAGCATCTCTTTGTTCCGGAAAGAAGACCCGTGCACCTTAACTTGTAACCTGGGTCTTCCAAAGGGAAACTTAAAACCCCATTGGAGACTCCAACTAATGTCAAGGTCTCAGTGAAAACAAACGGAGGGTAGAATCTCGTCAAATCAACTGCTGGAACTTGATGATGGCTCCTAAAAATAGCGTCCAACTAAACTCCCCAAACGCCGCGGAACCAGAACGAGCTGATTTGGTCCCATCGGTCCTGCAGCTTTCAGCTAAAAATGCACACCCTACTAGAACAATGCGTGGCAGGTCTTGGTGTGACCCCAAAGACTTAGATCAGCACGAATGGCTTTCCATGTTAAACTCACTTCCTGAGGGGGTTTGGGAGGGTTGGGGGATGGGACTTCAGTCACCTTTCGGGGTTGCACATTTTTTAGTGGTGGTAAACCAAAGGTTTCGCTTTTCTCCGGCCCATCCACTCGACCAGACGTGAGTAAACCTGTTGCTTGCGAGAAGGGTGGAGGTGATTGGCCTCAAGACAGATGTTTCTTGCCAGAAGGTGCCGTGGGGGTACTAAGTCATCCACAGTGTCGTTGTTTTCTGGGTACCCCCCTGTTGGGGTTGGTTTAATTGAAGGGTGAGTTTGGGGGTCCCATAATTTTCATAGCTTCATACTGAGCACCGTGCATCACCAGTCCTATGTTGGGCTTTGTGTCCAGGCCAAGAAGGCGGCCATGGCAGAGCTGCTGAAGAAGGCGAAGAGCAAAGGATGGAAACCAAAGCTTCCATTTGCTTAAGAATATTAACCAGGCTCCCGCCTGCTGCCGCCGACCCTCGGCGCATTAAGGGAAAAGTCACAAGGACCGGTCCTGAAACACGTCCGCAAACCCAGGGACCACTTATAAGATCCTCTACGACCACAAACAAGGATTAACGGAAAAGTCAGAAATAGGGCAGCTAGTCCGTTAATTACCGCTTGGGCCGGCTTGCGCCCAAGTCACTTCGAGTTGGCCCGGGAGCAGTCGCCTCTCCCGGGGTCGCCCTGAAACTGGCCCTCCCGAAGTTGACCAGAAACAAGGATTAACGGAAAAGTCAGAAATAGGGCAGCTAGTCCGTTAATTACCGCTTGGGCCGGCTTGCGCCCAAGTCACTTCGAGTTGGCCGGGAGCAGTCGCCTCTCCCGGGGTCGCCCTGAAACTGGCCCTCCCGAAGTTGCCCTGGACCGGTCGCCGGCAGGGACCGGGACTTGGGACCCTGTCCAGGCTGGTCCCAGTCTGGCGCGGTTTGACTTGACGTATTGGACTCTCTTGCAGAATAGATGGGATCCTCTACTACCACAAGGACGTCAACAACCGCACGGGCCGGCTTGGTCGCAGGGTCATGGGTGCCAGTCCGGAAAGGTGTCTGGAGCGGTTTGAGGCAGCGCAGCATATTGAATTGGGACCCAAGACCAGCGGTCACACCAGGACTCGATCCCGGACCGGCTTCCCAGACCGGTCCCAGGACTGGTCCTGGGACCGGTCCCAGGACCAGTCCCAGGACCGGTCCTGGGACCAGTCCCAGGACCAAACCGCTGGTCCTAGGACCGGTCCCAGGACCAGTCCCAGGACCGGTCCTGGGACTGGTGCCGGGACCGGTTGTGGGACCGGTCCCAGGACCGGTTTTGGCTGACTACAAGTAATCCAAAACAGCAGAACCAGGGTCCCAGGACCAGTCCCAGGACTGGTCCCAGGACTGGTCCCAGGACTGGTCCCAGGACCGGTCCACTTTTTGTGGGTTCGGGCGTGTATCATTGATTCCAATCACTTCCAGTTGCATCCCACGCCGGTCCCCTCTGCAGGAGGCTGGGACGGGAGGCAGAGGGTCGGCGGATTTTCTAGTTTGCTCTGCTGGTTTCAAAGGGAATCTATCACTATTGGAAATATGTGTTTATTTTTTCCAGGCTTAAGCAAATGGAAGAAAGGGAGACTCAATGGGAGGCCCTCATTCCTTGGTGACTCCCAGCCATCCGGTTCCTGAGCTTTTTAGCCTTGTAGGGCTTCGGGGTGGTGTCCATGTAACCCACTAAAAGTTAAACTTTTAGCGGGGGATCTGAGAGCAGATTTGAGATTCCGTACCGTTCTTCAGAAAAGTGAACAGAGGGTTTCTCAAGGGGTTACCCCCCCACCAGCCCACCAAGCCACCAAGGCAAACTCGGGGGTTGTTCTTATATTTTGCTCAGTGCCTAGCTGTCCCTTTGGTGATTTTTGAGCCTAGCGCTCTCAATGGAAGACCCAAGGCCCTCCAATGGACACTCTGGAGGGATTTGAGGGTCGTCAAATCTGGTTGTTTGAGGACACTAAACAAGTCGGCAGCATTTGGGTTACTTGGCTGTCAGCCAAGTGACGTGCTTTTTGCCACACATGTGCCATAGGGCTTCCAAGCTCTTCACCAACTTTCAGTAACACCCCTTCATTGAATATCCCATCTTGGTTGTCATGCCCCCTTTTTCTGGGTTGCGGACCGGACAGGAAGTTCTCAAGTTGGATTTTGTACCAATTGTTCGCACCATCACCGTTTCTTGTGCGTTTGAAAGGGGTCCCTTGACCAAAAGATAAGGAGTCAAAGGCGAGGCTTTGCCCACCGGAGCAAACCGCCGAGGGGGATCACCTGAGCAAGGAGGCGCGAGATGGCAGCGGGTCCGGGTAACCGGCCGATGCCAAAGCTATGGTTTCTACCTGTAAACGAGGCGGTCTGTTTCAGAAGACTCCTATACTTCTTGGCTGCTGTTGAAAAAGACCCGTTTTAGGACTCAAGTACTGTTGTGTTCATAGTATTATTTTGGGTGTTTGTCTTTGGGCACTCTACGTGTATCTGAAACTCTCGCATCCGAAGCGTCAAATCGAAACGAGGGGCCCTTGCAGTTCCAAATGCTTGGGTACTTGAAGGATGCAGCGCACACAGTCAAGGCTGGGGCAAGCCTATCACAAGTCCCTGTTTGTGAGTTGTGTGACGGAACCTTCAAATGTTTCGGATGTTAGTCAACCCACAAGGTGCTTCTATTTCAATCTCCTGTGTGCAAGTATACAGCATACCCGAAGCTTCGCCCCAAGCCTTTGACAACCCAACCTGAAGGGCTCGCCTTCCTTGGCCGATAGAGCAATGAGCCAGGATAAAAACCGCAGGTCAAGGGACAGTCCCCCAACCATAGAGGTGGATATCTGGCCTTTTGGATGACTGTACGTGCTTTTTGGGCACACTTCTTCAGGTCTTGGTTATGACTCAAAAGAGTCATATCCGGCAACTCGTTCTCATGTTGACCTGCATGATTCTGTGGGTAAAGACCCCTAGATTCTGGTTGAAAGATTGTACTTCGAGATACCCTCCTAGAACCCGGCACAAGGTCCAAGTTTCCAGGAACCTCGTCTTCCAGGGCCCCTTTGTCAGCTTCCATGTTAGCGGACAGGGTAAGCTGGCAGAGCTGGAAGGATGTTGCAGCCGTCACGTAGAGGGACCCAGCCGGATGTTCCTTGCAGCTGAGCTGTTGATTGAGTGTCTATTTGGCAGGGAGACGCGTTTTTGCTTTTAGTGTATAGTTGCAACCAGTTGGATTTGGTTGGTTTGCTGTGGACGATTACTCATGTTCATCCCATTAGCATGGGTAGCCGGGAGGAACCTTTTGCTTTGGCATGTTGACTTGTTGAAAGCAAAACCAAAGTGACATCGCCCACTTTGAGGGTTTAGGATATCTTCGGAGACAAACCCAATTGAACTTGTCAAACTACACTTTGATGGTTCTGCTACAATGTGTCATAGGGATTGGAGTAAGGTCTACAGAAGCCTTTTGGACAAATTTTGAGCTCATCAGGTAAAACGAGCTAGCCCATGGAGCTTCCTTGCTTCCTTGGATTCCTTCCCTGGGGAATCCTTACCTGACAATTCCTCATGTCTTTCCCGAGTCAGGAACTATCGCAAGAGAAAAGCAGGTGAACCAATAGTCACTGGGTGAAGCCGGCACTGCCCGGGCGCGGGGGTTCCTACGCTACCTACTGTACCGGTGCTTGGGATTTTGTTCCCGTCTGCAAGCTGCGCCCATTGACCTTGGGTTCTACCAAAGTTGGCTTTATATGGCAGCTGCAGCCCTTGCCCTCGCCTCAAACTAGGTGGAGTCACCCACGAAGATGGCCACTGGGGAGTTTTGGGCACTGTTTTTTGTGTTTGCCTGATTGTTTGCTCAGGTGGGGATTCTCCAAGTGGATTATTATCTATTAAACCATGTTGGTTTTAAGTTGGACTTTCAGCTCCTGGCAGATTGAAACTTGTTGCTTCTAGAAATCACAACACCACAAAGGGCATGCAAGAAAAAGGGCGTGAATCGGGTGCCCTTTCAGTTTGCCAACTTCCCTTTTGGGTTTGAGATGCTGTGGAGTTTGTCAGCTTTTGCACCTGTGTCCTGCTCATTGCAACACGCGGAGGGGAAGCCTTCAGTGGAAAGAAACCCTCGAACCCTCCCTGAGTTGCTGGCCTTTCAACTTTTCTGACGGTTATTCTAGCTGCAAAGCCAAAATTGCACTTTCGCCAATGCACCCAAACGAGTTGTTGCTTGGGTTCGGGACCCAAGGACTTCCTTTTGGACAGGGAAGCATTGCCAGGAGTTGAAGGATCAGTTCGAGGCCTCGCTTCGACCAACGTCATACCGCAACTCTCATGGGTTCGGAGGGTGCCCTTTCTTTTTTTGGGTTGCTGGGCAAAGGAACATCAGCAGAACATATGGGATCGAGTCCCCTGTGCGGAGCCCCTTTTTTTGGTTCCCCTCTGTTGCTTAAACTCATTGCTTCGAGCCCTCGAGACCAAATCCCAAGGGTTTCCTGTTTTTGTCCTTCGCAAGGGAACAGGACTCTACCTCTTTGCATAGGTCGAATGGCAGCAGCCCCTGATTTCAAGGGCTCGCTTCTCGATGTACCTCGTTTTCTGGGGTTTCCCCCTTCAGGGTTCTGTTTTGTCGCTTGCTTGGTTGCGCGGCCAAAGAGTTCTACGGGGAATGAAGGAGATATTCTGTAGGGAGAACAACCAGATGGGAAACCCCTGGAATTCCGATCGAGAGCAATATTGTTGAGTTTTCGTGGAACCTTGTTTTCGCTAGGTAGCTGGATATTCCATGTTGGTTTCAACAAGTTGGTTTTTCTAGGTTGCCCACTACACAATGGAATCACTGGGTACTACTACCCTTTGTGTTTTTGCCCATTTAGATTTGGTTTGTGATATCAGGGATAGGTCGCCTGGCCCCCTTGGACGTTTGCTCTCGCAAACGGGTCTCCCTTAAAGATGGTTTCCTATATGTTGTCCCATTTTGGTGGTTGTCAACCTGACCGATTTAGGGCCGATTTAGGGGTGATGTTTAGAGGTTGGAAGTATCGGCATTCTCAAGGAGGGCTGAACACCTGAGGATCCCATTCCATTCCGTGTAAGTCCTTGATGTGGGTCGGAAGCAGGTTGGCTGAAGCCTTACATGGCATTGTGAAGACGTTGAGCATTGCTTTCTTGGATATGACGGCACCGTGTACGTCATCGACTATGGCTTGTGTCGCTGGAAGGTGACCTCCACCGCAGCTGTGTTAGTACAGCCCACCAGACAACATGGTGACACTTGGCTGGGACATGTTTAGCTTGGGATCGTCTTCCAGGACTTTGGCATCTTTGCGAGCGCGCTCGAGCTGCCACAGCACTGGTTCCCTAGCGTTTTGGATGCGGCACCTTCCATCTCAAACTATCCACCCGAGCACAGGATCGCTCGAAGCCCATGCTAAACATCCCCAAGCCTCATGCGCAGACATTTGGCTTACTTGGCTTCGCTTTCGGGCAGCCAGCAGTTCCCAAAGGACCAACGGCCCCCATTGCGCCGGAATTTTCAGGGAACACCAAGGAACATATGTGCGTACACACCCGGCAATTTGGTCAAGTTGCACCTCCATAAGCCACGACTTGATGCGAGCAGCACCCGTAATTAGCATGTCCGCAGGTCATTCATATGGATCACGTGAATACCCAACTAATAGATTGCCACCAAACATCCATAGGGGACTACTGTCAAAATCGGTACTTATCAACCTGCAAAAACTCTTAGGGGACGATCGAACACCGATCACACAGTATAGACAATTGTCTGTTGCTCAAATGAATTGCCGTGATGTGTCCAATTCGACTCATGAGTTGGACATGTGCATCAAGTCATTATGTCCTGCTGTGCAAGAGTTTGTTGGCATTCTATGCTTTGCCCAGTCTGCCAACAACACCAGGAAACCCTTGCTTCGAGATTGCTCCGAAATCCGGATCGACACAAGGCGGCATGGTTTAATCTTTCAAGAACCTTCTCTTGGGTTCTTTTTGAAGGGGGCAAAGGCCGTTTGTTGCAAACATGGCCCAACCCTGCCACTATCCACTAACTTAGCTCGACGGTTACCAGCAATGTTTTCTTCGAGGTGACCATTTTCAAACCACAAGGGTACGTGTCACAATAGGGGGATCCCCAAAATCTTGGATGCCCGGTTGGTTGGCCTTCAAACCAACTTTGAAAAGGGCACCTTCAAGACACCAAAGGGGCACAAGGAAGCGTCAGCGTCAGGAACTTCAGGAAGAAGCCAAGAAAAAAGCAGAGCGCGCAAAGCAGGCCCGGCCTGGCGAACGGATAGCGTCTCACGACCTTTGTCAAGACATCCAGTCGGTCCAGTTTGGGAAACCCATGCGAAGCGTCATTTCCCAGGGGACTCTTTTTGTTTACGTCCTGTGGGACTCCGTCTACTGATCGGGAGCCTCTGGTTTCGCCGGCTCCCGGGTGAGACTTGTATTCCTTCAATAGGAACCACCTCCTTCAAGAGAGGGGAACATGGAATCTGGGCCGCTTGGAGCCAGACAAAAAAAAATCCGCGAAGCATGGCACATGTGAGGAGTCACATATCCTGATTTGTCTAGGGTTCGGGACATGGGGGACGGGGTACATCAGAGGACGAACCCCCAATTTGCTCCTCCCATGAGGTAGCTGCTAATGGGAGTGTCTTAAAATAGGGGACCCGCAAATAGTTGGTGGTTTCCGTTTGGTCGCCTTCAAAACCAACCCACAAGGGGTTCCCCCAAAAAAATCATCTAAATCTTGACTGTTGCGATGATTCGGCCCCATGCCTGTGTTCTCCGATTTTTGGAGGGGCACCACCCCCCAGTAGCCCCTAAAAAAAATATGGAGAGCATACCGAGTCGCGGCCCCTCCCCATAGATTTTACAATTCTTGAAATGGGTTTGTTTTTTTGGGGGGTAACCCTCAAAATGGTTTGTTCCCCACATCTTTGTGTGGGGTTCTTACTTTTACCGCTCGTCGTCCGCGCGCCGCGTCTCCTTCTCCTCCTCCTCCCGCCCTCCCTCCTCATCACTGTCTCACTCACACTCACTCACGCTCACTCACACTCACTCACTCACACTCACTCACTCACACTCACTCACACTCACTCACTCACACTCACTCACTCACACTCACTCACTCACTCACTCACGCTCACTCACACTCACTCACTCACACTCACTCTCATTCACTCACTCTCATTCACTCACTCACTCACTCACTCGCTCACTCACTCACTCACACTCGCTGACTCACGGCAGCTGTCTAGAGGGACAGGATGTTGTCGCGCGCGCGGCGGGGGGTGTGCGAAATCGTGGCAGGCGCAGCACTTTGGCGATGCCGTTGCCGAAGTCGTGGTTGCCGAAGTCGCAGGCGCAGCATTCTGTGCATCTGGGTGTGTGTTTGTGTGGCAGGGGTAGCATTCGGCAGCTGTCTAGAGGGACAGGATGTTGTCGCGCGCGCGGCGGGGGGTGTGCGAAATCGTGGCAGGCGCAGCACTTTGGCGATGCCGTTGCGAAATCGTGGCAGGCGCAGTCGATGCCGCCGAAGTCGTGGCAGGCGCAGCATTCTGTGCATCTGGGTGTGTGTTTGTGTGGCAGGGGTCGCATTCGGCAGCTGTCTAGAGGGACAGGATGTTGTCGCGCGCGCGGCGGGGGGTGTGCGAAATCGTGGCAGGCGCAGCACTTTGGCGATGCCGTTGCCGAAGTCGTGGCAGGCGCAGCATTCTGTGCATCTGGGTGTGTGTTTGTGTGGCAGGGGTAGCATTCGGCAGCTGTCTAGAGGGACAGGATGTTGGCGCGCGCGCGGCGGGGGGTGTGCGAAATCGTGGCAGGCGCAGCACTTTGGCGATGCCGTTGCCGAAGCACTTTGGCGATGCCGTTGCCGAAGTCGTGGCAGGCGCAGCATTCTGTGCATCTGGGTGTGTGTTTGTGTGGCAGGGGTAGCATTCGGCAGCTGTCTAGAGGGACAGGATGTTGTCGCGCGCGCGGCGGGGGGTGTGCGAAATCGTGGCAGGCGCAGCACTTTGGCGATGCCGTTGCCGAAGTCGTGGCAGGCAGGCAGCATTCTGTGCATCTGGGTGTGTGTTTGTGTGGCAGGGGTCGCATTCGGCAGCTGTCTAGAGGGACAGGATGTTGTCGCGCGCGCGGCGGGGGGTGTGCGAAATCGTGGCAGGCGCAGCACTTTGGCGATGCCGTTGCCGAAGTCGTGGCAGGCGCAGCATTCTGTGCATCTGGGTGTGTGTTTGTGTGGCAGGGGTCGCATTCGGCAGCTGTCTAGAGGGACAGGATGTTGTCGCGCGCGCGGCGGGGGGCGTGCGAAATCGTGGCAGGCGCAGCACTTTGGCGATGCCGTTGCCTCTGTCGTGGCAGGCGCTGCATTCTGTGCATCTGGGTGTGGAGATGCCATTGCCGAAGTCGTGGCAGGCGCAGCATTCTGTGCATCTGGGTGTGTGTTTGTGTGGCAGGGCAGGCGCAGCATTCTGCGCATCTGGGTGTGCGTTTGTGTGGCAGGGGCAGCATTTGGCAGCTGTCTAAAAGGACAGGATGGCGTTGCGCGCTCGGCGGGGGGCGTGCGAAATCGTTGCAGGCGCGGCACTTTGGAGATGCCATTGCCGAAGTCGTGGCAGGCGCAGCATTCTGTGCGTCTGGGTGTGTGTTTGTGTGGCAGGGGCAGCATTTTGTCACTCATTCGCTCGCATTCATACTCACACTCACTCACACTTCTCGGATGTCTAAAGGGTCGTCTACAAGGCTTGTGTAAGTGCAGAGCTGTGAGTACATGAGGCAGGGTGCATTGTGAGGCAAGCTGTTGGATGTTGAGATTGGGCTCGCAGAAGCTTTGTGTCCAGACATTTGAACTCACATCCTTGGGAAAAACATAGCATGTGGGGTTATCCGGTCCTTTAATTTATTTTTGGTTCACAAGATCATAACGTGGGTATGTGTCAGAGCAGGACCCCCAAGAATCGTCATGCTCCTTTGGTCTTAAACTTGAACCACCCCCGCAAATTGGTACCCTCAAAACAAAGAGACACCCTCGTGTTATGTCGCGCCTATCATCAGGTAACTCATAGTTGGTGGTTGGATTGGTGGCTTTTGAAGTTTGAACCACTGGTCTTTCTAGAGGATACACGGGAAAAAAACAACACCCCCGAACATTCAAACCCCAGGACTCCAGATCACCGTGATTACCAGTCAGGCGTGCGCTTTCATTTACGACAGTCCAGTTCTGTTGGCTTTTTCAGCGGAGTTCTGGGCTTGATTCGGACCTGTTGCAACTTATACTCATGGAACTGCGGACTTTGTCGAAATCCAATTTGCCAATTCGCACCACGGATATGAAACCCTACGGAATAACGCACCTTCCAAAAGGTGCAAGGTGTTGCTGTCCATCCACGGTACGCAGTAGACAATGACAACTAGCCCTTGTCTGCCCACCTATGGTAAGGTGGACATCCAAGAAGCGATAGCTTATTTGAGCTCCTCACCGGCTCGAAACAACCCAAACGCCCATGGATGATTCAACTACATTGTGCGAAGCCTTTACATGCAGTCGAAACCGAATCGAGTAGCTGCAGTTTCGGGGCAATCCTCAGCAGCAGCAACAGCTGCTTGTGTTTCTGCGCGAATTCTGCAGTAGGTGTCCATCTTCACCCATTTGATTTCCAAAGGGGGGCCTGAACGTGCTCAGCTTCCTTTTGTCCTTACGCACGCGGCGTATTGGGGTGGTCCTCTTGAACCTCAACCGATGTGTTTGATTTCTCCAGACTCCCCGAAGGCCTCAGAAGTTGGGCGTAGCGCCGATTTGAATGTCGACCACTGGCTTCCCAGATGAACCGTGGGGTCCGATTCTCCGAAGCAACACTTCGGGGAAGACAAGAACTGTGCAGGGTTGATGAAAGGATGCCAGGTGCCAGTCAAAAGATGGACATGAAAGCTGTTTCCAGGGATGCCCAACTAAAGCAGGTGGTCTTTGGATGTATCTCTTTTCCCCAGCAGCTGAAAGCTGCGGGGTCTCTGCCCAAATAGGCTCTGGAGTGGTTTGGGGCAGCTTTCAGAGACGGTTCTGGAGGGCTACAGGGGGTTGCGGGGCTGTTGGGGATACCACCTGGGCCTTTTTCAAGGAATGGGTTTGTAAACCCGGTGGTTTTGGGAGGATCCCTTGAACACAGCGGGTTTGTTGGATCGATGCCCTTTAGCAGGGCTCCTTAAAAAATACATTTTGCCCAATTGAAGCATGTTGCTTTTTCAACACCAAAATAAAGGGAACCCACCATTTACAAAGCAATGTTCAGGTGTACAATGTAAGGATCCCTGAAAAACCTGGAGGTACATATCAACTCACCTACAGCCCAGTTGTAAGGATCCCTGTGGGGGGTGAGTTGTACTCCAGATCTTCGAAGAAAAGCTGGCGGCAGAGAAGAAGGCGGTCCTTGCGAAGCAGAAGGCGGTCCTGGCAGATGGCAGATGGCCTGATTTGTGGTTGAGGTCCTCCCCAAAACTTCCATTTGGTTAAGACGTTTTTTTTTCCCGGTTGGCTTTAATGGGATTCTACCACTACTGGACATATTGTGCTTTTTGTCCAGGGGACTTAAGGCTGTGGGTCAAAATGAAACCACCAGGATATGGACCGCAGATGTTAGTTTATATGTCCAGTTACCGGGGTTTAATTTTGGGTACCCATCACAGAAATGGCCTTCAATTGTCCGTTTGGTGTCCCTTAAAACCCACAACAAAGGGGTTGAAGGTACCCTTCTTGGTTGGTTTATTCCAAAGTTCCTATTGGCCATTTGAGGTGGTAAGGTCCAGCAAAAACATAGAACCAAGAGTCAACAAGGGTTTTTGTCGCTGCTCAGTGGGTCTGTTTCCGTTTCTGAGGCTCGGTGGTACCCTTTTTGGAATGGGGTTTAAAGGACACCTTCCGGCGCGGCACGCTTTTCGGAGAGGGGTTACAAGAGGAAACCAAAAAGGACACCGGAAACCATTCGTTGGGAGAACTCCTAAAAGAGGAACCACCTTGCTTGGGTTTTGGCCGCTGCTCGGGTATGGGTGTGGTGCTGATCCTGGTAGGGAGTCAGTCAATACCCCTGGTCAAACCTGTTTCACTTACAGTTGGGTGACGCATGGTTCCCGCATAGTGGGTTAATATCGATCGGTGGTTCCGACTTTGGGTCCAAGTTTGGTTGCTTTGATCTTAAGGAACCTTAAAACATGGTTGGTGGACAAAAATCCGCCTGGTGTGCACCAGAGGATCACCAGAAGCGACCCCAAAGAAAGAAGGGACACCAAGCTTCAAACAAGTCACACCCATTCACACAATCATTGTAGCCCTGAAAACAATAGGGGACTAACAAGAATGGTCCCCTTGCACAACACCCCTGCAAAATGCTAAACACTTGAAAACGATGGGCTTGCTAAAGCTAACGCGAATACTGTCGTTGGGCTATTGACCAGTTTGACTGGCTCGGGTGAGGCCTGGACTCAACCCAAACCTCATGTGGTTTGGCCTTCACCATGAGTTGTTGCTTGTCGGGGCTGGCGGGTATTTGCATGCATCTAGCCAGGGTTACAGTTATAGCACGCTGATGCCACAAAGTAGTGAACCGGGTCAAGCTTTTTAGACATGACGGGTTTTTCAGCAGGGTGTGCCTTTGCGAGACCTACAAAAGGCTGGGCCTCGGGCAAGAGAGGGCCTTTTCCAAAAAAAAAACAGGCACAGAACCAGCCCGGTGCGAAGGCCCGGTGCTTTGGCTTCCCCGTGTGTCTTTTTGTACGGCCCCTTGTTTGGTGGTTTTAAAGGGAGACCGGGAGAGCGAACCACTAAAAAAAGAAAAACAACATATTATGCTCCAACCTTGGGACGGAGTGAGCCACTGCACCAGGCGGAAAAGGAGAGGCTGGAGCACGAGCTGCAGTCTAAGCCGTGGCCACGGCTGCGTTCACGGACCAAATTCTTTGGTTCCGGCACATTTCAAAGGGAAACTACGGACTTTTAAGGCTTGCTAAGCAGTACTTCGCCTTATCGAGGCGCACTCAGGCCTTGCTGAGTGTTGGTTGACTTTCGGAGAGTGTGACAGGTGAATGAAGGTACACCAACGATACCTTACGTCTCAGGGTGCGTGTTGAAGAACCCCCCCTCCAATTGTTCATTCGGGCGGAGGCGGGTCCCTTGACCAGCCTTGGTCGAGCCACTAAACGACAACCGAATTCAAAACAAGGTCCTGAGAAGACAAGGCCCACTTCTTCAGTGGAGCCCTCTAAATCCTTTCTGAGTACGAAAATACCGCTACAAAAGGACATGGCCCCCTTTTCCTGCCGAATTGGCTTACTTTGTGTTTGGCCTCTTTGATCTTTAGAGCCTCTGGCTGGTGCGGACGTGAATTTGGACAGGCCCTTCTGGTTTCCCTTTGGCTGGTTTCCCTCAAACATCAATTTGGCTGGTTTGTTTGTAAAAATCCTTTTGTGGTTGCCTTCTGGCTTCCCTTTGAAACAACCAAACGGGGGTCACCCAGAAGGGGTTGGATCACACGGATCGTTGAGGAAGCTCAAGGAGAAGATGCAGATCATGAAGGAGCGATCCGGGAAGCGACCCTTGGAATTGGCGGAGGTGTTATTGGCCCTTGTTGGCGAAAAGGGGAACCGATCAAAGGAGGTCAGTTGTCTTCTGAGCTGGTTTAAGTCTTGACTTTTGGGCTGTTCAGATTTGATGTTCATCGATCGGGTCAATTGATTGGCTTCATCGATTCAATGTGCTCAACTGAGTCAACCAATGAGTTACGATGAATTGTTTCATTCATTTACTTATTGTGTCAGCCAGCATATTTTTAGTGCCCTCCAATGGAGTGTCGGTGGCCTAAGTGCCCCTTTGATTCGTTTGCTAAGTGCCCTTTTTGGCTTGACAGGAGTTGGGATTCTGTTGAAATCGAAGAGCTACCCGTGTCGAAGCGTGACAACTGCCACATTTGATTGGCTCCGACCCGGAAAGCCCGAACATGGCTTTTTGAGTGTCAAAGCGTGTCATTTGAGTGTCATTGGGGGTGCGAATCGAGGTCACTTCCCCCTTGAAAAGGTCACTTACGCTAGTGTCGGTCCCCCCTGCGTGAGTGTCATTTGCGTGTCGCTGCGGCTCGATTTGCCCAGCATCGGGGTCACTGAACGTAGCATTGGCCGCGCAGGAGAACGAGGTCAAAGCTCGGGTGGACGAGCAGACGCTCCAGAGAGAGTCGGGGGCCTGGCCCTCTACTGAGGATCTGAAAATCGGTTTTCAACGCGAAACGAAGCTAAAACCCAGATCTCTATAGTTGCTTGCCTCCGTTGTTTGCTTATTTGTTGTTCTTAATTTGGTTTCTTGGCTTATAAATCCCGTGTTCCCCCTACCACGCATGGTGCTATATGGGTGCAAGTATGTGTCAAACTCGTGGATCCCCAAAATGGCAGTTTTTTGTTTGGCTCCCTTTCGACAAACTACTGTTGACATGGCAGCGCTTTGTCTTTTTGCTGGCCGAAGAATGAGCCACGCAAGAGCTGCCAAAACACGCCTATACGGTACGTATGATGCCAAAGTGTGTCTGGGCAACTTACAGCCCACAGGGCGCCACTTGTTTCCAAATTTTGGCATGTGGCTGTATGTGTCTTTTGTTGCCGGGCCACTTGTTGGTTGGTTTTAAAGAGACACCAAAAGGAAACCACATTTTTTCCTTTTTCTTTTTTTAGACAAACCCATATCAACAGGGTGCCCTTAAAAACACACTTTCATTGAGGTTCGGTCAAAATTTCTTGATTCCTCTATGGTTCTTGGGGTTCGGGGTATGGGGGATAAGCTCCAAGTCTGTCGCGCAAAGCAGCAAACGAGCCCAATTGGTTCCATGTCCTCCCAGCACAACAAGCAATCCGCATGACCTTTATATCAGTAGATGCCACGAGGAGGTCCACAGCGTTCCAACCTCAGACATACAGCCGAGTACAAAATCCAATGTAAACCACTAGTTGAACCGCGTGCTTTTGGTGTTCCTTTGAAGGTGATCGAATTGGGTCCACTTGTTTGCTTGGCGGTTCCCGTCCCCTAGATTAATAGACTGGAGTTGAGTTGGAAAATTGTGGTTCATAGCAAAACAACCTTAGCAATGGATCAAGCAACCAAGATCCCCACCCCCTTAGGGTCCAAAAATGGCGGGGGGACGTCTGAAAACACAATTTGCGTTTTCCGACCCCTGCCCCCCTCAAAGTGGGGGTGGGGATGAACCAGCTTCACTTTGCAACCACCGCCAGGATCAGCTTGTACTGCTGGGCCCTGATGATGCCCTTCGGGCCGGGGGCCAAGCCAATACGTGAATGGGGCGTTCAGAGGAATCATGCGGTTCGGAGCGGGGGCTCCGGTGTCGAATTTCACAACTGCAAAAAAAGATTTGCGATGGTGACTTCCCGACGTGTTTTAACCCTTGGGAAAGGATTCATCCTTTGAGTCTTGTTAGTTTGTTCACCGGATTTGGAGTTCTTGAAGGCATGGCATAATCAGGTGCATGAATTTGTTTAACTCGGGCCATGTCTCTACTTTCCGGCAACCGTGGGGAGGTTGGTGAAATGTGTGGAATTTTACCCGGACTTGTCCTTTCCAGGTTCAAGCTGGAATCCGGTCGAACCAAGCTACGGAACTGAGCTTTTGTTCCCTCGCCTCGTGGCATTTTTTTTTCAACGGATATGCTTTAGGTTTTTCGGCTCCCTCCTTGGCTTGCCTGGTATAAACTATCTCTACATCTTGAGAGTGGTGAGACAACTCGGCAGCTTCGATTTGGATTCACCAAATCGGTTCCTCGGCTCGCGCGAAGCTTCGAAGCCGAAAAACATGGGTCAGGTACGAGGCAGGATTGCTCCTGGAGCAGAAGAAGAGAGGCCTGGGAGGGCATGTGTCACGTGACCCCTCACTCTCCACCCCCCGTGTTTCCCCAAAATAAAACCCGAAGAAGGCCTTGAGCTTAAATGGAATTCAGGCGAAGGAGGGCTGAGTCGAGGGCGGTTGGGATTCTATGAATGAAGGGGGCGAGCTTGTCCAAAAACGTGTGCGAGCTTTAGGGCAAAACCTCCGCAAGGGTTTGGACGTGCACCCGATTTCATCCATGATGAAGTGTTCTTCCCTTAAGCCTAAAATAATCAGTTCCACATAGTGGGGAATCCCCAAAGTTTGGGCTTTTCAAAAGTGTGTGTGTGCTTTCTTTTTCTCGACCCTCCGAATTGATGGCTTTCCACTTGCTTTCCCTTTGAAACCAAGAAGCAAAGAGGTACTTTTCGAGCCTCAGAAGGCCACGTCGCAACGTTGGAAATCTCCACACGTCCGGTCGAGGAGTTGGCATCTTCGAGTGTGACGAGCCGGGAGCCTATCGCTATGCCTATGAGATCCGATGCCCGTTTCTACTAGGCCCCTACCTGGCATGTGGACTCCAAAACTCGCCCCTGGATGTTTCTTTGCTCTTTTTGCAGGGAGACTTAGGCTGTCACTTATTAAGAAACCAGCTGTCACGTTCTTTCCGAAGGCCCAGCCTCTTTGGCTTTGGCTGGCTTGAGTTGGAGCTTGGGCTTGGTCTGGGAAAGGCGCTTACGGAAGGAGTCCCCAAGGTTTCCCCAGATGGAACTTCGGATCCGGACCATGAGTTTCTTCCAGCTCAAGAGTATGTTTGGATTTTTCCCTGATCAAGGCAAATATATTGTATGTGTCTCATAGTTTCCAGGGCACGGAAAGGCAACTCCTCCCTTCCGAGAAGCTTCCATTGGGCCGGACTCAAACATATATGATTTGGGTTGGGGCTTAATCATGGCAAAATTTGGGCTCAAAGTACCCCACAACCCACAACCCTAGTAGATATTGTTCTTTTGTAGTACTCTAACTTCTCAATCGAGATTGCCTCCTTTGTCTCCTGACGTTGAGAAGAGGGGTCATGCTGTTTTCCTTTGCGCGCGGTGTTAATATCACCTGCCAACCTTCTTCGGGTTTCTCCTTGTGATGCAGGGCGCCAATGCGCACATGGGGAAAACAAAGCAAGCATCACGGCGCCCCAATTGACATGTTGGAGGGGTCTAACAGCACCATGAAAACCTCCGAACCTCGGCTGGGCCGAAGACACGAATGGACATGGATCGCCAGAAATAAAGATGACGCGTCCAGATACTAGAAGTTTTGTTCATGTAAGATGAACACCTGTTCCATGGAAGGGACATATTTGTTCAATGGCCTTCCAACATATCAGAACAGGCCTCCAACTCCGACCCAAATTTCAGAGAAGACCTGCGCAGGCAACAGCTGGTCCTCTTGGTGGGAGTGGGCCGACTTTGGACTTGAGATTTGGACATGGGTACAAACAGTTGGTTTTCAAGGACCCCCAACTGGGGTACGATTCGCTTGCCTTACAACATCTATCGGACGAATGGAAGCAACCGATGTGAAACCCGCTTCCGTACCAGTTCGCTACCCCTTTGGAGAAGAAATATATTTCTTGTTGGTTCTTAGCCACCCCACAGGTTTTTAGCTTTTTTGCGGTTCCGCAGGGGTTTCCATTTAACCCACTAACAGTTAGTTTTAAGAAGGATATCTGAGGGCCGCTGAGGGCAGCCCAGATTTGGAAGGTCTGTCTGCAATTCCCATGAGCAACCTTCTTTTGTGAAACTTAATTTGACCCTCTGAAGATGGCGAGCCAGGTGGCAAGAGCAATCTCTATGCTGACAGCCAAAGGGTTTAATCTCTCAGCTCAGGTGGGCGGTGTTCAGCAACCAGTCCATGATGTCCGACGGCAATCCCTTTCCCTTCCCAGTGCACGAGGCGGGTGTCGGGGGGCGTCTTTGATCGAAAGCAAGCGGGAGACATATTTGTCTACTTGTCTGCATTGAAAAAGAAGCCAAGGTGTCCATCGTTGACAAAACATCAAGCAAACCAGGGCGCTCTCTTGCTTCCAAGCTGGAAAAGTGGATCTGAAGAGCAGGCCCTTTTTGACGGGATGCGGGGTGATGAGGCCTGTATTTGGACTTGGTTGCCTGTCTCCGAGTTTGTGCCTTGTGTGTGTGTGTGTGTTTGTTGCACTTGCGACGGAGGTGACGAGTGTGTGTGTGTGTGTGATGCAATCAGAAGTGGTAGCTCATGCCAATTGGGTTTGTACTCTGCCGCCCGTTTGATGAATATTGTGTGCTTTGGCCAAGAAATAATCCCTTTGAGTCAAATCAAGCAGGGAAGAGGAACCAGAGGACCAGTTGTCTGTAGTGGTTCGACTCCACCTGGTCCGTTATGTTAGCACCGCAAACGGGTGCGGGTGGGGGGCGCTTCCCAATCCTCAGCCAGCGATACGTCGTGACTTTGTACAAATGCAGTTTGCTCACATAACGTCTGATCTACAAAATGTGCCCTCCATCAGGTGCAAAATGATGCCAACATATTATATATGTATTTACAGCATGTTATATATACATGCTATCCAGGTCCTTCTCCTTTAGCATGTGTGGCTGCTTCAGCGCAACCCCCCCCCCCCCCCCCCCCCGCGCCCCAATTTGCGTGGGGACTCAAGACAGGTCGGGCGATTCCCAGGAGCTGTTTAATGATTCTATGTTGCTGGGGATGCCATCTGATCTCATGTGTATGTGTGTGTGTCAAATTATGATAGTTTTTCGGTCAGGTGGGGCACTATTGGGATGTGCGTGTGATCTTTCGTGCTGGCAGATCTGGCAGACGGTCGCTTGCTTGCCTGCTTGCCTTCTTGCCTTCTTAGATGCTTGATTGCTCGCCTGTTTGCTATAAAGTTGCTCAGTCCAAAGCGAATCGACCTTTTAATCCTTTGACTTTTTTCCATTTGTTAAAGTTTTCGTAGAGCCACGAGACGCCCAGGTCACAGGTCCCAATGGCGAGCCCATCTCCCTCTTCGTGCCGCTGGGGGGTCGCTGGCACACGGCCTTGAACCGTGCGGAGTCCAAAGACAGAAGCTGGGAGTAGGGCGAAATCATCCAGTCGACTAACGTCTTTTATTTGCTGAACTTAATACTATATTTGTTTCCCCTGTTGGTTTTAAAGGGAATCTATTGCTGGATTTGTTCTTCAGGGGGCTTGAGCGAATGCAAGACATGGAAGTGCACAGATCCCCGTAGAGAGACGACTTCCTCGAAAGGGCCTTTGTGCACTTCCATGTTAGTTGGTGGGAGGGTAGTTGCTGATTTCTCGCTTAAGCCCGAAGCGAATCGGCCCGGAAAAATGACCTTTTGGTTTCCCTGATTTGAACCATTTCTCGGGGGCCCAAAAGGTGAAGCTTCAATTTCTTGTTTCTAAAAGCCGAGTGAATGACAGTCTAACCCTCCAATCATGTCTTATTGTTGCAAACTGCACCACCCCATTCCAGTTTAGGGCCCCGACTCGTCGTTTTAGACGGTCTCCAAAATGAATTTGCCCACCTGGCGTCACCTGACAGTGCGAAGCAGTCCAGCAACCCATCTCTCCGATTCAAATCCCGCAGCTCGGGTTGCGACCATTTAGTTGTTTTGTTTTGTTCGAAAGTGCTATGATACCTCAATGGAAAATTGTTTGGGGCAAATATTTCAACGGTTCTTGGCCCTGTGCTTGAACCTTCATGAATGGGTTTCTGAATGAGTGAGCTTGTTTTTTGGTATGTAGGGGGATAACGGAGCTTTACCTCGAGAGCGCCCTCATGTAGTGATTCGAAAGCCTTGTTGGGAGGGATGCCCTATCCTGATACATCCCATCTATCTGACAAAACAACACGTCCTAGACGTGTGCTGTATTCTTAACCCGAACCCCAGATTGATAGATCCATCCTAGGCAGGTAAAGACAAGAACATAAGGGTGTGTCTTTTTTTTGGAGTTGGTACCACTTTTTTGAGTTTGAAGCGAAACGAGGAAAACACCATCTTAGAGGTCGCCTAAAAGAAGCACTCGCAATCCCTGAAGATGGTTCCAGAGTGGGGGGGGGGGGCAAAAGTCCTTCCAGCTGATTGGATTTCTGCGTTTGGTCTGGACTTGCCGCAACATCCCGAAAGGCTCAAGAGGAGCAAAATGGTTTGCTCCGAAAATGGTTTGCTCCGAACCCCAAAACGACCAACCACGGGTAGACCAGTTGGTTTTGTCCCTTTGTCCTCGTCGGATACCAACGGTGTATTATGAAAGGGTCTTAAAACTGACCCTGGAAACCCGATCAGAACTGATCTCCTCCCCATGTCCTGAGGAGATGTCTTCAACCAAGTCTGGCTGAAGGCAGGATCGATCCAGGGCAGTGTTGCAGGTAGGATCGTGGTTACCTCTAGACCGGATCCGCGGGGTTTGGGACGGTTGGCTTCGCTTGTCTTGAGCCCAATATCCAGCAAGCTGCCAGTTGTTCTTGTGCATCTTGGCAGTTCCCAGCCGTCCCGTTTGGTTTTTAGCCCACTAAAAGCTACACACTTTTAGCGGGGATCTGAGGACAGCCCAGGCATGTTCAGTCGGGCAAATAACAAGTCGAAGGTGTGATCTTCGTGTCGGTACGGGGCACTAAAAAGGGCCCAAGCAATCCAGACAACGTGTGTAGTTGTTTTCAGCCCTTTGTGATGTCAGGATATCGATGACTGAAGCGCTGGATTCTGCGGTTGCAGGCCCCTTTTTTTTTCTAGTGCATCCGGATCACTTTTGCAGAAAACACCGGCGGCACCGGGCCCCGTCGTCCACTCCGTCGGGCTTCAGGTGGTTGAAGTGGACCACTATCGACAGCACGACTGGGCAGCAGCCACAGAGGGACGCTGAAGGAGCAAAATGCCATGGCAGGTGCGAGGCATGGCATGGGTACAACTAGACGTCCCGGTAGGTTTTTAGTTCTTTAGGGTTTTGTGGGGGGGGGGTCGTACATGTAACAACCCATTAAAATTGTTTTTTAGGAGGGGATCTGAGAGTGTAACAATAGATAGCAACCTAACAGAATCCTGGTAAAATGAGGAAGGAAAAGGTACTCTCTACGAGCCCATTTCTCGGGCATCCACCCACACTTGCGTCTTTTGCCGAGCTTTCAACATGCTTGGGTTTTCGTTTTATGGCCACATGTTGGATACATTTACAAAAGAGGTGATCCTGGTCCTTTAGACATTCTTCGCAGTCATACCCTTCCCCTCTCCTTGCATGTTTCACATCCTGGGCCGTGCTTTCGCCCCGTCCATGCCTGGCCGCTTGCTGAGATTGTGAAAGTGGATCCGGACTCCGTGTTCTTCCCCAGCCGGGCGCCAAAACAATCCGTCGAGACGTTCGGGGCGGGTGGGTGCTCCCAGCCTCACCGCTTCGATTCGAAGGGTCCAGGGGTTGAGACCGGTGGTTTTTTGGGATCGGTCGATGTCGAAGATGTCGAAGATGGTCCAAATGGAGCACGGTTGATTTGAAGTTAGACCGAATCCCTGGACACCCCGATAGCACAACCAAATTCGATACCACTGGTCCCGTTTCAGTCCCGACCTTTTAGGTTGGAAGACGGGGTTTCCCTTCAACCAAAGGTGTCCTTCTCCCCCCAACAGCTGGAGATTTTGGCTTTAGACCAGTCGCAGGTTTGAGGTATCTCCACCTTGACCAAAGATGCATGTCCTATTTTGTTCGGACGGCTTTGCGGATTCATGCTGCGTCCAGGGTTTGGTTGCGCTTGGTTTCGCCGATTGGCTTTTCGGTCTCCTTATGCTTGCGCTTTGAGCACAATTCCAGAGAATTCAGGTATCCCTCGAAAAGGGTGGTTTGGAGCCCGATTTCAAGCCCTGGCTTCTGTGGAAGAGACACCACTCACCAAACCACTGATTCGGCTTCAGCCCTTTGGAGTCGAGGGAAGCTGACGTATAGTCCACCTGGCCCGGGCGGGTTGTTTTCCGGATGGCTTGGCATTGGCTCGCACTTTGCAATTTTTCCAAGTTCGGTCTAGACATTGGCAAACTGGCGCTAGCTTTTGTTTTCACTGGCAGACTAGTGGTTTGTGCTGTGGCAACCAGTGACACCAAACCAGACCGTTTGTCCTTTAGGGCAGTTTGACAACTCGTGCAGACGCTTGTGCTTCCATTGGGTACAAAGACGATTTGGAGTACTTAGAACTGTTTGCGCAAGCGACTGCTCTTGCCGTCTTCCTCGGTTTAGTCAAACCTTGGTCTGAGGACACCAAGCACATATATGTTGCTGAAACAATGTGATGTGAAGTTTGATGGGTCTCGGACCCGAAATGGTGGGCATCAGAATTCGCTGGGGATTTAGGTAAGCACCAAGCTCTTTTGGATAGCTTCCCCATTAGATTCCAAAGCCATATTGGTTCCATCAAAGAACTCGAAAGGCTCTCAAGTGTGGGCATGAAGCCCAGTTCCTGTGTTTCTCCCACCCGGCTCGGCGCGGTTTCCGGAAAGACCAAACCAACGAAAGACGAAATACTTCGGGCGTTTGAGGAACTCATGAGGTTTACTGGGGGAGAGGGCCGGGGGGAACCTCTGATAGGGATCTTGCCGGCTCTAGTCGCGAGGCTTGGGGGCGGATCCTATTGCATGCATTCAGATCCAGCGGTTGCAGCCTTGCCTGAAATTTGCTTCCCGAAGCCGAAAGCACGTCTGACCAATTTGTTGAGTCTGACAACTTGTTTCTGCCCTACGCAACTACAGTTGCGACGTCAGCCAAGAGTTCTTTCATGGGGATGCCTTGTTTCGATTGGTGAATTAACAACATTTGCCCAGAAACGTCATTGAGCTCTTTTCCACCATTTCCGCGACCTCGCGTCCGAGTTTCATGCATCTGGGTTGCGCAGAGCCTTTCAGCGGCCCGTCGAATTACGGACATCGTGCAATCCATGGAGGAGGTTTCCGTATTGGCCATTTTAGTAGGTGGTTCTACTACCTGGTTTAGAGAAGGGGTTGTGGCATTATGAACTATGTTAGTAGAACCAACAGAACAAACAATG
>CAUJNA010003090.1:190000-295000 GCA_963377175.1 Effrenium voratum | reverse complement strand
GGTATGCTGCCACTGCTGTTCCTGGGTCCACACGGCGGATTTCCAGTTTTCCCCCACGGTTGTGCCTCTTTTTTTTGCGGGGGGTAACCTGTTTTCAAGCGATACCAGAAGGAATTTGGGATCCCCATAGTTCAGAGACACCCAAGTCGCAGTCTCTCACCCCAGGAGTTTATTTGTTTGGGGTTTGGACAATTTTTGCGGCGCATCCACTGGATTGGTGAGGTCTCCGAAAGTTTGTGAATGCGTCACATACCTGTATGGCTATGTGGTTGGATCTTTGGACTTGAACTTTTGTGTTGAAGCAATTGGTGTTTCATTGGACCCACAAAAAGCGACACTTTTGCAGAGGGGGCAACAGCAACCAACATATATTTGTACTTATTCGGGTTGATCAGATGACTTTCCCTGCCTGAAAATGGCTAGTTCCGCGAATGGTTTGCGACGTTGCAAGAGTTTGTTCTTCCCGCAAGGGTGTGTGCTTTTTAGGGGACTCCAAAATGGTTGTTTTCATTGGCATTGCCTAAACAGACACAACTGGGGTACCCTCAAAAAAACACCCTAAACACTTTCGTGTCACATCAAGCTCTGAGATTTAGTTTGTTCGCAAGAATCGTTGCCGAACCCACGTGGAAGTGAATGAGATGTAGAGTTCCTCCTGCCTGCTCGGCGCAGGAAGGAAGGCTTCACCGACCAGAGTTGCGCCTCCCACGTGCACTGGTTGCAGTCTCAAGGCAGGCTTGTTTGGGATGAAGAGGGGCAGCCAGAGTAGGGGCTTTGACAAAGTGGTCGGTTTTTTTTCAGCTAGCTGGCAACAAGGGCCTCGTGCAGACTTGCAACGCCCAAGTTTGGCTGAAGCCATGTTCAGGTGAGGGCCCACTTTCTTTGGGCCAAATTTGCAGGTTGCCTCGATATCGGGTGTCAAGGAGAAAGTCGCGCAATGCAAAGACGAGATAATAGATCCACATTGCTGGGTGGAGTGTTTCCCAAGCTGTGTGGGAATGCTCCCCCCAACCGGTCGCTGCATCGCTAGGAGCAAGAACGTTAGGAGGATTTGTTCATGGAGAGCTCCGCTTACGAAAAGTGTGCAGCCCACAAGGCTTCAGCTTGTGCCCGCGCAGGGCATACTTGCAGAGACGCACTGGAGTCCGTCGCCAGGCGGGTGAGTTCGGAGTCTCCGAAAACCCTACTGTGGATGGACGAGATCCCGCACCACTTTGAAACCATGGGAAACCACTAGGGCTTCTTAGCTGGTGCAGGATTTCGTCCATCCACAGTATGGCGGTGCGTTTTGAAATCAACTACCCAGAAAGGTGTGCTTTGCCACGGCCGCTAGAAGTTTGCGCAATTTCAAGGGGCGGCTTTCTCCGATTTGAGGCTTACGTTTATGGGCTACACCTTTGCAGGGGATTCCATTGCCCCCAAAGCAACCAGGGAGAACCACTCATGTCAAAACCCGAAGGTAAATATCCTGGGTACTATATATAATATAATATATATGTTGTAATTATCTGTTCCCTTTTGTGATCTTCTGGTGTTTCTCCTATTTTACCTTGTCTTTTGTACAAGTCTAATTCACTATCTTAAAACCCATCACATCTTCTAAAGAACTGGTTTGTCATCTATTGTCTTCATGCTAAGGACATTTGCTGCTATCTCTTTGTGGCTTCGTTCGTTTTGTTTTCTTGACATGTCTCCCTTCTCTTCACACGGTTAAACCCTTGAAAAGAGAGGAGTGCTGAGATGAAGGGACGGAGTTTGGATGAGACAGCATATTTTGTTTATTTTCGCCTTTCTTCTGCTTCATTGGGGTCTCATGGCTACATGCTGCAGGGTGCACAAAGCCGTTGCAAGGGGCGAAAATCCGACATGCTGTACCTCCATTTCAGTGGATGAGCTCGCGGTTTCAAACGGCTACTAGACATGGATGTGTCTTTTTTAAGGGTCCCCCAAGAATGGTGGTTCTCCTTTTATTTTCACTTCAATCCCACAAGAGAAGAAGTGCCCTCCAAAAAAAGACAGGCCCATAGATGAGTTCCGTCTCCACCAAAGAGTTCCAGATGAAAACTTTCGGAAACCTCTCGATCGTGTTGCCCATAGCCAACACGTGTGCCTTCCGTCGATTGGTTGTTTGGTCGTGTGTCTATTCTGTGTTGGCAACCCAGTATGTTTGGAATTGGAATCCTTGTTGGTTGTCTAGAATCCCTATGAAGGGGTCCGTGACTGTCCCATGCTCGGAAAGATCACTGGCCCAAAAAGCGTATCTCTGGGTGCTCCCCTATCCGCTTAGTGATTTTTATCTGCTCTGAAAAGACTCAGCGCTCGGGAGGTCCGCCTTTTCTTTTGTTCCTGTTTTCCGCGGGCACCGTCACGATGGTCTGAAGCCAGTCTTGAGACTGGGGCGGGATGGTGCTTCCAGCCTTCAGATGACCAAAACAAAATGGCAGAAGCTTGTTTTCCTGTGTTCGCTTGTCCCAAGCAAATCCATTTTTTGACCTTTGATGTTTGTGTTTTGGTCAAGGTTCCAAAAGGTTAACCTTTCAGCTCCAGGCCCTTTGGGCAAGTGAGTTGATGTGCACTTTTCCAGGACCCAAATGTCTAGCCTTGTGCCAGGGTCACGCTTTTTTGGTTCATGTGTTTTAGGCTTTCAAGATCAAACCGTCCAAAGGATTAATTTGTCCCCGTGACCGCGCTGGTATCCGCATGTCAGTGGACAGACAGATCGCTCAAAGTGACCTCTGAAGTTTTCCCTTGAACACGTGCGGTCCAAACCCGGCCTGAGGGATGGAAGGGTGAGTCGCATTGACAACTGGCCAATACCTGCTTCGGGACACAGGGCAGATATTCAATCCTCATCTATTGCAAGTTGGGGGGAGGTGGCTTTGCTTTTTGTCTTGAGGGAAAGGCAATTACGCAGTTTTGGGGCGTTCTCCATTTGTTAAGCAAGCCCATATTTGAAGTCATTTGATTGTTTACATTTTAAGGCTCACCAGAAATTTACCGTAATTAGAGATCCTTGGTTGGCGGTTTAAGGCTGCATCTCCCAAGTGGTGCTTCCTAGAGTAGTCTCAGCGGCACCCTCCAAATCCCTTTGGTGGGTTCCTGACTTGAAATGGTGGAGTGCTGTTGACTCTGAAGGAATCAAGAGGAGCTTCCTCTGGAAAAACATGATGGCTGCTGGGAGCTGAAATAGGTGGCGCAATGTTCATGGGGTCCCTATGATTTTTGTGGGTGGTTGCAACCATCAGTTTGGCTCATTCAAGGTGTGCTGCGGTGATGATTGCGCTTTGAGGCCCAATACGTTGTTTGGTTGTCTCAAAGCAAATTCGGGAATCTGTCGGTTTTCCTTGTCCCTATGGTTGGTTGTAATAAACCGAGTATCGAAACACGGGTGGTTTTTCCTTGTCCCTTGACGCAAGAAGCCCATCCTCGATCCAAACAGTTTTGCCAGGGCACCTCCTGTGGACTGCGGGTGTGCCGGCCCCAAATTCTCAGGGCGACCAGCCGCTCACGTCCCGAGTTCAGGGACTTCAGTCACTTTTTCGGGGTTGGACCATTTGGGGGTTGGAGCATTTTGGGGTTGGAGCATTTCAGCGGCAAACAACAAGTCTCAGACAATAATTTTGGGCCATCAAGTCAGCAGTGAGGCCATCCCCCTAGGTTTTTGTTTAAGGTTTCGAGGGTTTGGTGCGGGGTCCCGTTTAACCCGCCACAAGTTAAGCAGCTTTTTGCAGGGGATCTTACGGCAGCCAATTTTGGGACCCCTAAAATGCTGGGTGTCCTTTTGTCCCTTCACAACCACCAAAGCAGGGGTACCGAGCCTCAGAAGAAGACACGCTCATGGTTCTGTGTGTTTTGTGGAGGGTACCCTTTCCACCCTGATATAATGGAAACCAGCAGGACAGCCGCCATTTTGGGGCCCCCTATTTTTGACTCATACGCAGTGTTTTTTTTTGAGGGGTCTGCAACAGAGCCGTGGCGGACATTCGTTACAGACCTCGTTACACACCCTCGTTACACACCCCAGATGAAGAAATCGCTTGGCTGGTTGCATGCCCCTCCTTACATACCCCAATGCATGCACTGACTCTCAGTTGTTTTCCATCGGTGCCTGCAGAGCCTCGGTACAGACCCAGCCCCAGCCCGGGCCAGCGACCCCTTTTTGCCGCAGCTTGGCTTGCGTTGAATAGCTGCAATCAAGGCGTGCTTTGCGTACTGGGCTTTGCTTTGCCTCGTTACAGACCTCGTTACATAACCGTTACATACCTCGTTACAGACCCAACCACAGCCCCGGCCCGTGACCCCCCCCCCTCTGCCGCTTGGAGCGCTTTGCGTACTTGCGACTTTCGAGCGGGAGCTGCTGCTCTGCGTTGTTCTGCGTTACATTGTGCTACTGAGACGGATACTTGTCAGGAAATGTTTTCCCGTTACAAGGACCTCTACCCTCAGATAAACAGCCATATTTTCCAATCTAGAAGTTTGTGGAAAACGTCCACCTCAAACAATTTGGGGGTGTCTTTTTTCGCGGATACCCCCGCAAACTGGTGTTGTTTCCTGTTGGTTTCCTTTAAAACCTAGCCAAATCGGGGTACCTCAAAAAAAAGACACTTGGTTGCCAATGTTCAGTGGAGTGTCCTTTGCGGCGCGGTGTAAGTGGAAAAATGGAGGGAGCCCATGATCTGAAAAACCAGGTGGCTCCCAAAAAGTGATTCGCATTCGAACAGGACAACCTAAAACCAAGCTGAGCCTGGGACAAAGCTCATCCGAGGGATGCCACTCTTTTCGCGGGTGGCCACAAGAGTTTGCGTGGGGTCGTGAGCTCGAAGCACTTGGCAAAGGCTCAGCCACTTAAACGCCCCACAACGGGGGCGATTGCGAAAGAACCTCAGACAAGGGTCAAAGCACCCCTTTGCCTCCGGTGGTTCTGAAAGGGACACTTCTCTCCGAAACGCCAATAGGGTGGGTGTTTGTGCATGTGTTTGCTTGGTGTTGTTGTGTTGTTTGTTTTGTGCTGTGTTGTGCTATGTTGTGTTATGTTGTTGTTTTGTGTGTTTTGCAGTGTTTTGTTTTGTATTGTGTTGTGTTGTATTGTTTGTTAGTTTGTTTCTTTTGGTTTGGTTGTTTGGCTTGGTTTGGTTTGACCTGTTTGTTTGTTGGTTTGTTTGTTTGTGGTTGTGTGAGTGTCTGTGTGGAGGTTGCCCTTGTTTGTTTGTGTGTGTGTGTCTCTTTCTGTGTCGGTATATGCGTCTGCGTCTCTGTGTGGCTTTGTCTGTGTCTGTGTGCGTGTGTGCGGGTGTGCGTGTATGCATCCATCAAGGGGCTATAGTGTTTTTCTTGCGTGGTAAGCGGAGCAGAACGTGTCCCATACTGTATGGGCCATTCGAAGCCGTCATGGAGATCAGCCGCAGTAGCTCAAGACTGGCAGTGGCCAGTTGATAAAGTTTGCATGGCTTACTGCTGCTGAAAATGTAGCTCCTTGAATGTTACCCAGGTAAAGCCAAAAGTCATGTAAGAAGTAATGCAAGCTTGAGAAAATATGATTTGCCGGAGAGGCCCCCTCGGCTGCACAGTTCCGACCCATCGGTTACCCATCAGTTAGGATAATTGCGCAACCATATTTGCGTATGTTGGCTTTTCTCCCAAGGTAGCAACTAAACAAGCAGAGGAGCAGCAGTTCCCCTTTTAAAGTTAGGTTATAACCCCCCTGTTTGCCTTGGCGATAACACGCAGTTTCAGTTCGCCGCAGCGATTTATTTCGGGGGGGGTAAGAAGGAGCAGGCCCCAAAACCAGCCAAGGTTTAGCCCCCTTGAATTACAGAATCAAAGGGCAGTTTTCCTTTTCAAGCCCCGTGCCCTTGTATTCCTTGTGGGAGTTCCAAACAGCTCCAATGTTTCGCTTGTCATGCGTGGCGTTTGAGGCATTTGCAACGACTTCGCGTGCGATCTGCCGCCCTCACAGGCCGCGCTGGGCTGCCCTTGCACTCGGGTCGGGAGGGTTCTTGGAAAAAGGGGGGTACCATGCTTCACTTTTCAAGTCCAGTTTTACGGTGCCCGGTGATTCCTTAAGGGAGCACTGTCCCAACCTGCTATGACTGCCGGGAGGATCAGCAAAGCCTCTTGGACTTTGTTTGGGAGTACTGTCGGCCACACCGTGTGGGTTGATAGGGGGTATTCGGTTTTTGAAGGTTCCTGCAGTTTTGGGAGAAAAAACACACACTTCTTAGGTGGTTTGGTTCTGTGGCTTGGGCATTTGAACCCCAGCTGGTTCTTGTAGGCTAGAGGGAAGCTGAGAAAATGGTGGGTTTCCTGTTGGTGTCCCTACAAAAACCTTCAAAAACGGGGTTCCCCCAAAAAAAGAGACACCTACATGTTTGAACAAGATGACGTGGCCCGCTTTTGTCCGATCAGCCAACATGAGGTGGGGGGCCCATCCCTGGACATCAAATTTTGTGTGTCTGGTTATTCCTTGGCGGTTCTGTTTATTTGTAGTAGGGTGCTGCAAAAGAGAAAGTTGTTTGCTACAGTACCAACTGTTGGACAGTACCTCACAAGTTGTTGGTGGGCATGCGTCTCCTCTGAAGTTTGACGTCCACCAAAGCGTCCCCTGTCAAGATTCACACCCATGTGTGAATTGTTTGTGTGCTGCGGAGAGGATTCTGGCTGGAGATAGCTTCTCGCACACATGCATCCATCCATGTCAATTTTCGAGTGCAATCAGTTCGGCTCAGGGGTCGATGTCCCATCAAAGCCAGTTTCAACATCGAGCTGTTGGATTGATTGTGGCTGAGCTTCCTCAAGAGGAGCCCAAAATGAAACACAGACGCATGCGACGCAGTGTAAGCCCCTGCTTTGTTGACCAGTGTCTTGGCAGTGTCTGAAGCCCTGCGATTTAGTTGCGCGTCCTGGACAGATTTGCCAGAGCCTTGCAGAACCTGCCAACCTGCTATCGAGACAACATCTTTGCAAGGGGGCATATATTTCTTTGCTCGTGAAAACTTAGGGTAGCTGTTGCGTCCTAAAGAAAGCGTCGCCTTCTTTCGCGGGATTTTAAGTAAGAAAGAAAACTCACCACCTCTTCAGGTAGGGTGAAGGGCTATCGCCTTTCGCCTCACTGGGGGGATCGCGCTCGCGGTCTAGCCAAAAGCGCGTGGAGCGTTCGGAGCCATGCTGCGGTTTCTGCTGCTGCTGGGCCGCTCAGCCCAATGGCATGTGTTTTGGTCCACGTTTTTTTTCTTTTTCGGTTACTCTGCAGATCAAACACCGATGGACAGAGTCCTGCAGTTGGGATGGATGAAACCCTATGAATACTGCGAGACACCAGCGGAATTTGTCTTTGGCAACCCAACAAGCCATGATTGGAGGAAGCTCTTTTTGGCAATTGGACCCTGTCTTGGGGCATCGTGGCTCCACTTGAAGACGTGTAGGGGAGTAACCCGAAAGTACCCTCCCAACAATCGATTGCCAGACCAAGCTTACCGCTTGCCGTTTTTGATTGAATGGCCTTGCCGTCATCCCGCTCAACCAGTGGCCTTTTAGTCCGTCATTGTCCCGCACCAGAAATATGGGTGTGGGTGGATCTTAAGGCACCCTTTGGTTGGGATTTCTGTCCACCAAGCACTTTCAAGAGGGTGTCCCAATTCAATTTTACAGGCATATGAACTTGAACTATTTGCCAGAATCTAGTCTGTCCGAGAATTACAGCCAACATGATTACCATGATTTTGGGAAGACTACTTACTGTCGTTTAGGAAAACCCGCTGCTACTTCCATGATTGTAAGGCAGAAGATAGATGGATTGGGTGTGGGGAAGCTCGCGCAACCAGAAAGAGTTGAATAAAGCGGGTTTCACTTGGAATGATGTTTACAGGTTGGACATGTGGGTTTGTCTCCAAATGGGGATCCCCCGGTTTCCCTTTGACTTCTCTGTCAACCCCAGCACAAGATACCCTCGAAAACGACACACTGTTCGGACAAGTTTCCAACCCAGGTCCAAAGAGCCGCCCCTTTTGGGTGGAGAGGCCTTTGAGTTTCCTCAAGCAAGCATCCCTTTGGTTGTGCTAAGATAATATATTTCGGAAGCCTTGCGCACTCACCTCAAAGTTGCCTGTTGAGGATCCGCGGAAAGTTCTTTGGGGCCAACAGTCCCTGCCCTCTACACGCGGGAGAATTGGCCTCACAACTTTGTGCCAGGGAAACCCATCTCAACGCAAATGTGTTTGGGGCGTCGAGAGGGCAGTCGTTTGTGGGCAAAAAGAGACAGGGCGAACTCCGGAAAAAGAAGAAGGAAAAAACAACGTTTGGGCAGGTGCAATCAACACACTCCATGGGAAGTGAGGGTTGGGTTATTTCCCCGAGGCCATGCTCAAGGCGCTGCGGTCCTCGACTGCGGCGGCGTGCATGTGCATCAGCGCCTCGATTGCGCGTGTGAAGCGCGCGATCCTTTTGTTTGGGCGGATGTCCCAGGGTTTCCCGTTTCCCGTTTTGGCGCTTTTCAGCATCACCTTTTGTGGCCGCTTATGGTGTGTTTCCCTGGTAGGGGTGATGTTTTGAGGAGAATAATAAAGAACTCTGAACGGATTGTCCCGAGATTTGCAAGGAGGGGTGCGGTGCTGGGGTTTGCAGTTGTTTTTTGAGGGGTGCATGGTGTCCTTTGTTAGGGGAATGATGCTGAGTTTAGAAGTTTCTGAGTGGATCCTCAAAAAACTGTGCGGCGGGTTTGAGTAGAACAAAATTGAGATGCTGTGCACCTGCCTAGAGTGATGGTATGCGAACTGTCAATCCTACTGTGGACGCACAAAATCCATTTCTCACCAGCGTTCAGCAACCCTGGAAACATTCGATTCCCCAACGCAAATACCCACAAACGTTACAGTTTCACTCCCATGCTGTCATTTCATCGTGAGATGTTTGGATTTTGCGAAACCATCCAGAGGTTCAGGGGTGCGCAATGAACATAAAACCCGCAACATTGGAGAACCCATCTCCTTTTGTGGCACCTTGGGTTCAAGTCCATGCACCAATTTGCGCAAAATTACACCTGACTCTTGGCCTTCCATGCCCAACAAGTACAACCCTGTTTTGCCTGTGCATTTTCAGGAGATTCAACATAGAACTGTGCAGCTTGCGACGGAAATCGGTTGACTTGCATGGTAGCCACCTATGCGTTGTATGTCCCTGGTTCGTATGTGCCTTGGCCAAACCCTCTATGGACCCTCTATGGAGAATTTGAACAACCATTTTGCAAGTTGGAAGCAAGGGAACGGTGACTACGGCCCCTTCTACGGGGTTTTGGCGGTATACCCTTTATCCAAAGATAGGCCAAAGATTCCTCCCAAAGTCTTCTCACTTCCCAAGTTTTAGGACTTATTTATGGAGAGACCATGTCGGTGGGTGCACAACAATATATGTGAGCATATGTTGGCTGGGGTTGAAAGACGAGAAAACGAGCAGGGGATGACCGTGTACCCAGTTACCCGCGAGCAAAGGAGCAAAATCAAGGTTTCCAGTTACCAGCGAGTTGTTTTTGGCGCATTCACTCAGCAAGTGAGATACCTCTGAAATACTGTGGATACACCGAATCTTGCGCCAGCTGGTACTTGTAACAAACTGATGCTCCCGTTTCCGCTTGGATACAAAACCGAACAACCGACGTGTGTTTCAAGGTTGCAGCTTGGGCAGATGGCCAACTACCAGCCGCCAGGCAGCATATCCTGATGGATCACCCTGTCCAGTAACATGTAGCCCACCACTGAGCACTTCTCAGTCAGGTTTATGTTTGTGGAAGGGAGGGTAGTTGGTCCCTAGCATTTCTTGAGGTCAGTCTCTCCATCTGACTTTGGCAACCTTGGTTGAAAGCAAGGGCTGGTTGGGAGTTGGGGGTGTGGAGGACCGGAATGTGGATGGTTGGCTCCAGCTCCAGCCAAGGGCGAGCTGGGAGCCATCAAATTTGCGCAACTTTTCGGGTTTAGTCATTTGATTAGATCCAATTGGCGTGTGTGTGTGTGTGTCTTCGTGTCTATATAATGGAAAGCCAAAAGAAATCTCAATCGCGGGGTTCCCGAACTTAGAGACACTCGGTAAAAACGGCTGGAAGCAAGTTTCGGTGATGCGAAGGCTTCCATTGCAGGAGATCAAATTTGTCAACCCCTCTGGGCATGTGGCAAACCTAGGGGGGCACTAACGGTTAAGATGCGTAGGCTTTTTGGGTTAGGTGTAAGCCAACCTCCTAAAAAGAATACCCAAAGGAACACCACACTCTTGTGAGGAATTGATAGAGCCCGCGTTGGAAGCCAAGTCCACCGACAGTTTCCATGGGTGGAAATCTTCTCCCGTTTGGAAAGACCATGTTCAGAGTTTCGCGGTTGCAGCTTGGTTGAAAGGTACCTTTTTCAAGATTGGTTTGAAGGGATATCAAAAGCTAAATTTCTGGGGGTTGCCGCGTGTTGTTGTTGAAAATACATTTAGTAAACACACAGTGTGGACATTTTCTGGCCAATCCACTTGGGAAGTTGCAACCAAACCATCAAAGACAAATGGGGCCACAGGACAGTCTTTAGGAATCATCCGCAGGAATCTAGCTTATCCGATATCATTCTAAAGCAGTCGTTTCATGTGTCACAAAAAGGGGACGTCGGCCCCCCCCCCCACCCCGCAAGGAAAAAGGGAGTGTCTGTTTGATTTCCTTTTAAGCCAAGCTGAAAGAGCTCTCTGCATTACTCCACCAAAAGGAAGCTCTTTTTAAGCTGGTCCAAAGGGTGATGTGTATAAACCCACAAGGGGAACCATAGGGAAGCCTGCGCCTCCAAACTTTTTTTCCGGCCCCGGCCGCCCACCCAGCCAGAGGTACATCATCGACAACGGGGAGGTGGCACTCACCGTGGACGCCGCCTGGGACGTGCCAAGGATCCAGCGGTACCTGGAGAAGAAGGAGCTGAGGCCGAGTCCCCGAGTCGGAGAGCCGTTCGAGCCCCCGAACCCCGGATCTGAGCAGAGATTCTGCGTTTGATTTGTTTGGAGCGGGATTCTCCTGGTTGATTTGACGGGGTTGCCCACACCCACGAAAAAGAAGCACGGGTTGGTGGATATTTGGGGTCACCGTCCACGGCACCCAGTGAAACATTTGCAAAAGTTATGGCGAGCTCGCCGTTCGGGGCAATACCAGCTGACTCAGGCGGGGATTCCTGGTTTCCGTTTTGTAATTTGCCCAGATGAATGCCGCCTGTTTTGTTTAAGCCCTTTGGGGCTTCGCCTGGGTGTACCTTTTGTTCATGAGACCGGTAGCAGTTTCCACTGCTTCCCAGCACTTGCATCGCTCAGGTGGGAGGGTGTTGTTGCAAAGTGTGAGCTTAAAATAAACCACGAGGGCAGGCGTGGGATCAAGTTTGTTTGCCGCTTTTGATCAGCTTTCTACCCTAACGACCCTGGCAGGTTTCCTTTGGAAAGTGGCAAAGCGGAAAACCCGATTGCTTTCCATGAGCAGCCATGTGGCCGTTGCTTGAGAGCATGAATAATTTAATTATCATGTGGAGAGTAAGCCAAACAGATCCCCAAAACAATTGTTCCCAGAACCTGCCAAAAGGATATCTTCCATAAAACCACCCGTCGCCGGGGTCGGTTTTTCCAGCCCTTGTTGATCACTTAGAGTCTAGAAGCCAAGAGCGGCCAATGAATAACCCGATTGGCACCACATGAGACTGGACCTTCGGTGGGCAACGGGTGCTTCATCTGTATGTCTTCTGACCCCCAAGCTGTGTGTCCGGTGTGAAAGGAAAAACACGTGCATTCCCAGGGCGCCCTTTTTTTGATTTGAGATTGCTTTGTCCGGTGTAGAAGGATACTTTTCGGCAATGTCCACCGAAGCAGTGCCACTCCCAATCTGACTAGCTGACAAGTTCATTCCCTGAGTCAAGGGTTTACCTGAAGCAAGTAGCTCGTCAGGTTGGTGGGGGCGCTCTACACCCATGGCCATTATGACCATTTGGGCGGATCCGTCCCAGGCGCTTTTCAAATCCAAATACAGTCAAAAGTTCCGTGAAGAAGTTGTTGCCCCTTTAAGCCTGGCCAGAGAAACCCTAGGCTTCCACTCCCAGTTGGTCAGTGGATTTCAGCAAATTCCCTTTCTGTTTGGTGAGGTCGCCTCTTGAAAGTGATCAACACCCTAAGTGGGCCCCTTTGGGCATCTGGAGAATGTAAAACCTGTTTTAGCGGCCCCCCCAACAGTCCAAGCAGTGCTCGCGGTGCTCCATTAAGGTCTAGCAGGGAGCTTGGATGACCTAAGTATCGTACTTTGTTGTGTTTTGCCAGTTGGATTGCCAGTACTTAGTTTAGTATTGCCGTGTCTAACTTTAGTGTTGCCAGGACTTGCTCTCAGATTTCCTGGATCTAAACCCTCTACACGCAAAAGGCCATGGCTTCGAGCGGGTGATGTCACTTCCCCAAAGCAAATAGCTTGACATTACAGACGACCCCGGAACAGTCATGTTCAACAGGGTCACTCCCGTGGGCACCCACCCCCCTTTTTTTTGTGCGACTGTTTGCCTGTTTTGTTTTGTGTTTGTTAATACAGACGTTGTCTTGAATTTGATGGTTTGGGGACCGCTTGAAAAATTGGTTTTGAGCCGCTGAGCTCGGGGGGGGGGGGAAAGCTGCTACGGGTTGTTCAGGTGTCAACAGAGCCAAGCTGGGGCACATGCTGCATCTCAGGGGTGACCAAAAGTGGGCAAGCAACAGGCAGAACGTGTGTGTGTGTGTGTGGAAGTTATTGAACTGACATAATCTAATAGGGTTAACTCCAGTGAACACCTTTTCTTCTGCTGGATCCTGTTAGGAGGTTCCACTTGCTTTTAAACGTAAGCTTCGTGCCGAGCACAGCTCAAATCGGCGCAAGGGTTTAGAGGGTTCATGGCCCAGTTCGAATCCAAGTTCGGCGACCACGTGCTTGGGTTTTTTGAGTTTACCAGTCAGTTGCTTGGTCTTGGCTGTTCCCAGCTATCCGGCTCCTGAGGGTTTTCGTTGTTTTTAGTTGGTTTCGAGTCGGGTGTCCATTTCCACTAAAAGCTTGGGCACTTTGAGGGCAAACCCGAAAACGGACAGCGTCCATTTCTCGTCTCGAGCATGGCCTACCCGGAAGGAGCCGGAGGGGTTCCGATTCAGGGCGCGAAGGAGTTGGAGGCGTGGAGTTCGCTGGGAAATTCGTTTTTCCGTGGCCCCTCCGGGTGGTTGCTGGTCGTTTCGAGACAAAAGGCACCGTGTTTTTTTTTGGGGACGAAGTCGTTCATGACCAAGTTGGGGCTTGAATTGAGTGTGAGACCAACATGGGCCGGAGCCTTTGTTGGTTTCGCTTTCTCACTCCCCGAGTTCCTGGACTTCAAACTTGTTGGGAAGATCATTTTAGTGGTATATAAATCAAACGTTTTGGACCTTTTTGGGCCAGTCCACTCAGGAAGTGAGTTTTGGGGAACTTGCTGGAAGCTGAACTAGAGCTTCAACGGCTGTGCTCATTGGCTTGCCTTACCCCCAGGTCGCCATTTTCATAGGCGGATTTGGGACAAAGCTCAAGGAAACAAAGCCTCAGGTTAGATGGGCCTCGAAAAAGGCTCGGGCAGTGACTCAGTCCAACACCAATTTGTGTGTGTGTGTTTTGTGGGAGTGCAATTCGTTTGGAGTGTTTTTTAGAAGGGAAGCCGAAAGATTCTTTTGCGGGTCCCCTTCTTTTGAGCCACACTCATTTTCTATCAAAGGCGTCTCTCAGCTCGTTTTGGTGGAAGGCCGCTGGGCAGCCGCTCTACTTGGGCTCTCGGGACATCGAGGCGGCCACAGCGCAGACGGGGCTCAAGGCTTCCAAGTGGCATCCTCTGCGGGAAGGCCGGGCTGGGCCTGGCTGAATAGAAAAAAGGACTAACATCTGATGTCCGCTGGTGGTTGAACTTGTTGATCCAGGCTCAAGTTTGATGGTTTGATAATTAATGTTCAAGCAACATCAACGCGACCCCTTATCAAAAAAAAGCAAACACGAGAATGAGAGCACTTGGGTTTTTACGTTTTGCCGCTTACCAGAGGAAACCTGCCAGGCGGTTATTTTCAGCATGTGTTTGGTTTCATTATGTTTTCCTTTGGGCTTCCCTGTGGTTTGCTGTCGGTTTGGGGGGTTTGCTGTTTGTTTGGGGGGGGGATTTTGGTTTGCTTTTGGTGTGTTATGTGGTTGGTTTCAGTAGGGTCCACGAGGGTTTTGCGATGTGTTTGGTATCCCTTTTGGAATCTACTGTGTCAGTTGATGTTGATTTGACCCTCGAATTGTCTTCTTTGGTGTTCGGGACAGACTTGCAAGTTTCCTTTCTTGACCAGGGTCCAAAGTTTGCATGTTGAGCGCTCACAATTACTTTCGGGTCCTGGTTTCCCTTCAACCTACCCAGTTAGAAGCTAATGTCACACTTTCACGAACTCAGAAAGCTGGGGCAAGCCTGACTGACCCAAGCAGGATTTGCTGTTGCTGTTTTTTTGGAAATCAGACGCCCAGGAGGAGTGTGCTAAAAAAGGATATCCTTTAAGGCCAAAAGGCAAAACTCGGACGCAAAACGCATGGACTCAGTTCACTGTCCGGAGTGGTTTGAAGCGGCTCCACGCTAGTCAGGGCTCCTGAAGTGTAGGAGAAGGTTCTCCAACCTGCAAACAGCAATGGAGAAGGGCCCTCTCTTGGCTTCGAGTTCGCACTCAGACCTGTCCATTTGACACGTCTCGGCAAGATCAAGGAGACCAACAAGACTTTGGAAGAACCTGGCATCACTCGTATGGGAAACCCGCAAACGCTCAACTGGAACCAATCTCTAGATGAGAATGGAATCCGGGAGGAGCGCCCGCAAGACAAGCTGTCGAAGAGAGGCCTCTAAACCTGCAAAAAAGCTGATAGATTTTTGCGCAGAAAGCCCCACTGAGGCCGATGGGCCGAAGTGTTTGCTGGGGATCATATTTCAGCAAACCCAAGGTAGCTGGGAACGATTTAATAATCGGTTGAGGGCGTTTGACAAGCAAATGCGTCTGCTTTTGTTTGAGGGTACCCTTCTTGGGGGGGGGGTTAAATGTTTTGAAGGGAAACTCATTTTTACCAAAACGAGACCAACAAGCTTCAGGGGGGGTTGCTGATGACTTTGTCCAACCAAAACGGGGCAAAAGGTCTGGCACCCTGTGCCAGGGGACACGGTCTCCCTGCTCCCGGACCATCCAATCCTGGTGATCCTCGGCCGGGAGGGATCCAACGCGGCTGGAGTATTGGTCAAGGGTTTGCAATTTTGGGTTTCCTTCCCGAAAGATTAACAAGGGTGGAACATAGGTCTCCTAAAAGTTTTGAGTCACCTAAGAGATGTGGTTCTCTTCCTTCTTTGGTTTCCTTGCAGATTAACCAGAAGAGTGGAACATGGGTCTACAGACGGGGCCTTTGGTTTTCTTTGCCCTGCCTTGAGAGCAATCCTATCGCCGAAACCGCACGCCAACATTCTCCCCACGTTCTATGAGGGGCCCCTTGATCAGAATTCCATTCCTGAGGCCTGAAGCAAGCCGGGTTCTAGCTGGACTATATAGCTAGAAAATGCCATGACCCCTTATTTAGACGACCAATGAGTCCTGGCATGCACCCCTCAAATAGTTTGCGGGTGCAATCGCAGACCTGCACATGTGTCTCCTTTGATGCCAAATGTCATTTCACGTTTAAAGCGAGTATAAGCGAGTGGAATACTTTGGAAGTTGGGGGTCCATATCCGCACTAGGTGAGACATGGCCAAAGAAAGAAGCGGATGAGAGCAACTACTATCACGGGGTAGGCAGAGGGTGTCATGGACTGCTCGTGCCGTGTATGTGTCTTTGGCTTGTGGTTCCGTTCTGTCTTGCTGGAGGGATCCGTTCTAGCGATGTTCAGCCTTGTTCGTCCGTATGTTCATGTTTAGTGAGGGGCTGCAAAACGCTGCTGACACACCCAGCAGGGTTTGGAAACCGGATGTTTGAGGTCCTTTGACCCCAAGTCTAATATATTTATGAGCAATAGCAAGAGGAGCCATAGACTACTAGGGACTGGAGGCCAAGGACTGTGTTGGAACGGTATTGCAGAGGTCCTTTGACTGCAAGTCCATTGATTTAGAGCCATAGAGGAGCCATTCCATGGTAACTGGAGAGACTGAAGGACACACAGTTCCCATGGCTCCTCCTTGTGAGTTGGCTCTTGATCAATTAGACAGATCATGTGAGCTACGCCCTACAAATCGATTCGGGTAGATGAAGCTTGGGGGAGAATCCCCTTGCCATAAACGGGTGCCTTGGCCACCCTGTTTAATTTACATGTTTCTGGGTAGTCAAACAATTTTAATGCCACGTGTTTATTATGGCACATGTGTTTTGTGAGCTGAGGATGGACACTCCAGGCCACACTCTAGGCGCCTTGTTCTTGCGGGTGTCAAAACTCTATCATGGTTGGAAGGCAGATTTACCTTTTACCGAAGGGCATGGTTGTGAGGGACCTAGGATGTCCGTGCATGAAGTCAAGGCCTGCGCATCGGCATCTATGATTCAGCATGTTCTGCTTGGAGTTTATTTGCCACGTCAACCAAAACGAGCAATGCTGGCTGGCCTTTTTGCCATGGCCACCACTGAGTTTGGGCTTGCAAACTGTGTAAGGACGAGGACACGGAGTGGATGTCTGGCTCAAAGGATGGGATGTGTGATGCTAGCCATCTAGCCGAGGGTCCAAAGCAAACCCACGGGCCGCAGTCAAAGGGCCCGTTTAGTTTTGGGTTGGTAGGGATGGCCATCAACCTCGAGGTTCTTAAGGGGAGCAAGACCACGATCCACAGATTCGGCTCGAGAGCCTCTAGCCGCTGGTCCATGCCACCCATGTCTCAAAAACATACAGCTTCACCTCCCTTTAGTGGAGGGTGTCCACCACCCGTCACCACCCCCCAAGGCAGCGCTCTCATTCAGCAACCTGTAAGGATCCTCCCTCCCCTCCTTCCCTCCCCCCTCATCACCGCCCCTTCCCCCCTCATCACATCCCCCCCTCCCTCCCATCGCCCAAACTTCTGTACAGTATTCCTCAAAGTATGCGCTTGAGACATCACCGCACAGCAAGATCATGCCATGTTCGAATGGCAAAACGGGATGTATATCCCACCCAAGACCTGACTTAGAAGGACCTGTTGGATTTATTCAAGCACTTGAACTCCTGGCAAATGTGAAAGTATGAAATTGAATGTGGGAAGCCCGCATAAATGGTTGGTGGACATATATGCCTTTGGAATGATGTCACCAAAGGCTCCACAATGAATACCAGCCAGGAAGGGGATTATTCCTTGATGCAACATATTATTTTGCCACCATTCCCTTCCTTGCTTTGAGTGTTTATTTACTTGCTTGCTTGCTTGCTTGCTTGCTTGCTTGCTTGCTTGCTTGCTTGCTTGCTCGCTCGCTTGCTTGCTTGCTTGCTTTTTTTGTTTGTTTGCTTCTTTGTTTGCTGGACTCGCCATGCCAGGCGGTGTGACCTTTTGGCTGCGGGGAAGCCTGCAGGGTGACTGTGCCGAAGGCGCGGGGTGCGGTTGGGTGATGACCCAAACGGCCCAGCACGAGGAATCAAAGTCGTACTTGGCTTCCTTTCAAGGAGAAAGGCAACGCTCTAATTCACTTCTGATGGTCTCCTGATTTTCTCAGGTTCGAATGCAGTCGGGGAAAGCCGCTTCTCTAACTGCTGGAAAAAAGGATGGTGTCGGCCAGGTCATCTTATTCAAACATGTGGGTGGCTCGTTTTCTTTGTTTGCTTGCTTCGTAAAGGGAAACCAACAGGACACCCACCATTTTTGGTTTGCTATTGTGATTTGGTGGTTAGGGGGTAGTTTCCTATTTACCCCCTAGAAGCGGAGGTTCAATTCCAACTCCAAACCAACTAGAGCTTACCTGATGGTTTGTTGCTCATTCCTTTGGAAGATCTTGCCTGTTTGAGGGAAAGAACCAGGAAGTGGAATACTATTGTTCTGCTTTCTTGCGTATAACACAGCGCATGGCCCCCCCGAAACATGTTTTGATGGTCTCAGCTTGTGGCAAGGTGCGGAACCGCCAGACATGTTGTCGGGATTACGTGGACCTCGTTCATGACCTGAGGTTCTCCGTTTGACGTCAAGTTCAAGTGTTGTTTTTGTGCATGAGTCAGCTGTCAAAATAGACCTAAAATTATTTCGAAGGATTGACCTTCGAAAGGGCCCAGGAGCTGGAGACAAACTTCGCACAAGTTTTTGCGGGGTTGACGCGAAACCTGCTTTCCGGCAGAAACGGTCGGAGCGTTTTTGGGGACCCACAGGGATTCCTCCATTTCTCTTTTTGGAGCCTCCAAAGCAGTTTCAATAGAAACCGCCAGTAAGTTGCAACTTGACAGGAGATCTAGTGACCCCTGAGCGATGGCTTTTTGACTTTTTTTGCACTCGGGCCAACCTTCTCCCTCAGCAAGCAAAGAGAAAAGGATCCACCTTGGCGCACAGGGGTTGCGTTTCATACCTCGAAAAATGTAAAAAGGGATCCAGAGCCCTACAAGGATTCCTCGAAAAACAGCTGTGCTCGGCTTGGAAGTGGCTGAAGCCAGTGGGTGTGAGAAGCAACCCCTGTCCTCCCTCTCAAAGTTACCCCCAAAAACCTACTCCCATGTCCGTTGACCCTGTCATTTTGTCCAGCCTATCCGAGTTTTTTACCTGACTTGGCCATCTAATGCGACCATCCAGCTTGATGTTCTATCAGGAAAAGTGTTTCGCATAGGACAGCCATGCACTGATAGCACACAAAAGGCCAATTCATCATTTTGACAGACCCTAAGCAAAGGGAAATGTTAATCACCTCATTGCTCTGTTTGTTTGTATTTGAATATCTTTGGACTATCTTTGCTTAATCTTCCGTGCGGGCTTGCAACCAGGTTGTCTAAAATGCCAGGAGCTGCGTGCGTTCTCCCAAACCTGCTGGGGAGATTCCGGTTGCTCTTTGTAAATACCTGGGGTTGGCGGGTTGAAGCCAAAGCACATGGCCCCAGGCCTTCTCTTCACGGGGGACACGCTCTTTCTGAAGAACGTGGGAAGGACCGACCTGCCAGGCGCGGGCAAAACTGCTCGAGGTGACATCACCTTTCTTGACAACTCAAGACGTGTATGTCTGTTTCAGGAGACCCCCCCAAAAAAAGAAGTAAATTACTTAAAATATACAGTCAAAATAATGGGTTGTCCTATGTTGGTTTCCCTTTAAGCCGCAACACAGGAAAGCATCCTCGAAACAGACACACCCCAGTGAGCCTCCTAGCTGGACCAAAAGCCAACTTTGCGACTTTGGAGTGGCAGGACTGATGCGAATGCAGCCAACATGTGTGACTTGTATGTTCTAGATGTCTGTCCATCAGCAAGTAGGACTCCCCTAATCCCCAGCCCGGAAAGAAAAGTTGCCTGTTCCGCCTCTCCAATGAACCCACCTGACAAGCACCGTTCACTTGAGGTTGGTGATGGAGTTGACATGTTTGCCCCACAGCCACAGGTCCAAGAATTGCTGTGGGATGCCAAGTCGTTGAGTTTTCCTGCATGTTTGATACGATTTATAGGTTGTTGTTTTTGTATTATGATAGGCGTCTGCGCCATTCTTCATGACACCTCAGCGGTGTTGATCTGCTCAGTCCTGGATATGGATATATTTACACCCTGATGGTAGACGACACGACTTCTTTCATGTCGGTAAGTAAAGGGCATGATTACATCAAACGGGGAGAATGCTTTCCATTCAAAACAGCTCAAAGAAGGGGCAAGAAGCACCACGAAAACGGCACACCCTCAAAAAAGGGTGGGAACTCTGCCATGTACTTTCACTAAACTCTACCATATTTTGTTCCAAAATAGGAGGAACCCAAAGAATGAGGCACGAAAACAAGAAGATCCAATTTGTCAAAAATAAGTAACCTTGGTGGTTTCCAGCCATTGACGTTTTAGGGTTTAGTGCTTGGGTGTCCATTTATATAATTTAACCCGCTAGGTTAGACACTTTCAGGGGATCGAAGGGGAGCCCAGGGACCAACTCCAAATTCCCCCGCCCCAAGAAATCGGCGGAACCCGGCGAAACCGCAGCACGCCTTCGGCGAGGCGGCGACGGCGAGGCGCTGCAAAGGAGCCTGGCGCGACTGGGAAGGCTGCCCGACCAGGTGCAGGTGCTGCCGGGCCACAGCCGGGAGCCCATTCCGCAGAGAAGTTCAGGTGTGCTCCTCAACAGACGTCGTTATTTTGATTATAAAAGATATATATATATATATGTATATTTTTATTTAGAAGGTGAACATGTGTTTGTAGACAAAATGAAAACGACTACAATTTGATGCTTCTTCAAGAATTTGATTGTTTGTTATATATTTATGTACAGTCACATAAGGTGTTTGTTTCAAATGCCAAACACTCCAATGCTTCTTCACGGAGTTGATGAACCAATCTGGAAGTTCAGATTTCGCTTACGCAACACAATTTGGTTGCCAACCTTAGCGGGAACAGCCCCGAGCCGTGATGACTGCCTCTAAACAAAGAGAGGGGATTGCCTTTCTCTGAGGCCAACAATCGAAACCAACAAAAGAAAAGCGGCACCAAACAGAGGCAACCAGAATTTGCAGACCTTTGACAAACTGTCTTGCAACTTATTGGGCATATGGGGGTTTGCCGTGCCCCACGAAAGACCAAGAACACCTTCCATCACGCGCATGTTTTATAAGCTGTCGCAGCCAAGTAGGACAAATGATGCCACAAGTTTGCACCCGGGAGTTTTTGTTGGAACACGGGTATGTTCAGGTAACCCAGGAATGAACCTCCGGTTCTTGTAGAGGATGAGTTGGAAGCCTCACCCCGCAAGCACCAAACCACCGGGCCCCAACCCACCAATTCGAGGGAATCGCGCCAACTTCCCAGACCCGCAGTGCCTTGCTTCCTTGTCTCTTTTTTCTTGGGGCAAGTCTCTTTTCAACTAAAAAGCCCTTTCAAATCCCTGTCAAACCCCTTTCAATTACCATGACCACGAGCCCCCCGCCTTTCTTAACCCGCCGGAGGCTATGACGCGCCGCCCCGGCGCTTGGACATGGCCTCGGTGCGCACAGGCAACGGCGCCATGAAGGCCGCCCTCGCGAGGCGCACATCGCTTTGGATCCGCGGCTCGGTTGTGGTCGAATCGGAGCTTGGAAATGACTTTCAAATGCGGGTATGTCTTTTTGTTTCTTTTCGGACGCCCCAAACTGGTTGAAATTTATATGGCTGTGGCTCAAAAAAGTGGTGCCAAACCGTGGTAAATGGAACCAACGACTGAAACCCGCGTAACCCCGGCTCTTTAATTTTGAGCCATAGCCGTATGGGTATGTCTTTTGTTAGCGGACCCCCCAAACTGGTTGGTTTCCCTTTGGCTTCCCTTTAAGACCAACCAAAAGAGGTATCCTCAGAAAACGACAGACCCATATGTGAGCTTGGGAACAAGTGAAGCAACGCGGTGGCTGAGCCAACAGCTTTAAACGTCCTTTGTGTCCGAGTGGTTGGCCTTGTGACGTGTGAACCAGAAATAAAGTGGCCCAAGTCTCTACTCTAGCAAACAGATTGGATTTGTTTTTTTACGTGGATTTCTGCCTGTTCTTCCTCCCTGCCTCTTTTTTTAGTGGTCTTGTAGTACTCTTTTAGTACAGGGGTGGTTCCACAAAAGCCACATTCAAATTGTTTTCTACAGATGTGGATAATCTGTGGATTCACCACCCATGTAGAATACTAAAATAATACTAAAATATTACAAAAAACGGACCAACAGGGAGAAAAAACAGGGGAAATACGCAAAACATGCGCTTCCAAACCGGTTTCTAGATAATCAGACAAACAAACTAGCAGGGATGTCGGGGAAGCAGAAATGTGGACATAGTTGTCAGGTGATGTTGTCCCCATGTTAATCAACCCCAGCGTGTTAACAGTAACAGGGGGCTGTTTTACTTTGGAGGCGAATCCTCGCACATACCCCGATTCCCCAGTACCCCCGCCGCTTTTTGTTTTCCCAAGCTAACGAGACCTTGGGCTCGCGGCTCGGGCAGACACTCCTGGGTGTGTTTTTGTTCTAGGTTGGACCACCCAAAATGTTGGTGTTCCTTTTGGTTTGCATTTGAATCCATCCCAAAGGTACCCGCGGAAAAAAAAAAGAAGAAGAAAAACAACAACCAAGACAGACTGCTGTCTCCAAATGGTGGGCCCCCGGGTGTTTTAACGAGAAACCAAATGGAAACAGCCCGTTTTGGGATGGGGTTGTTTTGAAGGGAAACCAATGTTGGAAAACCAGCATTTTGGCAGACCCCTATCTTAAAAAGCACACACACGTGTGGGTTGGGTTTCCTTTTTGATTTCCCATTCACAACCAACCAAGAGGGGTCCACCATTTTGAGAACCACCTATATGTTTGTTCGTAAGGGTACGCTTTTGGCGTGTTTCTCAGGGGAATCAACAGGAACACTGCCAATGTTCAATTGTCGTCCCCTTGTTCCTGGAACCCACATTCACAAAGGGCTTCCTATGCTGTCTCTTTGAGTCTTGGAATCATCCATCGCCTTTGATTGAGTTTCCTTGGGGGGTGTTCATGGGCGTACAAGGACTCATCAGTCCAACAGGGGATCTCAGCCGCCCAAAGCAAATTGCCTTGATTTTATCTGAGTCTGCCGGAATGCTAATGTGGAATATTGAAGTGGTATTATGGTTTTCTTGTTTCTCCACATTATCGATAAATTGTTCTACTCATGTTCAATGCTTCCTGTCTGCACGTACACCTGGGGTTTGTCACAAAATGGGGAACCTCCAAAATGGATAGTGTTCTTGCGGTTACCTTCAACAACAACCCCATAATTGGTACCCTCAAAATAAGACACACCCAACCGGATTCGAATTAGGCGATCCCTCCGCTTCCCCCACTGTAAAAATTGGGTTTTTGTACTCGCAAGCCTTCCAGGCACCCGCCCGCCAGCCCGCGCGCGGATGCGGAGTTGTGAAAAGTCCGGATTCGCGTCGCTCCAGTCGTGGGATATCGCCGGATGTGGGCCGAACAAGGGGAAAGTGCATGATCCAAGGGCCTCAAACCAGGATTCAGGTTCCGTCTTTGGTGTTTCGGAATTCGGGCATGGAGGAGTTGAACCCCTGGCTCTTGTAGAGCATAGATTGGTAAGCACACGCCAACCTCCAAATCACCAGCAATTCGAGGGAAGCTGAAGGGTTGTTAGTTTAAGACTACATTCCTGGACTATGTTGTAGCTGGTGTTTCCGGCGGAAGGCCACCATAGGTTTTAGGTACACCCCTTCAATAGAATGCAGGTTCAAGATGCTTCTTGTTCGACTGCCTTTTCTGGAAACATGTTTGGCCCCCCAAGTGCGGAGTGCTTCTTGGAGTGCCAAACTGAAAGGGCCTCTCTGAAGAAATCATATTTTGGATTGGGGATTGGTTCTTCATTCAAACTCAGCGCCTTGAAACAGCCCGTGGCCCAATTACGCACACGCTGAATCCGAGCCCCGAGCGGTCGCTTTCTGCAGGCAGTGTACATCAACAACTGCCAGTGGGGCCTTCATGGTCCAATCGAGGCCGAGAGCCGGATAGACGCGAGCCGTTACCAGGACAGAAGAACACGAGTGAATCCCTGGTTTTTGTGTTGGAAGGTTGCCTCACAATCTTGAGTGCAGTTTAGCAGTTTTGGAGCTCCTCTCACTAACAGTAGATTGTAGGTTACGTAAAGGACTTAGAATGAACATTTTCCATGGTGTTGTTTCAAAAAGCGGTTTCCGTGAGGGAAGGATCCCGCTACCGGAACAAGATGTGGCTTTCGCTCACCTGATACGAGCGAAAGCCATGATATATCTCCTTTACTTGAGGATGTTGTTGTAAAATCTGCCGAGCCCTGGAAAGAATGGTTGGAAGTACTCCCAAAGTTCAGGGCGGCATTTAAAAGTTTCTTTCATGGACCAGCTCACAGAAAACAGAGTGGTCTTTCTTTGGCTCGCCCTTCAAACACCCTCAAAAGGAGTGCTGTGGTAGCGTCCCACTACGGCTTGCGGATTATATAACTTTAGGATGCCCCCCCAAGTGTTGAACAACACTGCTCAATGGACAGGTATCAAAATGTGTTGTGCTCCCAGAACCGGTGTTTTAGGTCTGTTGGTTTCCAAAAGAGCTCACCCAAATGGCCAGATCTGTTTCTTGCCAGGTCTTCAGCAGGAGATGTATCGCCACGTACATCGCCGGCCTGCCAATGCCCTGATCGTGTGATGTTGGCGGTACATGGCTTCGGTTTATTTGGATGCCCTTGTTACTTGGGCTGGCTTCAAGGAAAGATAACAGGAAATCGCCCATTGGAATTCCCCTTTGAGACACGTGTCCAGACTTTACCGGCCTTGTTTTTCGTGTTTGCTTTTGGTGTTCCCAACATTGTCCCTTTCGACCAGCGACTTTTGGTTTCTACTTGTTGCCCCCATTATGAGAACCCGAGCAAGGGATTGATTAAAAGGGTTGCTCGAAAGCTACGGCAACCATAACATCCGATCGCCTTCACAAGGAAGGTGTTCATGTCAACCCGGCATCTAGTGGGGGTTGAGACCACTTTTGGAAGGAAAATCCCATATTTGATAAGCAGGGGTCAACATTGATCCGGGGTCAACATTAGGGGGGGGCAATCATTTGGTCTTTCCTAGCCCCCACACAAGGGGGGTTGAAACCGAAAAATGGAGATCAAACATGCCGGTGCTGTTCTCCCCCACAACTCCGGGAAGACATCGGGTTGACTCAAAGAGCGGGGCTTCTACTCAATTTGTGAAGTTGCGCCAACCCCGGATTCATCAACCCCAATTTAGTAATAGGGGGTGTGTCCCCTCGGTGCACGTCAGAGACATCAATCAAGGTGATTCACAGGCCGGCTTTCTTATTGACTAAAACCCTTGTTTCTGGCGTCTGTGCCTTGCAGAAGTACCTACTGCCCCCACTACCTAAGTTACTCCTGAAAGCCTTCAGCAGATTCGAGCTGCTGAGACTTGCCATAAAAGCAGCACCATGTGGGAGGTTGCCACTTCGCCTCCCGCCAACTGTTTTATTTGACACCCAAGCTGCTCAAAGAGTGGCAGCTTGTCCATCCCGTCACCTTCAGGCTGCCCATACAATTCGCACGCGTTAGGCTGCCTCAACCACTGAACGCACACCGCACCCATTGCAGAGTAGGGGTGAGGCTACCTGTCACTGCGCAGTCGTCAACATACCCCTCAGCAGCACGGGTGCCATGAATGCAAGCTGCCAGTCGAGGATCCATGCAACGCAAAACATGAGCACTGAAAAGGGGAATCAGGCCACCCCACGCCCATATTGATCGGCTGGGTTTATTAATCTGGTGTCAACATTTGTCCGCTGACATGGGGACCAGTTTCTTTGGGCATGCTTTTATACGACAAGGCTTGATGTGGCAATCGCACCAAGCAAAAAGTCCTGTTCCCGTTATTCGCATATCTTCGTGGTTGGAATGAAGGCCTTCACCTTGGCTTTTTGACCCATGTTTGGTTGAACATGAAAGGACGCAGCAACGAGTCCATGTGGAGAGGGTCAAACTCTGTGGCCTTTGCACATCCGCCGCACGCTGAGGCCGATTTGCTCCAATCTGTTGTATCATGCCTGGGGCGAGGATATCTTCATCGACCAGTGCATGATTGTCGGGGCCCAAGTGCAGATTCCAGCAGCCTTTTTATTCTGTCGCTCTCTCTCTCTCTCTCTACTGTATCTCTAGATCTAGCTGTTTTGAAACAGTTGCGGGGATGCTGGGAAGGTTTCTGTGAATATGCGAAGGTTCAACATCTTAATTCTCAACAATTTGAGGGAGACAGTGATGAAAATGCAACAGTTTGGCTACTGGGGATGCTTTTCTGGTTTTGTAACAAACTCCCGGTGAAGAAAGAATCAAGCCGCAGGCGACTTAAAAGCGGAGTGCTTCAGCAGAGGAAAGGCAATCGGGCAGTGGCCAAAATCGAATCCTATTGGCCATGTTGGTAGGTGGTTCCATGAACTATCCGGTTCATGGGCGGGGTTATAGTAGGGAATATATTACACACCCCAGTTTTGACATCTTATGTTTTGCAGATATTGACCATGTTGGTGGAGCATCTAGAACCAAGCCTCTCGAATTTGATAGAGGGGGCACAATTGAGCACTGGAGGAATTCTCTTTGGCCAGAAGCCCCGAGGCAAGCTGCTCTCATGGTTCCAGATTTGACCATGGCTGGCTCGCTTGGCCTCGGGAGTTGGGTTCGGATGGTGTCCCTGGCCGCCTTTGGGGAGCGCGGGGGTTAAGAGGTGGACCGTTTGGATGGTAAGAATGGCAAAACCAATTGGTTTCGGCAAGACCATTTGATGGTAGATCATGTTTGCGAGAACATTTTTGTCTTTCTTGCTGTGGGAAGGCAATTTTGAGGAGAAGTTTGGAAAAGCCTTGGCTGGGGCCCAAAGAACCCCATAGAATTCCAAGACTTCCATTCGCGCTGCTTTTTTGGGAACGAACCTAAGGCGACCTCAAAGGAAACCACACGATCTTCTCAGCCTTTTGCGCTCTCCGTGGCTAGTTCCTAGGAGCTGGGTCTCACCCGCGTCAACGAGTTCGACGTCATGAGCGAGATTGCGCGTCGCCTCAGCACTGATCTGCAGAGAACGACCCCCCCACCCCGCCCCCAGGGTTGGGTGGTCAGCCAGGGCCAACAGTTATTTGGGTGTTTGTGGGGTTGGTGGTTTGTGGGCCGAATGGCCAGGCCAAAAAAGCGCCAAGAGTTGGGGGTTTGTGGGGTCCCTGATACTTGCTCAGGGCCACCATGGTTCTTTACTAGCACATGCCATTGTTTTTCCTAATGGGAAGTGGGATTTGGGTGTTGTTCGGGTGGGGCGAGGCGGCGAGTGAAAAGGCCCTTCCTTGGCGGGGGGGTCCAATCTCTGGACTGAAGGCTTAGGGTTGGGGCATAACTCATTGATCAGCACCGGGCAGAGGCATGTGGAAACCAGCAGTGGCTTTGTTCCTGGAGACTTCCGATGTGGGGCTATTGGGGTTACTGCGCATTGGGCTTTAAGCCAATCAAATCCTGCTGGGTGTCGAAACCTGTGCAAGAAATGGTCGCTGCAAAAAGCCGCCAGCTGTCGATGCTCGATGTTCATTGATTCGCGTTGGATGAGTTGTCTACCAGGGGGCCTGCTTTTGTGGCACTAACAAAACCCCCTTTTGTTTGGGTGGCATTTTCTCGTTCAACATGGTCGCAGTATCTTTGTTCAACTTTTGCTAGGGTCACCATTAAGCCGAAGCCCATGCCATAGAAGTGCTAGGGATCAGTAGAGAACGTCATCCTCTCAGACCACGGATTTTATCCGGATATTGACAGCATTCTGAAAGCACACAAGGAGACATGGGTGTGTCTCAAAATAGGGGGGACTCCAAAATGAGCGGTTCTTGTTTGGTTTCCCCTTGAAAACTGTCCAGAAATGTGTACCATCAAAACAGGACCCTCCCACAGTGTATGATATGCGGCCAGCAGAGCGCTTGTGACTTCCATTTGCAGGTTTTGGGCTGTTACCCTGCTGGTCTACTCTGTTTGGTTTTGGCTTTTCCCTTTGCATGAGCGAACTTCTTTTTTTTGGGGATCCCGTGAAAGTTGCGCTCTCGAGACTACCCTTGAAACGTAGAGACATTGAAACCCTCCACAACCAATTGTGACCCACAATGTCATTCTGCCCAAGAAACTCCACACGCTTGGCATGCATGTTAGAATCCCTCCTGAAATTGAAGCCCAATTGCCGTGCATGCAAAGCGACCCATTTGTGCGTTGAGTCTTTGGGACCACGCACCCGCCGACCCCACAATGGGACAGGCTCGTCATACAAAAACAGGCGCTCTAACCGGCCAAGTACAAAACGGCAGATCCCCTGTTTTGGGCTCATTTTCTGTGTGGGTGTGTTAGTGTTTCCGTGTGTGTTGTTGTGGGGTGTCGTGTGTTGTTGTGAGTTGTTGTCTGTTGCGTTTTGTTGCGTGTTGTTTCTTTTTGTTGTGTGCTGCTGTTTGCTGTTGTGTGCTGTTGCGTATTTTGTGTTTGTGTGTGTGGTGTGTGTCTCTGCGTGCGTCTGTGCGTGCGTGCGTGCGTGCGTGTGTCCGTGCGTACGTGCGTGTGTTCGTGTGTGTGTGTGTGTGGGTGTGTGGGTGTGTGTGTGTGTGTGCGCGCGCGTGTGTGTGTTTGTGTGTGTGTGTGCCTGTGCGTGTGTGTGTCTGTGCGTGTGCGTGTGCGTGTGTGTGTGTGCTGTTTTTGTTTATGCGTGTGTGTGTGTGTGTGTGTGTGTGTGTGTGTGTGTGTGGGGGTGCCTGCGTGCGTGCGTGTGTGTGTGTGTGTGTTGGGTATGGGTGTGGGTTTGTGTGTGGCGGGTGTGTACGTGTGTGGGTGCCACAATATGTGGGTGTGTGGGTGTGTGGGAGCGGGTGTGTGTGTGTGTGCTGCTGTTGGTGTTGGTGTTGGTGTTGGTGTTGGCGTTGGTGTTTGTGTCGTTGTTTGTGCCTGTATCTGTGTTTGAGTTTGTGTTTGTGTTTGTGTTTCTGTTTTTCGTTTGCGGCTGTGCTCGTGTGTTTGTTTGTGAGCTTGGTTGTGTTTCTGTTTGCGTGTGCGGTATGTGCTCGGTGTTTGTGTGTTTGGTTTTTTTGTGTGTGTGTGTGTGCGCGCATGTTTGTGTGTGTGTGTGAGTGTGAGTGTGAGTATGTGTGTGTGTGTGTGTGTGTGTGCGTGTGCGTGTGCGTGTGCGTGTGCGTGTGCGTGTGCGTGTGTGTGTGTGTGTGTGTGTGTGTGTGTGTGTGTGTGTGTGTGTGTGTGTGTGTGTGTGTGTGTGTGTGTGTGTGTGTGTGTGTGTGTGTGTGTGTGTGTGTGTGTGTGTGTGTCTGTGTTTCTGTGTTTGTGTGTTTGTGTGTTTGTGTGTTTCTGTGTTTCTGTGTTTCTGTGTTTCTGTGTTTGCTTGTTTGCGTGTTTGTGTGTTTGTGTGTTTGTGTGCTTGTGTGCTTGTGTGCTTGTGTGTTTGTGTGTTTCTGTGTTTCTGTGTTTCTGTGTTTCTGTGTTTCTGTGTTTCTGTGTTTCTGTGTTTGTGTGTTTGTGTGTTTGTGTGTTTCTGTGTTTCTGTGTTTCTGTGTTTCTGTGTTTGTGTGTTTGCGTGTTTGTGTGTTTGTGTGTTTGTGTGCTTGTGTGTTTGTGTGTTTGTGTGTTTGTGTGTTTGTGTGTTCGTGTGTGTGCTGTTGTTGTTTGTGTGTGTGTGGACGCGTCCGCTATCAGGCAACCCCTGTTGCTTAGGGAGGCGGACGCAAAGGTGCACTTCTCCCAGGCCGACTGGAAGCGCGTGCATTTTTCGGGCTCATTGTTGGATTTCCGCGTTCTACACATGAATGGAAGGGCCGGAGACCTCACGACCTAAGCCCGGGCTCAGAACATTCCTGACCGCTGCTGAGAGCTTCTCTTGGGAGTGGGGGCGGGGGGGGAGCTGTGTTTTTTCATTGAACGTGGCGCCTGACTGAGAGCATCCTATGGACCAGCTGAATCTCAAAATTTCAAAAGCCAAAGCCCTCCATGGTATGTGTAATGTGTGTGGGCGCGCCTTGCCCCTAAGCAGGGCCGGTGTGCCGCTCCAGGGTGGCGCGCAGCTTGACAGCCAGCCCCACCCAAACATCCCGCCACGATGGCGCAACATCCACTCCTCTAATGTCTTGTCTGCGCCCCGAGTACTCTCCTGGGCAATGACAAGCTGCCTTCAGGACCTTCGACTGGAGGCGGCTTGGAAAAGGCAAGGCCAAGCTGCCTAGGAAAAGGCTTAATTCCTTGCATGCGCATGTCCTTGCAAAAGGACTGACAGCAATTGCCCACGCAGGAGAAAGGTGTGTGTGTGTGACAGGCGGAGGCAATACCAAAGCCCATGTGTAACATGGCCTTTTTGCAGTGTGCCAGATGGTGAAGAAAAAATTGACATTAAGCTTCAGAAATGGGCTCCAACATATAGATATTGCAAGATCGATGTTATATGTCAATATTTGAGATAGGTCTTGGCCCCAAAATAAAACCCAAATCAAGATACTGATTGATTGAAACTAATATCCGATGATCAGGGTTGCAATAGTCAGGTCAGAGTTTGTCAGTTTTGCCCGTGCGATATTTGAAGGCGAGGCTTATTGGAGGTGGGAGTGCGAGCGGGTTGCAATGGAAACTTTCGGGGCCAACGCTTACCACGTGCGTATATCATTCATCCACGCCTCCAGAAGAAGACACTCATATTGTGTGACCCCTCGTTTTGGTCCGAGAACTAGAATATTTTCTAACTCGCACACGATTTTTGGATCCTGTGGCCAGATGTGTGTGTGTGTGCGCGTGTTTGCGAGTGTGTTTCTGTTGTGGGTGTGTGTGTGTGGGTGTGTGTCTGTTTGTTGTGTGTGTGTGTGTGCTTGTTGCGCGCGCGCGTGTGTGTGCGCGTGTGCGTGTGGGTTCGTGTGCGGGGTGTGAGTGTGTTAGTGTGTGTGTGTGTGTTTGTTGCATGTGTGTGTGTATGTGTGTGTTTGTGGCGTGTGTGTGTGCATGTGTGTTCATGTGTTCATGTGCGGGGTGTGAGTGTGTGGGTGTCTGGTGTGTGTGTGTGTGTCTGTGCTTTTTGTGTGGCGTGTGTTGTGTAACTGCGCGCGTGGTAGAAGTGAGCGGTGTGTGAGTGTGGGTGTTCGTGTGTGCGCTTGAGCGTTTGGTGTGTGTGTGTGCGGGTGTGTGTGTGTGTGTGTGTGTGCGTGGTGCGTATGTGTAAGTGCGCTTGTGCGCGTGTGTTTACGTGCGGATGTTCTGCGCGTGTGGTGTGTGTGTGTGTGGCGCGTGCTGCGCGCGCGTGTGTGTGTGTGTGATGTGCGTGTGCGTGTGGGAGTGAGTGTGTTCGTGTGCGGCAATTGTGCAGTGCGCGCGTGCGTGCGTGCGTGCGTGCGTGCGTGCGTGGTTATGCGCGTGTGCGTGTGCACTTGTGCATGGCCTTCGTGTGTGTGTGTGTGCTGTGTGTGTGGTATGTGTGTGTGTGTGGATGTGCGGGTTGTGTGGGTGCGATGTGTGTGCGTGTTTGCGCGTGTATGTGTGTGTGTGTGTGGTTTGCGCGTGTGCTACTGCGTGCTGTGTGCGTGGTGTGAGTGTGTGTGTGTGTGTGTGTGTGCGGTGTGCGTGTGTGTGCGCGCGTGCGTGCGTGGGTGGGTGGGTGGGTGGGTGGGTGGGTGGGTGGGTGTGTGTGTGTGTGTTTGTGTGTGTGTGTTTGTGTTGTTTTGTTCGTGTGTGAGAGAGTGTGTGTGTGTGGTGTGTGTGTGTGCGTTGTGTGTCATGGGTTTGTGTCCGTAGGGGGCGCGTGTGTGTTGTATGTGTGGTGTGTTTTGTGTGTCGTTGTGTTTTGTGTGTGGGTGTTGTGTGTTGTTTGTCGTGTGTGTGTGTGTGTGACGTTGGGTGTTTGTTGTGTGCGTGTTTTGTTTGTGGGGGCGGGTTGTGTTTGTGACTGTTGTGTGTGCATTGTGTGTGAGAGTGTGACAGTTTGAGTTGATTGGGGCCTGAGCTTGTTGCCAGGGTCCAATGTGTCAGGCTGCAAAGCGAAACCAAACAAGAAACCACTCGTTTTTCCTTTGGGGTGTCCACTCCCAGATCCATTTGACACGTAAAAACAAATCACTGCAGCGGAGAAGGCGTTACAAAACAGTACAAAAACCATCCCAGCCACAAAATTTAAGGAACTCTACCAACAATGAAGTGTTAAACCGCCTGACACGAGGTTGTTTTTTGCGGGTACCCTTCTCGGTTTTTTTTGGTGAACCCAAAGTTGACAATTTGAAGCGGTTGGTTCTTGACGGGCGCCCTGAGGCTTGCGGAGATCAGCCCGCGCCCTGCGGACAGACGGACACGACGTTTCATCCATTCAAGAATGCCCGGGACGCGGGGGGGGGGGTTTAGGGGGGTTGGGAGGGTTGTGCTGGACACAAATGCCCTAAAAGAAGGAGGCAAAACGCCAAGCGGGGTTTGAAGGTTTGGGGAGGTTTGGAGGGGGCTGAGGTTGGGGGAAGTTGGGGAGTTTGGGGGCATTTTGTGTGAAACAAACCCCTGCTAGAAAGTGCGAGTGACTTGTTTGTTCAGTGTCCATGCTTGAAGTTTTTTGCTGCCAGGACTGTTCATTTGATTAATAAAAGCCCAAACAGTTTAGTCTCATTTGCTTCTAGCCAGTCAATTCAGGTCAGTTTTGGGAAACTGAGAGTGAACATGAAACGAGAAATTAACTCCCAGCCTGGGAGCCGTTGACCTCACCCAATCCTATCATCCCTACCCCCGTGAACAATGTATGGAAGGAGCATGTACCAAGCCAAGGACGCTCAGGCAATTTCAAAGCCCAAACCCTATTTTTGGTCCATTGAACATACTTGAGTGCCGGATTGTCCGGGCTGCGAACTACCCGATGCAGTTGGTTGCTATCCGATTGCTGGAAGCCTAAAGCAATCGTAGGACCCCCCCCCCCCACCAAGAAGAAGAGCAGAAGTCAGAACCAAAAGCCGATGGAGCAGAAGTCCCGGACGATTGGCCCCTGTTGGCCCTAGCCTGATAACTCTCTTCAAACCGAGCGGGAATCTCTGTTGCAGGTTTTGGCAAGCTCGGCCAGGGGTAAAGCAAGGTCACCTCTGAAGGTTTTGTACTTGGACTCCTGAATTCAGGTTCCTGAACGATTGCAATTCATGCACATCTGGCTCTGAGTCAAGGTTGCAAGGTAAAGCCACCTAGTTGCCAGGAAAGCCACTGCAAGTAGCCAGTTAAGGTTTCCCTGAAAGCCAAAGCTTCATGGCGGCGGGCAAACTGCCCGGTGGAGCCAATTAAAAAAAAGGAAAACGCTAAGGACAAGACTCCCCTTGGTAGGCTTGATCCAAAGGTCCCATGAGAGTGGGTAAAATTATCATCAATACGTGCACACACCTTGCAACTATATATAACCTACACACCTCCAAACAACTCACCTGCTGATAGTTTTGATGTGGAGGTGGTTGGTGCGCCCAATGAGGTTTGCTTACCCAGGGCTCCCTGTGAATCATCTGCTGATGGTTTTGGTTTGGTGGCGGTTGGCGCGCACAATGAAATTTGCTTACCCCGTCGCTCCGTGCCAGGGCTCCCTGTTTTAGGCATGAATTTCCTCTACAATTATCTGTGGCATCATTGAAATCAACGACTAACGGATAAAACGGGTGTCGATTTTTGACCCGACCATTGGGCACCGGGCCAAAGGTTGCAGATGTCGGACATCAGGAATCCGGAAATGGGATCAAGGAGTGTTGTCGGCGACCTTCAAACAACATGTCCAAAACGATATGTCTCTCTTTTTTACGTATGTAAACAACTGTACATAGATGTAAGACATATATGTATATATATATATATGTATATGTGATATGCACATGTGTGTGTATTCATACGCTACGAAAGATTATGCATACATGGTTGTTATGTCATGTATGAACCAAGTGCGGTTTACCAGTACATACCAGTACATTATGATACAATAGGGTGGTACACCCTGGACTCTTTCGACGCGATGGTGCAAATGAGCTCGCCGACTCAGGTGGAGAAGTGGTTCGCCTGCTGGAGTAACTCGGCGTATGTTTGCCGAACCGAACCCAAGCTTTTGGTTGGATGGCCAAAAGGAAACGATTGTGGCGTCCCCAAATAATTTGAGATAAAACCCATGAAGTAAATGGTCCTTGGTTTGCTGATTCAGAGCAGGGGAGCCATGGCAGCAAAAGCAAATTTCGATTCTAAATATGGGTGGCTATTTAAAGGGTTCCATGTCAATCTGCAGGAAGGTAACCCCCTAAATTCAATTCCCATGGTCGTACAAACATTACCGAGTTCGTAAGTTACAGTAAAAAGAGAGCAGTGAAGAAGTGTAATGATTTCAATCAGGGTCCCAGAAGGGGCCATAACTTCCACCCTCGCCTACCCTGACAATGCCCATCATCTAAAATGGGGTCCTTGTCATGTGTGTTTTTCAATCGGGGTTGAACTGTGGGGGATCTACTTTGCAACTCAGTTTAAGTTTTTCTGGTTGATGTTTCTCTGGACATTGAGTTGGGGTTTCCTGTCCGTTTGGTTCTAAGCATGTCAAATCGAGCTCATACATCGAGAGTAAAAGGGTTGACCCATGAAGGTCTTTTGCTTTTGATCCCATTTAGGTGTATGGCGAGTAATTTGCCTATCCCCCCAAAGACTAACCAGAAACTTATTCACCTGTGGGCAAAAAAATAGGTCCCCAAAATGCCCTGGCAAATCGAGAGAAGTATTATGTGTTTTTCTGGTGATGAATTTCGCCCACGCTGAAAAGCGATTGGTTTCAACCCATACCCGGCTGAAACAATGGGCAAAGTTGCGGCGGTCTCAGAAACTTGGCCACGCGGATTCTCGAAGTTTGCGCTGAGACTTTGCCACCAAGTACGGCCACGGTCCCGAGGACGCGCTCACCCCGACACGGGCTCGCACCGACGTGTGCTTGGCAAGTTTAGTTTGATTTAGGTTGACATCATTAAAGCAGAAGCACATATATACAGCCACAGGCAAACCTAATTTAGGTTTGCTTTTGGTTTCATTTGCTTTTGCTTTTCTTTGTCGTCGTGTTTGGTTTGGTTTTGTTTGCACCAGTTTCCCAGCGCTTCTGGTTGCCTGTGTAGTTGGTGACCATCGTGAAACCTGTGAGGTTTGGTTCCTTCCTTTTGTGGGAGCCGAGCTTGGTTCGTGAAACATGGTAACCAGGGGTCAATTGGATGTCGCCGGGTTGGTTGGGGCTGAAGTTGATGAGTACATTGCTGTCTTTTGTTTGTTTGGTGGGTGGTTCTTAGTTGCGCTCCGTGTTGTCATACAACCAACTAGCTAGTTGTCATAGTAAGTGGTATTGATTTTTGTGTTGCTTCAGTTGTCTCTTTTGTGTTTGGCGGTTCAAGCTAGGAGGCCGAGGAGGTCAACTATCCAAGTCATGCTTGCCACGCTCGACGGAGACACAAGCACGCACGCCTGCGCCCACTCTGTAAGCGTGCGCGCACACACGCACAAAACTCAGACAAGACCACCAAAACCACCAACTGGGACACAACCAAAAACAAACAAAGCAGGACAAGACTACACGACTGGGGGAGACCACCCGGACACCACTGCAAAACCATCGGGACAACCGCCACACCACCGAAGCGCCAGTGGAGCACCATCCCCGCTGGTTTTCCGTTGGTGTTTTGGTGTGTTACGGTGTGTCCCATTTGCGCATGTTGTTTTGCATCTGGCTGCCGCCTAGTATCTTGCCGCGCCGTTGAACGTTGCGCCCAATGAAGTCTGCGCAGAAAAGTTCATGGCCTGTGCAAAGCGCAGGTGGAATTTGCTTTGCGAATTCGCACAAACTTCCTAGCACTATGAGGCCAAGTTATGGAAGACTGAGAAGGTTGATGGCTTTGTCGCAGTGGTCGCGCAGAGTTGTCGCAGTGGCCGCGCAGAGCCACATGGAAAGTGCGCTTGCGGCGGGCAGTCGGCCGACTTTGCTTACACCGTCCTTTTTCCAAAATGGACATGACGCATCAGAGCAGTGCAAGACTGTGACGAATTCGCGTTAGGCAGGGCGTTGCCTCGGGTTCCGGGGAGGACAAGATGTTACAATCTTTTAGAACGCAAGGCGGCCACCCTTGACGGTAGAAACGCCCACAGCCGCAGTGCTGTCAAGCCACACCCTCATCTTCACCAGGTGTCCCAAGAGCTCCAAAATCTGTTTCAGCATAGCACAGACAGAAACTCAACCATTGAACTCGGCTTCTTTGCTGCTCGTGCACATCATGTTGAGGGGCCTGCTATAAAGTAGCAGCTTTGGTGCACTCTGCAGCAGGGAGGTGCTCCTTGTATCTTAGATGCGTCTGGCGCCCAGCCCCCCCCATCAATGTACTGTTTGCGGGCGTCGTGCGCATCAAACATTGGGCTGCGTGTCTCTGAGCTTCTTGCTTCGATGATTCCGTCACCCTCCCAAAAGGACAGGTTTCCAATGAAGAATTCCAAGCGGCAGCCAGTAGCGCAAACGGTCCGAGAAAACAGTGCAGGGCCCATTTTCTCCAAACCATGTTCTTGTGATTGTGATTAGCGTCCGTCCTTTCTTGCGCGCCTGCGCCTACAAAAGCTCAGCTCTTTTCGTGGCGGGGGGGGGCGGGGGGGGCGAAATGCTTTTGTTCCAGTCCGAATGTGCCCCCTGCACAAGATAGCAGCCAAAAAGGGGCGCCGTATTGATTACTTCCCCACAAGGCTCGCCAAAAAGGCTCACAGGACCCTTGCGAGTTTCACAGCCGGGGATTTCTCAAACTACGACCCCTAACCTGCGCAAACAGCCTGAGAAGAAGCGGCGCCGGGCGGGCGTAGGACCGATTGGCCTCCATTACCGTGGAGCAGGACCTGACATGACACACGTTTTGCTCAGTTGTTTTGGAGCAACCCGTTTTTTCTTCGCCATGCGTACCGATGAATTGCAATCCATACATATATTGATCTAACTCCTTTCTGATAAGTACGGGGTTCCATGCAGAAAGGAATTATGATGACGTTTTTGAAAACACCCCTAATGTCGCACCAAGGCGAAACCATTGTGTTGTTTGCTTCTTTCAGAATCCCAGCAACCAAAGAAAGGGGGTGCCTTTTGCCCTTGTGGGCACTAGGCCTAATTAGGTGATTGAGACAAGTCAGTTGAACAAAAGTCTAGCCCCCACCTAGTCACGGTGCAGGTCTTGAGATCAACTGACCTGGTTATTTGTCGTTCTTGCCCGTACAGGGAAATGGTTATGACTGACATGCGTGTGATGTTTGTCATTTTCACCGAAAACACACCCAAATAACACACACACACGCGCGGTTTGCCCCTTAAGACAAACATATTTCCAAGCACCAGCGGAGTCATGGAACCATGCCTCAATCCAGACGCTTCCCTTTTGGGCATGTCATTTATACTTTGGGAACGACTAGAAATCTGGAACTGGAACACTCACCCGCCTAAGCGTAGGTGGCATGATATGGCATGATATCCATTGCTCACATGCTCGCATGTGAGAGGAAGAGATGGTGCAGCAGTTGAAGATGGAGGAGGCAGCTGCCAAGGAGAAGAAGGAAGAGGCACGCAAGGGGTGCCAAGTAATTTACTCTCATGTTGCTCCTGTAATGGAATGGGAGGGATCGCTGCTTTCAGTGCTTTGCAAATTCTGGGGTAGGCTTTGTAGAATTGCATGGCTTCCACTGGACGCCACTCTCTAAAGGTCAGGGCCAAGGCCTAGCAAGCGCCCGGATCCAGGTTTGCCGGCCCAAACATCCTGGCTTCCATTTGCTGAATTTTGATATGTTTGATTTTCCAGTTTTGGTTTTAAAGGGAATCTATCACTACTGGAAATATGTTTATTTCTTCCAGGGGGCTAAAGCAAATGGAAGTCCGTCCATGAACCCCTGCTATTGAAAAGCTCTCAGCCGGCCACGTTTGGACGGGATCAGCATCCCCATGGCCATATTTGGTTCCAAACTACGCAACCCTCTAGAGAGGGCTCTCTTCTCTCTCTCGCTCTCTTTCTCTGTCTTTATCTCTCTCTTTCTCTCTCTTTCCTCTCTGTGTTGTATAGGGACCCCATACATCCCGGGTTTTCCTGCCGGTTTCCCTCCCTTTGGGCAGCGTTAGCACCCTTCAAGGAGCTAGCAAAAAAAATCGGCCCGCATAAGCTAAACACGCAGGCGCGTAAGAACTCGTATGCATTTTGTTACGAGTATCCTTGCGTAAGCTGAGCGTAAGCGACTTGTAGACTGAACAATTGCTACTTTGTGCAACTCAGTACTCCCGTTTGAATCGCACTTCACTTCCCACACGGGAGTTGTACTTTTGGGGAAGGAATCTCAGAAGGGAAATACAATTTCAGAGGGGCATAACAACTTGTTTGTTGTTTTGTATTTGTGTTGTTGTGTTGTGTTTTGTTGTTTCCCGACCAATATACGCATCAATAAGTTAGAGATAGTGAGAGACCGCAAAAGTGTTGCGGCACAGATGCTAACCAGTAGTAAGTGCAGCGCGGGCATTCTGTGTTGGACTCTTGAGTTTCCTTGAGACCAATGCGTGAAGTTACACAGCTGGATGCTTAAGAGCCGGTTCAACGGGTGTTGCCCCAAAAGTGATCCAGATCCCGGCTTGAATGGAACACCCGAATGAAACTCAAGAATTCATCTCGCTGGCAAGCGAGCTGAAACCTTTTGTGCAGCTACATTTCTTCTTAGATGTTTGATCCACGGGGTTCTTGCATCGACTTTATTGGCCAAACTTAGCAAGTGAATCACCACCAAGGGCATTGTATTTTCAGATCCTTGCAAAACGATCTGCGCATAGCATTGATCTGGAGAACGTCATGATGCCTAGGAGCTGATTGGAATCCTGCTTAGTTTTACGGTTTGCTATGTGTTACCGCCGACACAGACAATTCCGCTGGGTTCTCTAGATGTCCCCTTTTGGTGGTTTTATATCCTAATGTGATTTTGTTAGGGTGATGTGCACATTCCCTGAGTTCCTTGACCTGCATTCCTTTTTGGGACGACATTATTTTTTGTGGCAAACCATTCAAGTGACAAAGACGACCGTTGGTTTTGTGCCAATCCTCTCCAAACATCTCAGTTTCAGGATGGGCATGTGACCCGAAGCTGGGGCTTCTGTGCCAGGCTGCCAGATGATCCGCTCTTGCCTCTGGCGAGCGTGGTGTATGGTGCCAGCGACAAAGATGCTGGACCGCAAGGAGCAAAGACTTCTGAGCCAAAGGCTATGGTTCGACGCTTCCCTGCAGATTGACGTCCTAAAAGAAACGGTCCAATGTCAGGGTTTCCGGGCCATTTCCCTTGAAACCTCCCAAAGTGGCAGTTTCAATGGAAACCACCGGGAAATTTCAACTTTTGAAGGGGCCAATTTCCAAGATTCCGAAGTAGATTGTTTGTTTCTTTTTTGGGGGGTCCTTATGTTAATCTGCAGAGGAGTCTGGAGCAAGAGATAAGCTGCCACGATCCCTCAAAAGGGGTGTTTGAGGACGGGAGAAACCGACTGGAGCTGCCTCAACCTGTTCATTCTTCCTGTGGGGTTTTGGCAGACAAGTTGACCCCTAGAGATAGGGGGCTTTCTGGTTAGTTTTTTGGGACGTTCTGCCTGATTTGTGCATTTGTGGAGTTCCTTCCATACCCAGCTGCGTGTCACATAGTTTGTGGCACACATATTTCGGGTGGATTTGCAGCTCGCTTGGGCATCCCATATCGGCAGATCCCAGGGTGGGATGCTGAGATTGCGCGAACCCGAATTCCAATTCGTGAGCATGAGGCCGACTCTTGAGCTTGGCTTCTGAAAAACAGTTGCGCACCTGCCTCAATAGGCATGGAGGGTCAGCAAGATGTTCTTACCACCACCCCAACTATTTGTTTGTTGGACAGTACTTAGGTAAAAACAGTTCTTCGGGGGTGGTGGCGAAAAGTCAAAATATGTTTGCCCTTTTTGGTGTCCCTTCAACACACAGGAAGAAGCAGTTGTTCGGGGTGTACTGGTAAAAAGTCGACCAATGTTTGCAATTTGGTTTCGAAGTGGGGAATTTGATGAACCTTCGGCGTCATTTCTCAAGCTTGGCATTTCTGCGCCGATCGGAAAATGTACCAAGACCTGCCTGGCAAATGGTGTTGATATGGCTATGGCAGGCCATTTGCCGCCAGCCATACTGTGGATGTACAAAATCCTGCACCACGAAAGAAACCTTGGAGTGATGATTTTTCTGTAAATACCAACAACACACATATATAATTGTTTTCCACGGTTCAAAGCGGTGCGAGGCGATTTCGTCAAATATGGTTCTACAGCTTTGCTTTTGATCTGCAGGAACTCCCCAAACAACACCAGCGGCACTATTCCTCTGTCAAAAGAGGCAAGACTTACGGCATGTGTAGAAACCCAAATCAAAAGTGCAGCAAGGCGTTGGCTTTGTTTATCAGCCCTGGGTTGGCATGAAAAACAGCTGGAAACCCTTTGGCGGACAATCTCTACTGGGTATTTGTGTCCACCAACTCATTTTTAAGGTTTTTCCATATCTCAGTTTGTTGCAGGCCGTTTCCAACCCTTTCTGTTCCGACGTTCATTTGACTGTACCTTAGTTCTGGAACACCCCCTTTTTGAATATTAAACCACAAGTCCTTTGCCGCCAGCTACTCAAATGTCCAGGCTCTTTGGCACTAGTGTCTGCATCATCAGTAAAAGGAGCAAGCCTGGATGGAAACCAGAAGAGGCAAGACCTGGTTGCATTCAGCCAAAGAAACATGTCAATTCTATTGTGGAGCTTAAGATTAGCTTACCACATTGCCAGACTTAACTAGCCTTGCCAGTTTGCTTTTTTTTTGTAATTCTTTTAGTTGTCCCTCTAAGAAGTAAACAGAAATTGAGGTGTTTGCAGGACATCTCAGTTTGACCCATAACATATTGTATGTCGTGAGACATTGCTTTTTCCATCCGCACATTCGTTTGGCTCAAGTGGATGTGGCGGTAGCCGAGGTGAAGACGGTTGCAACATGTCCCAGAGAGATTCAGATGCCATCCAGGCCTAGGACAAGGGAAGGTGATTGGAGGAAGATTGCAAGTGCAATTGAACAGCCAGGTGTCATTCCGGTTCTCTTTCGGAAGAGGCTTCTTCCTCCTGCTCCCTCCAGTCTCCGGATTCTTCTTCCGTCGGCGCCTTGACAAGAATCAAAGGCACAGCCATAGAGTTGGAGAGCATGCTGTCAACAACGGATATAGCCCCTTGACTGCCTTTTAACGAAGTTCTCAACACTCTCTGGCCCTGCAAGAAGCTGCAGAAACTGCTGAAAGCATCTCCTGGTACTCGCTGCATGAGAGCTGCGGCCAAGCCTTTTGACCTTGGATCCATGCTTCCAAAATTCAGCAAGGCTCTGTTCAGTCGCTTTCCCTTTAGACCAAGACTGAAGAGGGCAATGTCCTTAATACAAGGGTGTTCCCCTCCAAGAGTGATGATTCCCCACTACACCCTGGGACACCCCCCTATAAACTGGGGTTGATTAATACGGGGTCAACGTTGCCCTTAAACAACACACGGCCCCAGTTCCACATTGGGGTAAGTCAGACCCAGCTCGTGACTTGTGCCAACACGATGGTGAGAGATGACGCCACGGGCTCAGCGAGAGAATCGATCGACAGTGCAGAGTTCTGCGATCGAACCCCCCCGGACGTTACGCGCGGGTGTGTTCAACTTGACCCTTTTGGGGTTGGTTAGGAAACCCAGCCAGGACGTCAATCATTGGGACGACGCTTTGACACATTCCCACATGGGTGTGCCTTTTGTCAAGGGAACCCCTTGTTTGGTTGGTTGTACAGGAAAACCGCCAGGAAAAACAATTGGAGATTCATTGCTTCATTGACAAGTGGGCCAACAGCTGTTGGAGGCGGTTTGTCACGTTCTCTTCGGTGCCAAACGTGTTCGCTGGTTTGCGGCCACCAAAGCATGGGCCTCCAACTGCAAAAGGTGTCGCTACTTTTGTCACCTTTCCGTTGCCCTCGCCTTTGTTTTGCGAATGACCAAGTGGGCGAACAACAGCCACCCCTTATCCGGTGACGTCTTCTGGGCACGCCTTCTAGATCAAAGATGTGCTTCTCCAAGTGTGTGGTCTTGTTTGCTGCTTCTTCTCAGGGTTGGGGGAGGGAGAGGTGCAACCCCTTGGAAGACTACGTTGAATGAGTGAACAAGGAGAGTTCGCACAGTTTCCACCAGCAGGATCTGGCCAGGTTGTTAAATCAAAACTGCAACAAGCATTTGGAGCCAGCTACTTGTGATTCACATGTCCAGCCGCAGACTTTCAGTTTACTTGTATGGTTGCCTGGATGTTCCAACATTGGTTTTCAACTGATGGGTTCAATCGTGTTGCCTGTGGCTCGCAGAGCATATTGGGTTTCCCGTTCAATACCACCCATGATCTTTCTTTGTCATGGCGCGATATCAGCCACAACTTTGGGCGCAATGGCAGCCCTACTGCTCATTTTCAGAGGAACGCAAGAGTGGATAGCTTGCGGCACTTTTAGAGCTACATTGTGCGGCAGGTGTAACCCATTTTTCAGACCAAATGCGCCACCCCAGAAGTTGCGTGTAGACCATCTGTTTGGGAGAATGAAGGGCGCCCTTTCCAGTTGGCCTTGTTGAAGCGACGAACTTGATTTCCTCTGGACAGGGTCGCTCAGGATGAGATCCAGGTAGGAGATTGGTTTGTTTCCGTTGGGTTCCCGTTACAATTCCATTGGGTTCTTGAAATAAATCGAGGGACTGGAAGCAATCAGGCTTGGGCTTCGTAAGGACCAGACGCTCTCTTACCCAGAGCTTCCACTTAAGCCACTCTAGTAGGTTAGTAGGCCGGTGAAAACCATGTACAAACCTAGACTGTTACCAGTGGCTGGCAACTGGAAGCACTGGGTTAAGGAAACCCGGATGTTTCAACAGGGCTCCTGAAAAGATACGGTTTGCCCATTTGAAACATGGCTTTTTCCACAAACATCAAGGGAAACCACCATTTACAAGGCACTATTCAGATGTATAATGTAAGAACCCCTGTTCAAACGCTTCGGTTTCGTTCGAGTTGGGCTATCGCTCCAGTTGGAGGGAGCCAGGTGCATTTGGAGCTGCGCCGGCTGGTGTGCTCCTGGAGGGGACCCATCGGTGTGCCGACCCTACACCTGTGTGCCGCGCTTAGACTTGCTCGAATTTCCACCGTCCACTGGGGCTGAACTGAATATGTTGTTTATTTTCCCCTGTTGGTTTCAAAGGGAATCGATTTCACTACTGGACACATGTATTTGTTCAAGAGACTTAAGCAAAATGGAGGTAACGATAGACCGGATCTGAGGGTTCTCATGGTTATGAGAGAGAGAGCACGTGTACTGAGATTACATGTGAATTGTCAATAATTAGGAGCCATTCTGTCACATGCCTATCATAGGGAACCCTGAATTTGTCATGCTCATTTGCCTGAATTTCACCATTTGTTCGGCCACCCCGATTCCAATCGATGCTTAGTTGAAAATTCTGCCTGCGCCGAATGCCAATGATGGTTCAGCAGTCAGTTCTGAGGTCCATTGCAGAGGGACACCTCGAGTTGATGTCTTTGCGCGAGCCCTTTGATCGGGGCAGAATGAACTCACTGATGACGCCTGAAAACTCTTTACTTCTTGAAATGGGTATGGGTCAAAAGGTTCAACCGCCAGACCGCAGCTTTTAATTCACGTTTCCATTCACAGCCCATTTTGGAGACCTATGCTTGGCTCGCAGCCAAAGAAGCGCAGATGTGTTTCACAGTGCGGTGAACGGTTGACAGGGAAGCAGACATCGCAAGGCCATGGGTCCCAAAGCGAGTCGAATGGTTGGTCTTTGGTTCGTCAAACCCCTCGTCACTCAATATAAGGCACAGCTTTGTTTTGAGGCAGGGACACTTCCCTTTTTGCGGGTAGAGTTTGGTTCAGCATGTTTATCAAGGATGGTCATGAGCCCTTAGGATAATTTGGTCAACTGAGGAGTGTGTTAAGACAACCACCGCAAAACAAGGTGTGTCGTTGAGTTACTCTCCTTCCAGGTTGTTTAGGAAAACATGAACAACCGCAATAATGACATTGTCAGCACCCCTTTTCCTTTAAAGCCAAGAGGTGACAAATGACACATCACCGCGAACAAGTGAGTGTTCAGGTTGGTTTCCCGAAGACCTACCAAAAGGGACCGATATCTTGGGCGCTACCACAAGCCGCGTGGCCGGCATGGGCGGGCCATGCGGTGGCTGGCGCTGGACCTTGCGTCTGGGACCGGTTAGGTCAACCCAGAGACCCAGCGGTACCTGGGTAGACTTTGGATACATTTGTTTTATTTAACCAGTCAAACTGAAGCAAACAATACGTTCTATCACTGGGTCTAACTCGATTCATGATACCTTTTGTTGATTTGTTTCCCGAAAGATGGACATGCCAGCTTTTTAACTGATCCCCTGGGTTTTTGGATGTATTCTTTTGCAACAGCTGACAGCTATGGGGTCTCTGCCCAGTAAGCTCTGGGGTGAGTCGGAACAGCCTTCAGGGGTTCCGGGTGGTTCCTGGGCTTTTGGGGATACCACCTGTTTTGTTTTAGTTTCCCCTTCAAGCATTGCAGTTTAGTATCAGCTCAATGATCCAGCGCCACTTGTTTGGAGGTCCAAAACGGGAATTGTGGGTTGCCCTTTTTTGAGACAAGAACATGTGACACAGATGCAGGCCTCCTGAAACCAATGTTCCTCTGGGTGTCCGGCTCTGTTGTTGCTGGGAATCTTTGTGTTCGGTTTTTCTCAAGGATTTCATGGTTGTTGTCCCAGACCAAGCCTTTGTCCATTTTTTCTGGAACGGGTTTGATTCCCTTTTCAACCAACCCCCAAAAAACTGTGCCCTTGCAATTCCATGGCCACTGAGGGTCTGGGCTCTGGTTATTGCATGACCCCCGCCCTCCTCGTCAAGAGGCACCCAGACACCGCTTCCAAGGCTTTTGTTCTCAGTCTGGGTACTTGGGAAGGCTGTTCGATTACTTCATTGTTGTTGGATCAAATGTTCCGGTATTTGTCTGTGTTTTGGTTCTGTTCATATTCAGTACAAACCTGCAGAAAACAGTCTTTTTGCCAGCATTTGACGCTGGTTGATCAGTCCCGCAATTGGGTTGTATGTTGGGTAAAACCTAGGAGATCCTAGGAGACTTATCAACCAGGGTCATCAGCAGCACATCAAGTAGAATTCCCAGTACCTGTCCAGCCGGTAGAGCGGGGTGCCTGGTGAGTCGTTCTTCAAATTCAACAAAGTAAGGCCCTGTATATTGCGAGCTGGGAGCAAGGGACACCCTTCAACTTGAAAGAATTTGCAGGTGTCTTGTTGGATGTGGCTGGCTCCGGTTGGTTCACTTGCTTTGCATTTGCCTATTTGTTCAGCCTCCACACCTTGAAAGCTTTGCCAGACTTTCATCGTTTCAGTCTACTGTAAGGCTCTGTAAGGCCTAAGAGTTGTTGCCACAGAGGGTGACGTTTGTAGGCGTTTGCCAAGGTTGCTAGTCTTCGAAGAAGGGTTTTTCCTTGGACTGCCTTTCCGTCCCTTAGATGCTTTGTGTGAGCCCGCCTTTTGTTATTTCCGTTTTCCACTTTGCATGGACACAGCTCCCGCATTGTTCTTGCCAAACAGATTCGTCACTAGCCAGTCAACTTAGCAGTTTAGAGAATGAACCGTGGTCAGGGACCTTGCAACCCCCCTCCCCAAAGAACCCCTTGGCCAATGGGTTGAGGCTTTATTTGGGTGTGTCTTCTGTTGAAGATATCCATTTGGTTTTAAGGCACCAAGAGAAAAAACTGAAGCCATGTTGGAAGCCCCCTACAACAGATACACCCATTTTGATGTATTCCCCGAACTATGCCCTGGTAATCCTTTGCCGTGGCCGGAGGTCTCTGGGTCGGGGGTGCCGGGTTTTTTAGCAGGAGGTCACAAGGCGGGCTGAAAACTGCAAGTTGACGAGCCCATTTCAGCGGCTCGGATCTCCAAAGAGAATTCCCGTGTTTCGACGCCGCATGACCCAAAATGTGATTTGGAAACACCCAGGTGACCCAAAATGAGTGTTGACCGTGTGGGTTTTGGGGGGTCCATGTTTTGAACATCCGAAAAGTCGACATGGCCAAAGCTGAGTTTGTGTATTGTGAGGATCCCCCTTGTTGGGGCGTTAAAGGAAAGCCATCATGAAAAAAACACCTTGGGAGGACCCCTAACAAAAGCGACGCTTTGTTGGTGGCTTTAAAAGAAAAACACCATGAACACCACCACCTTCGGACCCCAACAAAGACGCCGCCTCCCAAACGCGCCTAGGTCCCCCAGTGGTGCGTATCTACCCTTGTTTGGGGGAGGGTTCCCCTACTAAAATAGACTACGGCAAAAAGGCCACCCTTATTCCAACCTCTCTACTGGAGGACCTAGGAGCGTTGACCAAGCGCGTTAGCCCAGGCCTTGGCCGCCGGCTTCTGGGCCCCGGGGGCGCCGCCCTACGGCCTGCGCTGCCTCTCCGGCAGCCCGCCTTTGGCGTGACTCGCTGACGCATCTGCCGAGTTTTGGGGCGAAGAGCTCGCGATGAAACGTGGACACAGTATGAATCAACCCCTCGGTTGTTTTTTTGTTGTTTTAATATAGGGGTCTTAGGGGGTATAATATACTGCAATACAAGTTTGAATTTGTGGTTTTATACCCGTCCATACTGAGAATGCCAACTTGAACTTTGAAGCTGGACCATGGCTCATTTCTGCCCTTGTTCATTCGGCGTCAAAAGGAACTAACCGGAACATGGCCCCGAAAGTGCATGATCTTTAGTTTGGTTTTCCTTTTTGGTTGCCTCTTAAAACCAGAAAAAGGGAGGTGCCCTCAATAATCATTTGGATGTATGAGCAATGGATGATGCTGAAGCGGATTTTTCATTCCCCAACCCAAGGCGTTTCTCCAATATGCCGGACCCCTTTTGGGTGGAATTTCAAGGGAACCAAAAGAAAACCAAGCATTTTATGTAGCAAGGGGAACCAAAAGGAACCAATATTTCAGGGAACCAGCAGGAAACAGAAGGAAACCAGAGGGGATCACTATGCCAAGTCTCAGGTTCTACGAGGAGAAGGTGCCTTTCAATGCCCCGCGGCCCCGTGTGTGCGCGGGCGCGCGGTTCCTGCCGGTATCCTTTGCCATCCCAAAGGAGGACAGGGTTGGTGGCTCAACGCAGCAGCCAGTGAGTAGTTCTCACTGGAGCATTTTGCCTGCACTCTCATAGCGCCTTAGGTGCCTGTTGGAAAATCGGAAGGCTGTGCCTGTGAGTGCCCAATTGGTTTGCGCTGGTATTAAAGGAGGTCAAAAGGAAAACGCGCCCCATTCTTGGGGTCCTACCTACGTGTTGGAAGAACCAGCCTTTGGTCGCATCATTTGCAAGGAAGCCAAAAGGAGCTTGTTTGAACAATATGACAAGATTGGTTTGAACATATTGGCCACAATGCCACCCTCGTGCCATTTGACAGGGTTGTGCCAACTGTTTCAACATGGTTGGAACCACTACGTACCCTCTATCCGACGATCATAGAAGCTGACAGAAGGGTTTTGGAAGGGGACTTTCCTTTCGGGGAAGCCTTCAAATCGTCCACTTCCATCATTTTTGGAAAGAGGGTATCTTTGAACACCACAGGCCCAATTGTCTAAGCAGGAACCACTGTTTAAACAGTGGGAACCAAGTGCCAATCTCAAAGCATGGACCTTCTTTGGGGTCGAAAGTGGGGGGGTGTTAGCTTAAATATCCCTTGGAAGCTTGGTGGGAGACGACTCGGCTTTGATGTTAGGCATGCGCTTATTTTATACAACGTATTGGCATGAAAAATCCACGTGATTACTTTAAAAGATGGCTCAGCTTCGATTCACGGTACACCTGCCCAGTTCTATCGAACGACTTGCTTTTCGCGTTTCCCTGACTCAAGGTACCTGGTGGGAGGCCTTCTTGGTGCTGTAAAGAAAGAAACAACCCATCAGCCCAGGTCAAGCCATGTGCAATGTGGGTATGCGCATGTTGGGGTTACCGGGTTGCCCTATTTTTTGACCCGCAATGAATCCAAGGACCGCGGTGTAAAATCCATATTACCATTTATCAGGGTTCCATCTATTTTCTGTGTTTTTTTGTTTACCAGGGTTCCATATGTTCGGGTACCTATTTATTTTGTGATCCACAGCCCTTGCTTGAAGGATGTGGTGCCTTGTGTGCCCGAGAAGCTCGAGGACTTTGCCTCCCTGATCCCGGGCAAAGAGGCTGGACGAGCGATGGCTTGGGTTGGCTTGGATTCGGATTTGAAGCCCTGAAGCTTGGGGGTTGCTTTGGGAACCAAAGATTGAACCAAAAGTTCAAATAACTCGTACATGGTGGCTGGGGTTGGTGGTGTGGATTCGGATTTGAAGCCCTGGTTCTTGTAGAGGATGACCTCTTGGCCGACCTTTCCCAAAGATGGCACTAGGACAACCCTGCGAGGCATGATTCTTTGAAGGTACCTTATGTCATTCCCTTAAATTCTTTGACCCACCACTCCAAGTGGTGATTCTGAGGATGTCGTTTCATTTTGATCCAGTCACCTGGGGGTAAAGCGAGTGGGCTCATCCAGAAGATCCCTTGCTGGGGAGTTTGGAAGACGGTCCTCCGCAAAAGGCTGGCAGCTGTGCATTTCCGTTGGAAAGGGCGCCCTAGTGACTTAGTTTCTTTTTTGAAAGCGAAACCAAAGGACACTGACCATGTTGACTGGGTTGTCAAACACAGGGGTCCTTTCTTGAACGGCGCTAAGTGTCTTTTTGGGGGGCGGGGGTATCCTCACGGGACCCTCGGGCATTCAATTCGTTTGGAGGAGTCCTATGTTTTTCCGATGACCGCCTTCGGGGAAATGGAGTACAAGAGGACGGGCGCGGGCAAAACAAGAAGAGCGGCAACTAGCGAATTGGTGGGGAACCCCTTTTTGGTGGTGGGCGTTGAAGGTGCTGAGCACGCAACCCTGCCAGGTCTGATTCAGAAATCTCAGGACTTGGTTTTATACCCTACAATCCCATTCTGCTGAATCGGGTCGGTAGAACAACTGTCCCCTTTTGACCCCTTGAACAAATGCATTCTAGAGAATGGTTTGCGAATACCGGGGCCCCGATTTTCCATCCCCAAACCCAGCGTTTTTTGACCGTAACCCATTTTACCTTCCCAACAAATGATTGGTTGGTCAAGAAACAAAGGGACCCCCAAGGGAGATTGGGCTGGCACATGCCCCAGTTTACCCCTCAAGCCAGAATTCGCCTAACAATTCCTCGGATTAATAAATCCGCCAGGCCAGAAGTCGTGCCGGAAGATCTGAACGGGCGCAAGAATCCTTCTAACTTTGGACACAACCACACGTGGTACGGGTATGGGTCAAAATGAAGCCACCAGGGGACCGCAGGTTGTAGTCATTGTTTCCATTTACAAGGGTTCCATTTTGGGTACTTATTTTTGACCCACACCCATTTGGCCATGTACCGAAACCGAAGCCTCAGGATGTACCGGCAAGCTCGATTCGCTGTGAAGAAGCGCCGCGCAGGCCTGTGGCACATGGGGAGGTTTCCGTGAAGTTTCGTGGCGTGCAATCCGTCTGGTTCCTGAGGCTCTTTTAGGAACTCACTTTCTGGGCTCCCGGAATTTGAATGCTTTTTGGGAAGACCAGCTTAGCACTTGAGCAGTTCGGACTTTGCTTGGCCCATCCACGGAAGTGAGACGCCAAGTTGACCCAAATGTCTTGTGAGCAAAGGCGAGCAGCCGAAACATGTCAATGTGGCTTTTATTCCGGGGCCGCTGAACGGATTGAGCGGCCCATTCAACATCACCTATCTTCCTGCTGGCAAGCTTTCAGTTTTTTTGTTGTTGTTTTTTGGGTTCTGTTCTTTTTTAGTAGGGGGCTGCAAAACACCGTCAGTTATTTGCTACCATACCATTTGGGTTGTAAAGCTATGGCTGTTTTGGGTCCGTGGCTGAAAGCTCTGAAGTGGAGAATGGGGCCTTTCCTAGGCCAAGCCCGTGCAAAGGGCTCATTGGGATTTGGGCGACATAGTTCCAGCCCGTGTTAAAACAACACATTACATGGGGCTGGTTGAAACTTTAGAACCTCCGGCTCAGTCCGCCGACATTGTCCTCTCCCTTTTCTTCTTCTTCCTCTCTGCCTTGTCTCCCTCGTGCGTTCTGTCGTCCTCTCTCCCTCCCTCTGCTCCCCATCCTCCCCATCCCCCCAAGCCTCTCTCTCCTCAATCTCCTCTTTCTGTCTCCCTGTCTCCTTCCTGTCCGCGCCCCTCTACCGAAAAAGGGTACCCTAATTCGAACCTCTCTACTCTCTCACTTTCTTGCTATTTCTCTCTCTCTCTCTCTGTCTTTCTGTGTCTCTCTTTCTCAGTCTCTGTCTTTCTCTCTCTCGCCGTCGCTCTCTCTGTCTGTCTCTTTCTCTGTTTCTCTGATTCTGGCTCTGTCTCTGGCTCTGTCTCTGTCTCTCTCTCTCTCTCTCTCTCTCTCTTTCTCACTCTCTGTGTCTCTCTCTCTCTCTCCCGCTCTCTCTCTCTCTCTCTGCATTGCAGTCACGTCCCCCCCTGAGTTGCCTCGATGTCCGGGCACGGCCCCTGCATGACCCGGAACTGTCATCTCACTACTGGCTTTCCCCTTGATTTCCCCTTCATGTCCTTTTCACGTTTCCCATGTTGTCCTGGTCCTGTCCCTTCCATGCCGTTCAACCCCCCCCCCCCTTTCATGTCCCTGACATTGTTCCATGTATGTCCCGTTCTTTCGTTGCGAGTCATTTCCCTACATCTCCCGTCGTGCCGATTGGTTTCCTTGTGCGTTGTTTCCCTTTCCTTCCCCCTGCACTCCCCTTGTTTTCATTTCTGTCCCTTGCATGTCCCTTTCAGTTCCCCTTGGTTTCCCTTTCATGTCCCGCTGCTTTCCTGTCATGTCGACTTCCTATTTCCTCCCCTCATTTCCTTCGCTCCCCAATATTTGCCGCCAAAAACACGTTTTTTCCAGCGTTTTCGCAATTAGGACGTCCAAAAACACAGAGTGTTTCCAGATTTTCGGCAAAAGGAGGCAGGAACCCCAAACCAGCAAAGAGCCGGCAGGGGGAATCGAGCCTGGGACCCCTGTTTTGCGACACCGGCTCGTTATCCTCTATCCTCTCTTAGGTCTCCGACACGCCGAACAATGTCGGCGGGCTTTCAAGGCAGACCGGGCAATCCTCAATTGGTGGTTTGGATTGGTTGTTTGGGGATTTGAACCGCTTGGTCTTGTAGTGGGTTAATGGAAAACTGCCCCTAAGTTCCAAACCACCAATTAGAGGGACGCTGAGAAGCTTTTTTAAAGGAACCACCTCATGTATGCCGAATGTTTTGTACTCGATCGACAAGTCAACAAGTCGCAACCTGTGGGTCAACCTCGGCGCCTAGAAATGCGGCAGGTGTTGACTCAGATTTGCCTAAAATTTAGACACGCCGAGACTTCATTCAAGTTCCGATTCCCGGGCGGGGAATCGCTCATGATGAAGCCCTCTCAATCCATTGAGGTGTCTCGTCAGGGATAATCCGACTGCTGGATGTCCATAAAGACGACAAGGGGATGCTCGCCTTTTCAGTGGGTGGTCGATGGTTCCTCGATGATGGAATTGTCTATGTCATTGGTTGAAGGCACTGGACACCCAAATAGAAGTTCATAGGGCAGACACGGAACATGTTCCAACCTGGGCCTTCTAGTATAGTTGGGCCATAGCTAGGCTCTCCCTTCAGACTTAGTTAGGCACTGACACAACTGCCAAATGGAAAGCAACACTGGGTAGGTTTTTGTTCAACCCCCTTTTGCTTTGGGGGAAGGGTGAATGGAAACCTTTGTGCCTCCGTCCATGTCCCATTAACACATACATGGAGGTGCTCGATGTTATTTTGAGTTTTGTTCATGGCGAAATTGTCTATGTTGCTTTGGAACCAGCTCAACTGGAAGTTCTTCTCGGGCAACAGACCTTTTTTCCCGACAGGGTGGGAGACCATGCGCATCTACGAGATTCTTTCCTGCGGCTCCGAAGCTCGGCGAAAGAAGTCGTGCGAGCCATAGGGCTTGGGGATCCCCACCCCGTTAGGGTCCAAAAATGGGGGGGGGCCTGGAAATGTTGCATTCCCCCCCCCCCCCCCAAACCCGTGCATGTTTCTGTTTTTCCATCAAGGATTGCTGCCCCCCCCCCCCCCTCCCCTTCCCATGTTCCCTTTTTTGTGGGGTCAGTGCGGTGCATGTGCACAGGCTTTTTGCAGGCATGTTGCTGGCTTGGATGGCCGCAAATGTGGCTGGGGAAGGCCGTAAAATGGGCTGGGGAAGGCCGCCTAAAATGTAAGCTGATGATGCTGGTGGGGCAGAGGTGGTGCATGTGCACAGGCTTTTGTAGCTTGGTTACGTTTGAGGCACCTTGTTGACAGGTGCACCAGAAGTCCAACATGCAAGAACCGTTTCATGTTCATGTTTGTTGTACAAAAAACCAGGGGTGCCCGGGGTTCCGTGCTCTTAACATCCCTAAGAGGGCGACTTTTGGACTTTTGACACATATTGAGCCTCTGTCAGTTGTTTGACAAGTAGCTGCATGGTTGCGTTTTTTCGTTTCTGAACTCGTTGCAGCCAGAGCCATAAAGTCAAAGGATCTGATGCGGAAAGAGCTTTGCCATGAAAGTCCTAGCTGGGCACCCAGGATTAAGCAGAAACCCTTGTCGATTTGATCGGGGCGGCGCCCCTCTTTAGAGGAGGTTCAGGCCACTTTTGGAGAGAACAGCCCCCTAGCAGTAGGACGGGTTTATTAGTCCTGGGTTAACCTTGCCCGGGGGATTCAGCTACGAATTCCAGCGAGAGCTTGGCACCAGCATCGAATCCTGGGCCGAAGGATGCAAGATGGAGGGCAGTTGACTGGCACCTTGCCCCAAGGAAAGTCATGTTCTTCAATTTTCGTGTCAGCTTCCATTTGCTGGATGGGAGGGTATGCTTACTCCCTGCAAATAGTTTGTCAGAACCAAACCATGCCGAGCAAAAAAATGCCGATCGATTCGCCAAGCAAGGTGCCCTATATCCAGGCGGCAGAGGAGATACCTGATACTGCTCTGGTCTTTGTGAACAAGACGTTGCTCAGGCAGAGGGAGCAATGCCGTGGTTGAGTCACTGGAGCTTTCAAGACCCCTGTCCAAGTGAGACATCCCTTCTTGTTTGCGGAACATGATTTGACATTGTCCCCATTCCCATGACATCAATTTCTGTGATTGTGTGGCTCATGTCGATTCCCACTTCGTGGAAGACAGGAAGTTTGCTTCGCAGTGATTCGGGCACCCCAGGTCGCCGGTACGGTCGGGCGAGTCAGCTCTGTTTAAGCACGAGTGTGTTTTTTGCTGAGGGTACCCTTGTTGGGTCTTTGTTAAAGGCAGAGCAACCGGAAACCCATTCAGTTTGAGGCCGAACAAAATCCACATGTTTGAACGGCTATCCTTTAAACAACCTCCTTTTGGTTCTTCAAAGGGAACCAGGGTCTGGTCGTTGAATCCTTTTTCGCAACCTACCCTACAAAGCAAGGTGGAAAGAGCATTGTGCTTTGGCCGTTGACTGGCTAGTCGGCAGCGTAGTCCCGTTCGAAGCCGAGAATACCATTACCGCGGGAAAAAGGCCTTAAACACCCGCCGAACAAATTCATGATAGCCTGAACCACGCCGTGGGGCGTGTCATCTTGCGCGCCCAAACCGATTCCGAACAGTCATTTGAGGTGGTAAGGCCCATAGAGCAACCGTCAAAGCTCGCGTTGTCTAGAATATGTATTCGGCGCACATCGGTTTTCCAAATGTGAAGAAAGCTGCGGGAAGCGATGGGGTCCCAAAAGCCATGCCATGCTCTTGTATGTATCAACAACCACAGAGTGAATATTGCTTTCGCTACTTGATCGCGGAGGTTCAGAGGAAAACCAAGCAGAAAAACCATCCATGCTCGCAAGTCCCTCACAGAACGAGAAACCCATATCAACACTTGACAGCTGTTGGTTGCTAGATCTGCCAGGTGGCGTGTGGCTGTGCTTGAAGCTAGATCACCTTCATAACATGCAACATGAAGATGTGCCGAAGCGATGCCCAAAGCAATGCCCAAACGATGCGCGAAGCGATGCCTAAAGGTTTCAAGTTGCCCAGCTGCCCATTTAATGTCCTGAACACACTTGCCTTTGATAGCAAGCCTTTCGCTTTGGTTTACGACCAGCAGCAGGACCATGCAGCAGCGCCTTGCAACAGCACCCCTGCGCAACTCTGAGTCTCGGCCTGCAGCAGCTCCGTGCAACAGCATCTTGCAGCAGCATACTCAACAACACCCTGCAGCAGCATCACGCAACAGCATTGCAACAGCACCTAAGTCTCGGCCTGCGGCAGCACACTGAAACAGCACATTGCAGCAGCACCCTGCAGCATTGATGCGCAAGCTAATCGTATACGTGGAAGAACCCCAGCAGGAAACAATTAAGTTTAGTAGTGCAGGTTGGCTTGGATTTCACGAAAACAAACTATTATGTTTGGAAGCCTTTTGATTTGGATATTTAGAACAATTATTCAATTGCCCCAATATGTAAGAGCGATGGCCTTAAAAACCAGAACGCAAAAACACGCGGGAAGCGACAGGGGCGTCCCAAATTGGCGGTGTCCACTGCAGGATACAAGGAGTTTAGACAGCCGCACATATAAGCCTACCATCTTAGAAACGACAGTCAACTCGGTTTTTTGGCCGCTGCTGGCATGGGCCAATGGGTGTGGTGCTTTTCCTGGTTCGACAAACGACTTAACGCCCTTTATAAACCATCCTTGCTTCATTGACATGTGAAAGTAGCATGGCTCGCACCCACAAAAAGACAACAGAGGAAACTCCTTTTGGAACTCGGACTCCCCTTTTGGGTTTCCTTGCGTTGCCCTCTTTCCACAATCATGAACGGGTGGCTTCCCCAAAAATAAAGCAGTCGTCCAAAGCCTTCCTGTCAGTTTCCATGATTGTTGGAGGGAGTACTAATCTGCCGAGGAGTATAGGGTACGCGTGGGGGTCCCCGTGCATTCCGTGCCTCGTCCAGGGCGGCGCGGCACTTCGAGGGCCTTGTGCCTGAGGAGTTCCGCCTCGCGCACACGGAGGGCTACGCCACGCTAGCGGCTTCTTGGAGTCGAAAACACGTCGCTTGGGGCGAGACGAGGGTCCTTTTAATCTGCGCGTGGAACCCCAAAGGGAAGGCTGAGTTCCATCACAATTGGGGCTTTCATGTTAGTCTGATTTGCTTGACGTTGCCCTTTTTGGTTGGTGTTGAAGGGGAAACCACCCATGTTGGGCCGATTGCTATTTTTGAGCCACGGCCATGATACCCTTTCTGGGGTTTTGAAGTGGACACCACCAAGAAAGCCACACGACTTGTCCCAGGCCGAGCTCCTGAGGCACACGCAGCAGCACCTCACCACAGAGGCGAGGGACTGGACCTTTTGCTCACTTGACCAAAGCGAAGCGACCTTTTGGACCTTTTGGTTTCCCCTCATATTTGTCCATTTTTAGTCGTGGCCCCAAAAGGTGGATATTTTATTTCTGGGTCCCTAAGGGGCAACTGAGTTGAGGTTTCACCCGGACCTGACCTGCGGGTTGCGAGCCCGTTCTCCTCCTTTTTCTTCTTGGTTCCCGGCCATCCGGTTCAGCTTAGGTGTGTGGTTGCTTTTAGTTGGTTTAGTGGTTGGGTTTTCATTTAACCCACTAGAAGTTAAGCTTTCAGCAGGGGATCTGAAGAGCAACCAAACAAAGATGCCTATGTGTTTTATTTCCCTGCAAAGGGCGGGTATAGACTTTGAACACCTTTTTGGACCACGGTGGGCTTCCCTTAGGGGGAATGAAGCCTGTAACAAATCATCCCAAGAGGGTCAGTTTGACAGACCCATGGCGAGTGCAAACGAAGCATCCGGCGGCCAAAGCCTCAGCATCCTTGTATCCTTGTACTTGGTGGTTTGGATTGTTCAACCGCCAATCTAAACCACAAATCCAGGATTACCAGACTAGTTTTGTTGCTTTACACTGGGGTCCCGTCCAACATGATTATATGTATCTATATCTCTATATACATATAAATAGCGTAGACGAAATATAATGCAATCAGAGCTCATTTGCTTCTACCCAAAGTTTGTCCAGGTGAACATCACCTCTTGGGCCAAATGTAAAGTGAGTGATGCTTTGAGCCAAAAGTGAACCTTGCCCTGCTGGGTTTTGCTTTCCGGACACCCTGTTTCGCTCAAAATGAGGGGCTACCTGCCCAAACCAAAAATGGAGGAGGAAAGGCCTGGGAAGTCCCGGCCACTTACCGTTCCCAAAGCGGGTGCTAGAGGCGGCCACCAAACGACCCGATGAGCTGACAGGCTCGGAGAGTACCTCAAAGTGACCACAGAATTTGCCAGCGACAGTTATCAGGATGCGTTTGTTTCCATCCCAAATCCAAGCTTTTGGCCCATGAACCTACGCACTCGCCCCATCGAATCGGCAGGCGCTGGCCAGATATATTCTGGGTGCCTCGGGAAAGAAGATCACCAAGGCTCTCTTCGTGGCCGGCTGTGCCTTGGAGCCATGAGAAAACCACCCCTGGGGGTTTTCGAGCGGAGGGCGTTGGCTTTTTGTTTTTTTAGTACGAGGGAACCACTGTCTCAGTCTCATTTGAGAGGGAAACCACAACGGAACGCTGCGCAATTTGGGGTTTGGCACACACACACACACACACACGTACGTGGCGATGTTCGACCCTCGTGCCTTCTAAAGGGGATACCAAAAAGGGCCCTGAGTTGTGAGCTACGGGCGAAACCTTGGTGGATAAGGGGACAGTCGCAGCTGTAGAAATCGCGATGGATATCCGCTCTCGGGGTGCTTTACAGGGTTTGGATTGTGACTCACCCAATGAGACGCATCCACCCCAAAAGCGCCCTTAAAAGGCAGGCTGGTCTGGTTCAAAGGGACGCCAGCAGGCATACTTTAAGTTGGACCCAGTAGATTTGGCTTAAAGGGAAATCACCCCAAAAGAAGCCCTTAAAACACAGGCTCACTTTCGTTGAACCCAGTAGATCTTGTTTAAAACTTGTCGACCTTGTAAAAGAATAGGTTTTCTGTTGGTACTGGAGGGCCCTCGTTTTCTGGCTTCAATCCTTTGATTCGCGATCCTGAGTGCCTTGTGCTTTGGCGAAACGTCGAAAGGCAACCAAACCAAACATGGGGTTCTGATAGGTGTCCCTTTGATCGGTTAGTTTGGCTAGCAATAGATGGGTTCCCCGGGTTTAGATTGGTTTTACTACATTTACCGGTGCCATTCATTTTCCAAAAAGGGCCACCTATGAGGGTTCCCCTGTTCAAGACAAGCCCGTTGCAGAGCATTCCGAGGCTACCACGGCGACTACCTTTGCTACGTGTGTGTTGCTCAGCATTGGCTGATGGCAATCTGGGTGAATCTCAAAATGGCAATGCCCCTTCGGTGGTCGACATGCGTAAAGGTTGATCCCCGCATTAATTTTCTCTGAGAATTTACTGTGGCTGATCGCGATGTTGTTTGATCCTTCTGTTGTGAAACTTCTAGATGCCCTGGGTCGCTTTTGGTTGTAATTGTTTGAAACAGAGGAGAACTACAGCTACGGCATCCTACCCAAAGCCTAAGGACTGCACCTCTTGGCGTTTCTTTAATGCCACTACATACACCCCCTCAGACAAACATGGAAGCTCACAGAAGGCCTCCGTGAGCGGAACCAAGTCTTCCGAAGGGGTCCTGGGAGCTTCCACAGACCCATTTTACTGTATGATAAACCAGGTTTCTTCATTTTGTTTCTTGCGCCTCCACAAGTGACAGTTTTCATGGACTCCACCTGTAAACCCAATTGAAGGAGAAACGGCGGGAGGCTCGGTTGCGGGGTGGAAGTTGGATCGAGCGCTTGATGGCAACGTCGGCCCGAAGGTCGCTGCATGGTCTGCGGAGGCTACTGGGATCCGGGCTGGTGCCTGTCGCCAAATTAGCCGGTTCCTTTGGAGTCGGTACCCCTTGTTGGGCGCGTAAAGAGAGACCCGAAGTCAAACAACAACAAAATGCATGATTTTTGGTTGGGGTCCTACATTGTGGGAACAAGCGCAGATGAGCCACCCTGAAAAAAACCACAAGTTTTGGTCGGGGGGTCAGATTTTGGGGACAACACGGGCAACTGACTGCCAAATTCTGATACCGTCCTTTTGTGGTCTGGAGTTGGACGGCGATGTCGTTGCGCAGCGATTCGACCTTTTTGACCTGCTGGTTTGTCAGTTTTGTTTTTGCTTGGCCGGCCGCCCTTCTGGGATTTGGGCTGGCACTTTCGCCATTGCCATAGTAATCTATAGTAGGCAACCAGAGATGTTCCTGGTTCTCATGGTTATTCATGCCAGGAACTGGAATCACCGCCGGGCTTTCCTTTCACTGCCCTAAAGCTTCCTGCCTTAGACTTGGCTTAAGAGTCATTGCCGATTCAGTCGCACTGAATCCCCCCCCTGAAAAGGTTCCATATGGATATGGGTCAAAATTAAACCACCAGACAGACCGAAAGGTTTTAGTCCATATTTCCACTTTCCAGGGCAACCCATTGCAACACATTTTGGGGTTGCCATTTTGTTGACCCACACCCATTTTGCCTCCGTTGCAGGTGTTTTGGGGTTACCCTATTTTGACCCATTCGGGGTACCTATTTTTTACCCGCGGCCATAATTCCTGAGCCGCGAGTTCCAGGTGGACTTCCCAGTCCTGGACTACATGTACACGCCCAAAGTGCAGCCAATGCAGCCCATCAACCGCCGCACCGTTTGCCCGCAGACGCAGTGCACGGTACTGACGCTCAACATCACCTGCAATGATTTTCTTGCCAAAGAAACGGCCAAGTCAAAACGGGTGTGTATATTTTGAGGGGACAGACCAAACTGGGTGGTTTTCCTTCTCACTCAACTCGATCCTGTTCTTTTTTCGGGAAGTGGCAGGTTTTCATCATCATTGGCTTGGAAAAGTATTCAAGGTCGGCAAATGGATGATGATTTGATTCAGCCGGAATGAAGTGTGAAGGAATGACCCGCGTTTGAGGGCCTATGTGCTTTCAATACTCTAGGTGACCAGGATATGGGTGTCTTGCTTTTGGGTAGCTGGTTTTTTGTGTTGGTTAGGGAAGCCAAAGGAATGCCACTCTGGAGTTCCAAGTGGTAAGTTGCCTGATGCTTTGGATTGGTTTGAAAGTGTGGAGTGGTTTCCCAGTTACACGCTACAACCAGGCCAAAGCCCCAAACCACCAATCCAAACCACCAACTACGGGTTGCCTGAAGATTTACGCCTAGGTGTTTACCGTATGATTTTCCTGATCGGTTCCCGATCAGCGTGCGCCCCTTTTGGCGGTATCATGGCTGAGGAGCGGCGGACTAGGTGAGGGCGGAGAACCCCGCTTCGTGCCTCAGTCGCAGCTTCTGGTTGCTACCTCAACGGGAAGTTAAGATTTGGAGAAATGTGTCCTTCAGCGGACAGAAAGTTGAAACAGTTTGGGCTCGTTTGAAACAGAAGTAAGCCGTGTTTCCCTTTACGGCCCATGTTCCATTAGTGTTACACTGATCTGCGCCCCCATTGGCTGCTGTATGAGCAACTGAGCAACTGTCAATGTGGCATTTTTTGTAGTCTTACCAAGTTTCATCAAGCTACCAGTAGGTGAAATGCGGGGGGGACTCACCAAAATTCAGTTTCACTTGGGACGCAATGAACATACTGTGACTCATACATGCACGGGTAAAAAAACAGGGGGACCAGCCCCCCTCAACAAACAGATGGATTATGATTTGTCCTTTTGCTTTCCCTTTAAACTATGCTGAAGAGAATACTCGTATCAAACAAAGTCAGAAACCCCCACACACAAACACATGGGTTTTGGTGCCTTTCATTTGGTCTCACGCCAACACCTGGCTCTATGAACTGTCCCGCATGGCACCTGACAGGGACCCGGTGCCGTCAAGAGGAAACTGCTAGTGATCAAGTGATTGTGCTTGGTGATTATTGATCTTACAGGCACCCACATAGATTCAACCAACCCACCAACCCACTCAACCCGACCAGCCTGACAAACCCATCCACCCACCCAACCCAACCCAACCCAACCCAACCCAACCCCACCCCACCCCGCCCACCCACCCACAAACCAACTCAGGCTGTCATCCAGCCAACCAAGTTTGGTGATGATTGACCCCGTTCTATTTTAGTGGTTGTATTGTGCATGGTTCTTTGTTTATGGTCTAGTATTATCTTATTTTATGGTTTTGGATACCCTTGCTCCCACGAACGGAAAAACGAATACACAAGCCCATCTGAACAGATTATCCCACACACCGACCATGCAAACAACCTCGGGGCAGAAACTCAATACCTTACTGATTGGTTTCGACCATGTGAGCGGTAAGCAACGAGTTCTTGGCCTTGTTTGGGCCAATCCACGAAGTGAGCTAGTGATGCTACTATCTTGGCCTGCAAAGCGGGTGGAGTTGGCGGCTTTTCACTTGGTTTTCCTTCACCACCCCAGAAAGGGTACCCTCAAAAACACTCCCTAGGTGCCCGGATGGATCTGAACATCCTCCAATTTTTGCCCCAGTTCATGAAAACGTCATGCAAAAGCCTGGGAAATACTCTAGCATACTCTAGCATAGACTCCACACCGCCCAACTAATTGCCCGTCCATTTGGGGTTGTCTCAAAATAGTTGTCCCCTGTTAGACGGGTATCAAAAGGAAACCAAGAGAAAAACGACCAGTTTGAGGAGTTCCTCATTTAGAACAAGCGCCCAACCATCCAACCACCCAACCCACCCTTGCATCTATCTATCCATCCATCCATCCATCCATTCATCCAACCATCCCTCCGTCCATCCAACCAACCATTCACTCTGAAACAAATGATTTACAGGAAACACATGAAGAACTCGTGGTTGAATTCCTGAGTGCCAACCTCCCACCGAGCCACCCCGCACCCAGTCGATGTCGGGCCTGGGCGGCCCCGTGGCGGTCTACGGCGGCGGCTTCTCCTACGGCTACCGCTTGGAGCACCTCCCGCTGAACCGCTCCCGGCTGGCGCGGGTCGAAACCGTGTCGTCGAGGGGAAGCCAAGGGAAAACCGGAGAAACGACGAGTTGGACACCAGGGGGAAACAGTGGGAAACCCGAGGGAAGGAAGGGAAACCAAGGAAAGCCCACGCGAAACCAAGCATGTTTCCTCTCTAGGCGAATTTGGTGGGGAGGGTCATCAACCGCCATAAGGCTCTAAATTGTGTTTTTGGTTTCTTTCCGCATCACGGCCAAGGCCCAGGTGAGAAATCCGGCTTCTCTGAATTGTGGGCTCGAATGGTTGGTTCCGAATTGGCTTTATTGGGTCTATTTTGAGAAACGCCGCTGTGGGCTTGTTTCATAGGAACCTTTGCCATGGATTCAAGATGGCGGCCACGCGTGAATGCGCCCGAAAGGATGGTTTCCCTTGGCTCCTCTTCACTGTTGGTTCTTTGACTCTGTTCATTTTTAGTAGAGGCTGCAAAAAACAGTCAGTCTTTTGAACATGATTCCCAAAGGGAATGCTTCAAGAAGCCAAGCCGTGAGCAGTGCCCGAAACGTTTGCCCAAGGTTTGTGGCGCTGCTCGTGTGGGTTTTGTGGCAATCAAAATCTTGGGAGGAAGGCTCACGGATAGTCTGAACCACAAATAAGCGCAGACCTTCCGCCCTTTTGATTCGTTACATTTTGGGTAGACCACTTTAGTAGGTTGTGATGATGACTTATTTGTCTCAACATATTGCACCCAAACTGAAAAAGCCCCAAATTTTCATCTTGGTTCGGAAGGGTCATCCATATTTCACTCAAGCCGTGACAACTGGCTCGCAGCTGGGGCCGCCATTCAGTTTGGGTTGAGAAAAGAATACAGAACGTGCACGAGAGGTTTCCAAGTTGAAGCCATGGTTTCAGCACAAAAGGCTCCCCCGAAAAGAAGATGTGTTGGTTTATTCCATTTACCAGGGCCGTCCATTTTTTCAAAAGCTATGGGAATGACCCTACCCTGTGGCCGCAGCGCCCCCTACAGGCCATCAATCGCCAAGTTGCCCGTCACGAGACACTCGGCCTGCACTTGAGCCCTAAAATAATACTTTAGATGGCTCTAGCTGGTTTGATAATCTACCTATTTATTTACCAATCTTGTTTGATAATCTGGTCTGATAATCTCTAGCCCTAATCTACCTTTAGCTGGTTAATATCCTTGCAATAATCTACCTATTTATTGCGAGCTCACCTGGGGGTGTAACGAGCTCACCACGACAAAGGTCCTTTGCGGGATCCCTTCATTCAGGTTTTGGAAGCATAATAACATGTGCTGATTAATTTGTGTAAACCAACACCGGGGCTGAGCACCGGCCGATGCACCAAGTTTGTCCTTCCGACATTTACTCCGGAAGGGCAGTTTGTGCACAGAGGTGACAGAGACGTGATATCTCCCCGGGTTGAGAAGCAGTCAAAAGCGGGGGAGGTGTCCATGCCCTGAAAGCGAATCAGACGTTGGCACAAATGCTAAGACACAGCTATATATTATACTGGTGTGCTGTTTGCCGCAGTAGTACCGTGTTTGTGTTGCATCTGCACAAATCAATAGCTGTTTGTGTGAACCCGCACATATACAAGACTAACTGAGACACATATGTGTAGTCTGTTGTCGGTTGGCACACCCACCACATTCCCCAACAATCTCCAGGGGCGGCCTCCCCATGTTTCGCGTGGTTGTTAGAGGAGGCACATGTGACAACACACGGCCGCATTGATCTTCTTTGGCAGCCCACGGTTTGCCTCGACCCTCGTCATGACTTATGGCATCGTAAACGTAAACGGTCACAAACTATGGCTTCATCAACACACGATCTAGAGCTTTATGTATTTTCCCCTTTTTTGGTGAGTTTCACCTGGGTGCTCATATAGATGTCTTGCTTTTTCGACGCCGCGCTCAGGTTTGATGTGGTCATCATCCCCAACCCCTACCTGGCGCTAGGGGAAGGCTCTCGAGAGGCGAGTGGGATGAGGGGACTGTCGGAATGAACCCATGGGATTCCCTTAAAGGAAACCGCCAGCTGGATGGGGTCATTCCATGTCTCATTCCCTGAGCACCAGCAAGTTTTGTTCCCTTTGTCTTGGATTGGTTTCCCTTCAACAATCAAAACAATACTTGCCAGGGTTTCTGGGGACTTTCCTTGGGAAGCCCCGTGTGCACTTGCATTCGAGGGAGGGGTCCCTTAAGGCTCATTGAACGTATCGAATCCCTCTTTCTTATCCGGGGCGGGGTGAGGTCTGAAAACTTGGTCATCGAATCGTTTTGAGGGTTTTGGGAATCCGCCTTCTGGGCTTTCTTCAAAGGAAACCAGTTGGATAATTTATGAGTCATTCCCCATTCCCTGCTGAGAACCAGTGAGAAAAGGAGAGAAGCCCCTTTGCGGTTCCCGCAAACATCGTGCCCAAAGGCAACCCTTTTTGGCTTGGTTGAGGCTTACATGCGGAAATTGTTATTCAACATGGGTGGCTGTCCTCTCTCTTGCTTTTTCTCCGAAAGCCAACAGATGTTCCCAAATAATTCATGGGAAGCCAAGATTGAGCAACTGGTCAATGAGAGATGAGCAAAAGCGAGGGGCCTTTGATTTAGGTTCCTGGCAGGTTGTCAAAAGCAAATCGCCCTGACATTGAGTGCCTCATCGAAACATGTCAAGCCTTTGCCCGAAGCATGGGGACCTTTCGCTTGGTGTCCGAACTACGTTCCCTATCGTCCATTTGCTTAAGAATATTGTTTTTCTTCCCAAGGGAATCTATCACTACTGTGTTTTTTTTTCTTTCTTTTTTTTCCCCCATCGGGCTTAAGCAAATAAATGCTACACAGTATGTTACCCCGTGCGCGGGGTTCTCACCATATTCCCCGCCTGGGTGGGTCTGAGCATCTCCTGCGGCGGCTCCAAGAGACAGCGCAAGCGAAGGTTCAGCAGCTGGTGAAATATGTACTGAAGCACTACCCGCCTGAGGACATCATCATCTTGGCACCGCGCTTAACGTGACTTCCCAATGTTTCCTCCATTGTTGTGTGGGGGGGGGGGGGGGTTCTATTACGTGATTTAGCAAGGATCATGATGTCATTGCATCAGACGTAGATGCACATATCACGTGTATATACATATATACACATAAACAACCATCTCCACGAGCTTCGGGCGCTGGTCAAGGGTCAAGTATCAAACCCAACGGGCGGGGCGCGAGTGGAGTGATGAACTGCTGCCCTTTCCATCGATTGTGGTCATGATGGACAGATGCCCCTGAGAGCTTGTGGCGAGCTTCAGGGATGAGCAAATGAGCAGGGATCGTTGGTTTTGCCATAATTTTAACTAAATCGGGGAGCAAACGAGGAAATGGCAGCAGGTGAAGGTTCTACGAAGAGTGAGAGTTTTGGGGTTTTTGGCTTCCTCCCAGCCCGGAAACCCCCAATTTATTTAGCGCAATTCCGCTCCCGGTCTTGAGACCCCAAACCGCGTGTCCAAGATGTCGTCTTTCATTGGAGGCCGAGAGCATCCAGGCAGATGCTGTTAGTGCTGGTCCACTGCCAGCTTGGTCCGAGGATGGCAGAGACCCGGAGAAAGATGACGTCCTGCCTCAAGGCAGGGGGCGTGGGTCTAGGGGACCCCTTGGTGGACATGATTGAGGTGGGGATTCATGTCCACCAACCACTTTGGAGGGGGTTCCCTATTGAGATTACCAGCCAGATTAACAAAGTCCTGGTAGGGCCATTAGGGGGTGTCCCCTTTGGAGTGCAAATATCGATCACTTTTGTGGGTGACACCCGCTTATAGGAGGGGTTTATAAAGCTCAACATTGACATGTAGCCAAACTACAGTCCTACGCACTTCCTGAGCCTTTTCGAGTTCCATGTGAAGAGCCTGCGGATCCAGTCAAATACTTTTACAGACCGGGTCCCAGATCAAACCCCAAAGAAGAAGTATGACTGACAGTTACTGTAAGCCTTAGAGCTTATTTACCTGCAATTTACGTCGCTTTTTGTCTTATCCTTAAGGGGGTAAATGTGCCAGGGGTCCGGTGGCACAACCTTTGAATGAGAGGTGGCGCACACACCAGGTTTACTCAGTTTCTCAAAGATGACCAACTCGCTCCCTGAGTTCTTGGACTTTCTACTGCCTGGATGTGTCTTCACATGGGGGACTCACCCGAATCCTCTTGAAAGCCTACCTCGAGGGGAAAAAAACAAATCGCATCCTTTCGGGTTTGGACAATTTCAAGCGACAACACCAGTTTGGACTTTTTAAGCAATTCCTCAAGGGGTCTTCTTTCGGGAGTTTCATTCAACCAATTTGCCCAAAACCGAATCTTGACGATCGGTCGGTTGGAGCCCAGGGGGTTCTTGGGTTTGGGGGGCGGGGGGGTTTGGGTACCACCTGGGCTATGTTTTTTGATTTGGGGGGGAGGTTCCAAACATAGGGCCCCTTTCTGGACCTGGTGCCACCGGAAATGTCTTCCAAACCTGGGGCGACGAACACGGGCCCCCTCATAACTCATTTTAGATGCTAGGTTCTCTACAAGGACAAGCATCAAAGAATATCCATGCGATGTTTGATCGGGCGGGCAAAGCGGAAGATCATGTGAATCGACTGGCCGGTAGGCTGCATATGTTTGGAATATTTTGGAAGCTTTGCTTTGGTGAGTGTCTCGTCACATTGGAAATCCCGAGGTTTGAATCCACTTGAAGAGGACCACCAGGGGATTGGTTAGGGGCGCGGAAACCCGTGCCCTGAGGGGTATTTTCCAAGATGGTTGGTGTCCACCCCAGCGAAACCATTGCCCTCAAGGGAGAAGGAGGTGTACAGCCTGATTTTGGGTTGCTCAGCCAACAAAACCCCCTGCCGAATTGGGGCCATGAGCCATCTTGGATGTGCTGTGTATCAGTGTATCACTGCGGTATCACAGGTGTTGGGAGATGTTCCACGTGCGCCTTTCAGGCGCCAAAGAGCTGTCCTTGCGGGGCTTCATCTACTTCCTGAGGGAGGCACCAAGCTGGTGCTCCGAGAGCTGAACGTTGGATTTCTCACCAGCGAATCCCAGTGTGTGTTGAATTTCATTTTTGAGGGTGGGTGTCCCGAAGCGGATCCCCTTGAACATATATTCCTGCTTAGTTGTCCTTGAAATGCAATCAAAGCTTGTGAACCTGTTGGGTTTCCAAGATAAACCCGCAAGACTGGTGGTACAACTCTACCCCTCAACAAATCAAGCTTTGCCTGAAAGCACCACCAAACATGTCCGGACATCACCGAGAGGAGACAACTCGTAAACATGTCTGGGCAAGTGATGATTGTTTTGCGGGACCCCTTTTGGTTGATGTTAAAGAAAAACCCAAAGGTACTTATTATAAGGACTCTTGCGACCCACTCAACACTGGAGAGCCACATCCGACCAGCTGGCAGAAAGCCCCCCAATCCACTCGCCAGCCATGGGAAACCAAGAATCGACACCATATCTTCTAGTGATTGATGTTCAAGGGAACCGCCTCTAAACCCAAGAAACACAGGGTTATCAGCAGAGGAGGTCTTTCGCCTGGGTGCTTTGAAGGGCTTTCCGAACCTGGGACGTTTTAAGTCTCCAACAAAACATCAGTTGGAGCATTTATTAACTAATCAGACTTACTAAAAGGGGTATCACGTGAGACATCCAATGCCAGCAGCGAAGGAAAAAGGACGATTCGCTTGCGGCACGACGTGGGGTCGTTTGCTTGCATTGACGGCTCAATGAGGAAGGTGTTGGTGCGTTGCTGCGATAGTGACCGGAAGAAGAAATGAGAGGCACCGCAGCCAGTGGCAGTTGCTTTTTAGAAGGGTGGGGGTTGCCTTTCAATTTCATCAACCACAAAAGAAGTGCTTGTTTTTTAGTTTCCATGGCCCGGGGCAAATAAGTTCACGTTGGCCCCTGAGGAAAAAATATGGTGGTTTTCATCAGGCAGGCTTCCCGTAGTGACAGAACTTCTGCACATTGCAAGTAACCGTGATGGTTAGGGGGGTTGCGTGGTACCCTCCCGTGAAAGGCACAATGGCTCACAGGGATGTTTGGTGTCTCCCCTCCAAGTCCTTAATTCAAGCAAACACTTGCTCCTTTGAGCGGTGGTGGCGCTTAGTAACCATCATTGCCAGGGGCTACACGCAGATGTGGGCTTGGGGTGCTGAAAGGAGGGGCAGGTCCGAGCGGTAGGTTCTGTGCAGGTTCCACGTACTAGTCGGTTCCATGTAGAGGCCTTTTTTGGAGGCCCCTGAAGGACACATTCCCATACGCTGCATGCTGCTAGCACCTACGCAGGATACGCTGCGCACTCTGTGCTCGGTAGCCGCTGGTGCTATGCATGCGTGCTGCTGTTGGCTACGCTACGCGCTATGCTGCTATGCAGTGCACACATGCTGTGCGCCTCCTGCATATTGCATATACCCTTACATGCCCTCTTGCATGGGCATACAGCGGGGGTTTGTCTCAAAATTACAGATCCCCCTGCAAGTCGCTGGTTTCCTTTTGGTGTCCCTTAAAAACCATCCCCCAAAAATATAAGAGGGAACCCCAAAAAGTGGTTGGGTTCCTATTGAGATGCACACTTGTGTATTATGGAATCCCTAAGGGGGGGGGAAGTACCAGGGTTGAGAGCCCTAGGGTTCCTTAGGGGCCCCTTTTGCCGGACCACGGTTCCCCAAATACAGGTTTGTCTCAAAATAGTTTGGAACCTCAAAAGTGGTGGCAATGAATCTCCACCGCCAAGAAAAAAACTATTCAGATTCACACCCTAGGTTTGTCTCAAAACCGGGGACCTCCCGAGGTTTGGTTCCCCTTTGGTTTTCCCGCAAAAACATCCCAAGGCCGCTCGGCACCCGCTCGTCTTTAGGTGCCCGGTGCCACGTCCTGTCCCGGCAGCGTGTGCCTCGAGGAGTGCAGCGGGGGACCCCAGAGAGAGCCCGCGGACCGCGGGCGGACCGCGGGGGACCCGCCGGCCGGAAGAGGAGCGATGGAGTTGCCGCAAAAGCGGAGGTTGCAGAACCTGGTCATCCCGTGGTCCCAAGGAAGGTTGTTTGAGCGAGAACATAGAATATCGGGGGGGGGGGGGGAGGTTGAACGCGTTTCAGATCAAGATATTCACTGGGCAAGGGTTCCTCGATTGATCCCCTCATGCGATGAAGGGTTTGACAGAATGCGAGGTAGTGTTGGGTTTCTGCGATTGGAGGCCCTTGTCCAAAGTACTTATAGGGTCCCCCGATCATCCCCCAGTTACCCAGTGGCACCCTTTGTGCAGTGCTTCCAGGCAAGCCAAGCCAGTATAGTAGTAACTAAGGTATTCTGCCTCTAGGCTATACATGATGGTTTCCACTGGTTATCTACTATAGTGGCGGCTCCCGGTTCCGTCCCAATGGAAAACAAACACGACACGCAGATGAACAGAAGGGGCCGATTCCAAGGGGATGCTCTCTGAAAGAATCTTGATTTACAATGGTGTGTGTGGTTGTGTTGTGCGTTCCTTTCTCGGTCCCCCAGTAGTGCCCTTCTACCCTTTTTGGGGGCAGGGTTCCCCTACTAAAATAGAGTACAGCAAAAAAAGAGGGTGCCCTTATTCTATTCTTTCTACTGGAGGACCTAGCTTTTCTTGGTGCCGCTCACGAACACTTGGCATTTATGCCAAGGGTTCGGTGTTGATCTGCAACTGGCCCCTGAGACAAATAGACCCCTGGCACCAAGCCAGGTGGCAACGCCACGAGTGGGGGGGAGACCGCCGCAGAGCCGCGTGGGGCCCAGTGGCACACTCTCCAACGAGGGATGCCCAAGTAAACGGTTTCAAAGGGAAGCCAGGACTTGGAAAAGTAATGTTTCCGGGTCTCTCTCTCTCTCTCTCCCTCTCTCTCTCTCTCTCTCTCTCTCTCTCTCTCTCTCTCTCTCTCTCTCTCCTCGGGCAAAGTTGTTTAGGGGTCCCCCTTGTGGGAAACACAGGCATTGGCTGGCCGGTTTGACTGAAATGAGTGCATGTAATTTGGACACAGACTAGGCTTGTTCACGGAAAGGGAAATGTTTCGGTTCGGAACTGTTCATCTGTTTGTTTCTTCTTTTTTTGTTGTTTTTTTCGTCGGGGAATTCTCGTATTTCACCTAGAGGCGGATTTGACATATGTACAGTGCAACTGCAATGCGAGTCTCTGACAAACATCTTGACAATTTTATTCAAGCTTGCTCCGAGCCACAACACTTTTTGGTTTGGACCATTTGAGTTGTTTAATAAAACGTTTGGTTATGTCTGTTGGCCAATCCACGCAGGAAGTGAGAACAACCGAAGGCACAACAACTGCTTGGTGTTTGTTGTTTTCTTTCATTTGATGGAACGCGGATGTGGGGCCATTTTGTGTTCTGGGAGCAACCCTGTTGGTTGTGTATCTTTTGAGAACATGCTGAGGGGACAACCCGATTCTCCCGGGGCTTTGCTGATAGGTTTTCTGGGATAGGGAATCAACCAACTTGACGGCCGCAAACAAAACAATGCACCCAGAAGACAGGACCCCCCCCAACAACAGCTTTTTCCCAGGTCCAACATCCCACTGCTGGAGACCACCACAATGTTTAGCACGTGGGCTTGTCTCAAAATGTCGGGACCCCAATGGCATTGGTTACATGGCAACTTGTTTGCCCAAATGACAGGGGCCGCCCAAATGGCGGTACCCAAATCCAGCGCTTCCAGACAAGCCGCTAGGTAAGCACCGGAAACCATCATGTAAACTTCCTAGTAGAAAACCTTGAAAGTACTGGGAGGGCTACGTAATCCTCTTGTTCCAGGTCCAAATGGCAAGGTGAGGAAAATTCCCTACTGCCTGAGTTCTTGGACTGGATTTTTTGTGGAAAGACAACTGTAGTGGTAAACAAGAAGTTCAGACTTGTCTTGGGCCAATCTCTCAGGGACAAAGCGCTTGGACTCAGGATAGTGTTCCAGAGGGAACCCTGAAGAAAGCTCCCACCTAAAGGGGGGAAAAGATGTCCTTGGAATTTCAAATATTCCAGTTCCCTTTTGAAAAGACTGTCGGAATTTGGGATCCTCGTTTTCTCCTAGTGTGGGAGCTAATCAGGGGTTTTGGGTTTTGCTTTCACCGCCGAGTACTCTTTAACGGAAGACCTGGCGGTGGCCCAACCCTGGCTAAGCCCTTTTGCGGGAGCTGTGTGCATCTCTGCTCTCCACTGCTTCAGGTTTCCCTTGTTGCTGGTGTATATCCCTGCGCCGACCTCAGCAAAGCGCCAAATCAGAGAGAGGTGTCCAAGTCGCGCTTGGGGGCCAGGTAAGTTGCCTTCATCCATGTTATTGTTGGGCCACTGGCCTAATGAGACTTGCCTACGTTGTTCTTCCCAAGTGAAAGCGGGCAAACCCTTGGTGAATTGGAGCCGAATCGGTGGTTGGATTTGGATTTGAACGGGGGCTGGTGCTTGTAGAGGGTAAATGGGAAACCACTCCCAACCACTAAACCACCAATCCAAACAACTTCCCTGCAGATCAATTCTCATGGCACCCAGGAAGATCCTCGTGGGCTACTCCTCTTGGGTTCCATGGTAGGGCTGAACCCCCCCCCCCGCTTCAGCCACGTAGATGAATGGAGAAGCGGTAACACAACGGAACCAGTTTCCCTTGGGTACCCTTTGGCGGTGCTCTTTTTCGGGAATGGAAAACCCACGCATTCTTCTCTTAAAATAGCTGTCCACTGAAAAGTATGGCACCTTTTGGTTTGACCCTCGGTCAACCGAAAGGGGAAGCCCTATCATGGCTGGTTTTTTTTGTTCGCAATCGTTTGCTTCTTTGGTTCCACCTCCCAGATCCATGCACCTGTATAGTAGGAAACCAAGGGAACCACCCTTTCAAAACCAAATCGGGAAATGGCTGGCTACCCTTAGAGGTACTATAAGGGCAACTGGGCTTTATTTGGGCCTAATAAAGTTCCCTCGAACAATTCCACCCAAAGTCCCGTTAAAGTTAAACTTTTAGCAGGAGTTCCTTCAAACAGTTCCTTCTTTTCGTTCCCTTCCTGCCACTTCGCCTCCGTTGCCCCAAACGAGGCCTCGGTGGTGGCGGTGCTGCTGCTGTGCTGCGGCATCCTCTGCTGGCGCCTGGTGCGGAGGCGTCTCGGGAAACCCGAAGCGCGCCAGCGCGTCACCGCAACTAGGGAACCAACCACCATGGACTCAGAAAAGGAAACCAGCAGGTTGGGTTGGAAGCCATGGGTTTGGTTGAAAAGCGGTTTCTCTCGGAAATGAATTGGTTTATGGCCTTGTGCTGGCAATGGCTTGGATGTGGGAAACACATGCAGCCCGCCCCAATTCCAATTGCTAGTAACTGCGGTAATCTGCCCAGAGGCATTGGAGTTCCTATCCAAGGCAAATATCGGCCCAACAGCACCCAGAGATGCGCTGAAAGGTTCCTTTGGTTTGGCTTTCTCTACCAAAATGGGGGGGAGATCGATAACGCAGCTACTCCAATTGCTCACATTCTACCAGGGCCCATAGAAGCAGACCACCCCGCGTACGAACCACTCCAAACAACAAACGTTTAAGCTAAAAAAAGCAGGCCGAACGCTTTGCCAAAGGTGTGACAAGAAGGGAAACCACCAGCTTGGAACATAATACAAAGATACTAGCAATACTCATACGACTAACATATGTGATAATAATCCTAGTAATCATATAGCTCTAAAACTGATTATAATCTTATGATACACATCATCATTATAATCATTATGATAATTAATTCTAGACATGATGCAAAATTTAATTGTAACAATGTCAAGTGCCGACAAAAACACCGGCCACTCGGGCGAGGAGCTGCCGCGTGCCAGAGCTGTCGCTGCCCACGGTGCAGCTCCGGAGGACGGAGTCCGACTCGTTCGAAGGGGCTTTGGGTTCCGTGGGCTCGGGAATGCAACCAGCCCAGCGATTTGTTTGCCGGTGAGTTGCGGTTGGCTCCTGTTCTGGTTTCTCGGTTGTTGTGTTTTTTTGTTGGCTTTGTGATGTCCGTTTTTGTTGTTTTGGCGGGGCGCTGCCCTTCAGAATCAAGTGCCACAAACCCGAGCGCCCGGTTGCTCAACCATGGCCACCGGGGGTAATTAGGGGCCCTTATCCGTTGTGGTTTCCCCGAACACGTGCACGGAGGTTTTTTTGGAAATACACCGACTGGACATTGGCTGCAAGCCTCCTGTTTCCCATGGCCTGAAGGCAAGTTGGAAGGGCTCCTTCGGCCCCAGGATGATGAATCAGTGTCGGGTAGAGAACTGGTAAGCGAACGCTTCGCTTTGAGCAACAGAGTGCATTTGGCGATCCAATTCCAACGCGCTCTTTCACGCTTGAAGGATGCGTTTGTCCGACCCTTCGAAGCCCTGTGGACGCTTTTCGTCTCACCTAGTCAGTTTGGTTGTCTCAAAATAGGGGAACCTCCCAAGGAGGTCCTTCAGAGTCCATTAGCAAAATGCTTGCCTCAACATTGCTGTACTTTGATCGATCCCCACCTATCACATACCACGCTTTCTCCCGCACCAACCTCGAAGTAGTTTTAGGCATAATCATTATTCATGGCCATGGAGCACAGAAGTAATTCCTTATTGATCACACAACATAACCCTACGGTTCTCACGTTTAAATAAAAAGGTCTACCCAATTGAACCAGCTGCAAGTACTATTGTCCTTGGCTCACATGTGCCATGCCCAAAAGACCCCTTCACTTGGGGTTAACAGGGATGGTCATGCTGGTAGCAAGAATCCTTAACCACCATGATAGCATGGTTTTTGTTTTGTTTTTTTAATCAAGGGAACCATATGGCTGTGGGTCACAATCGTTTTGCTACCAGTTTGGGGTAGGTGCACCACCCATTTTAGTCTATTTCAGTGGGGATTGGGATGTTCACGGGCGGATAAGCAGGCTTTTGACCCATGGCCATACAAGGAGTTCGGATTTTTACGGTCAAATGGAAATTTGCCAGCTTTCAGCCCTGAATTCGATTGCCAGGCAGGTGCCGCCACCCGCGGATCCGTTGGCCAGGCAGCTGCAGGCAGAAAGACCTGAGACATGGTTCTTCGTTTCTTGCGCCTGCTGGTGGTTTTGAACATGGCTGTGGGTCAAAAACATGTACCAAAATGGCACCTTGGTAAATGGAATCAAAGACGAAAACCTGCGTAAGCCTGGATCTTAAGTTTTGAGCCACACCCACATCATTTTGTGGTGCCTTTGAACGTGAGCCTCTTTAGGATGGGGTGATTGTTAAAGGGGGAATATAGGGGACCGGTTAAAATTGGCTGCCCTTTGGTGTGACCTTTGGCATCCCAGCATCTCAGGTTCTGATTTGCTTTGTTCTTAGGATAGAGCCCGACTAAGAAACTCTTGATGCCCATATCTTGACTAGGAGGTAGGCGGATATGTTGGTTTGCTCATCAGCTGATGCCGCTAGTAAACTTGGGAGGATGAGAGACAACTGTCGATACCAAAGCCGTACGTGTCTGGTGAGTGGCAAGCCAATGCAAACAACTTGTGACAAAGTGTTGTTTGCCTTGCGCCGCATCCACTAGAGCTGCCTGATGTTGCTGTAAAGCGAGTCGAAACGAGCCCAAACTTAGATCTTAATCCAATGTTGGAATCGCAGAAGGCAGCGCAATTGGCCAGCAGCTCACATCAAATGTTTGGTACCTGTCTTTTCCCTGCCAAGATTATCAAGTGCAAACATTTGTTGGAGGTTGGCGTTGACTGTAGGCCACAACTGCTTTCTCCAGCTATGGTTTCTGACATCCTGGAGACTGGCCCTTGGCATTGCAGCGCTAGAAGGCGCCGCCTGCATTTGCGACTTCTTGCTGGAAGGCCACCTTTAAAAGTTCGCTTTGAGGAGATGGAGACAGGATAGAAGAACACATTGACATGACTCTTGATGCCTCGCTGCACCAGCGCGTCCCAAGCGCGCGCCTGACATCGTAGTTTGTAGGTGTCACTTTGCGAAATACGTGCGGAGCGCTAGTTGAAGAAACATGGTTGCGCTTTTGCAGAATGATCATGAATTAGTAAACTTGGGGTGGCCAAAATAGAAATCGCCTTTTGCCTGATCTTCGGCCTGTGAACCTTTTGGAACACAACCTCAGCTGTTTTCGTTGAAAAACAAAGGAAAATAAAGAAAGAAACAACTGCTGTTTCGCTTGGCGCAAACGGCCGCACTGCTTGCTTTTGCACTTTTGACCTGGGTACGTTCAATGTTGGGTCCATTGAGTGAACATTGTGGTTTGTCCATGACAGAGTGGCGGCATTGGAGCCCCGCAGCTAAGCGCCAAAATCTAGTCGGTGTGGAGGTCTAAAAGCCCTTATTTCGGGCTCCCTAGGTTTTCGGGTGTGTCGTTTTTGAGGGTATAGTAGTTTTCCAGGAAAGCCAACAGGAAAACCGTTGCGACATTTTGGGGATCCCCATTTGCCTCAAAATAGGAGATCCTTGAAAGTGGTGGATTCTGTAAGGCGCAAATTGCGAGACCAATGAACCTTTTATGTAGCGTCCAAGATCCCGCAAATACACTGGGACGGACCCGCAACAGAGCCTGAAACTTTGATAGATCTTTGTTGACCATCCCTTGCGTTGGAACACAACGGGCCCCATTCGGTCATAGGTGTTTTTTCCTCAGTTTTTGGTGGGTTTTGGACATCACAAATTGCTCAACGGCTGCTTTGAAGACAGAGTTGACTTGCTTTCGCAAAGGTGCAGAGCCATTTACTATTCAAACATTTACAGCGCATTCCCGTTTCAAACTTGGCGATTCAGCCATACCCTTACCCAGACTTTTAGATGTTTGTCGCGGAGAGGGTCTCACGACGTTTCCCACCAACAGCTATAGTTCTAGCAAGGGACCAACGAACCACGAAACGCAGCTTTCTGCAGATGAACATGGCACCCGAAAAAAGTCCTTCATGTGTAGAGGGCCTCCCCTAAAAGGTCCCCTAAAAGGCCTCTGTTCGGATCCATGTTAGTTTACAGGGGTGCTACTCGCAACAAGCTCTCCCCCTGCGCAGAAGAACCCGTGCCAGGAAGCCACGGAGCGGGCGTTGCAGGCGCCCATCGAGGCCAACCGATTCGCCCAAACCGAGCTCGCCGATTCGGGGGGTAAAAGGAGCTCAAGCCAAAGGTCCTTTACGCGATCCCCCAATTCAGATTTTGGACATATAAAATGCAAACAGATCCAGTGCACAAGTTCAGGCTTTGGGATTGAGGACTTTGCAGATGTTGCTCCAAAGAAGCTTGGATTCACATGACTTTACTTTCCACTCCGGTCTCGCCGGCGCAACTCCCACCGCCTGCAACTCTCCCCTGGCTGCCCACTCTTTGCCTTGCTCTTTTCCCAATTCGCTCTGCGCCTCTGAGTCTTCGCCGAAGCCTTCGCCGCTCTGTTCTCCATTCCCTGCTCTTAAAAATTATACTCTCACCAACACAAGCATGACACCTGAAAGGGGTCCCTACAAGAGCAAATGCATCTTCCAGGTACCCTCCCGCAGGTGCTATGTTAGTGGCAGGGAGGGTACTCTCTTGGACTCTGCCGTGAATTTCGGGCATTGTTCCTTCAAATGGTTCTTCGCCCAGAGGACGCAGAGCTTTTCAAGCCCTTTGGCTGTTGCTGTGTCATCTCGTGAAGCTTTTCAGTCAACCCCGAAAAGTGAGGTGGCATTGATCTTGCGCAGACGGCGGACGCTATTTTTTGGTTTGCCTCCCAGTTTGCCTCAAGTGGTTGTGTTCCAAAACTGACATGGAAGGACCCAACACCATGGGCAGTCTCCTGTTCGGTTCCGTTGAAATACATACTAAATGGGAAACCTGCAATTCAACAATAATGGTGTTCTGTTTGTCCTTGTTTGCTCAGAGTTCCGCATATGCAAACAAAGCTGCAGGGGTACAGAACACAGGGTCATTCCTTAGGTTTGATCCTTGGTCTTGGCAAATTTTAATGTGTTGGGGGAGTAAAGCGAGCTCTGAATGTCCTTTACTGGGGGGATTCCTCCATTTGCGAATTGTAACCAATTGCACAGGTTTGATCCCCTATATGACTCATGAAAAGTCTTCCGAGACTAGGGGTTGTGGGAGGGGGGGTCCGGAACCCTTTGTTTTCGGTTGCGAAGCGCAGGACAAAGACGTCGTGCCGAAGAGTTTCTCCGTGCTCGACCCCACGCGCAAGGATCGAAAGCAATGCCGAGATGCCAGCTTTCAGGTGAATCTGGGTGCTACATACCCCCTTATAATCGGGGGGGTGGTCTTACAAAATAATTACACCTGAAAACCCTCAACCCTCTGGTGGTTCTCCTTTTGGTGTCCCCTTAAGAACCGCAAAACAAGTACCATCAAAAAAAGTTCCAGTAACCAAAAAGGAATATGTAATTGGTTTGAGGCCCAAGTAGCCTATTGCGTGTGTGTGTGTGTGTGATTTCTTCCTGAAGTAAACAAAACGATGTGTTTCCTTTGTTTTGTCAACTTATCTTCCAGCCAGCTTAGCACTGGGAAGATCGCGTCTGGGCAGTGGGTGGGTTGGTAGAAAAGAATTTGGGGTTCTTTTCCCCCAAAAGCGCCCTTCCCCGCACTTTTCGCCATTCCCTTGGAAGGAACACGATGTTTATGGAGGGGAGCCCCGCAGCAGTTTTATCCGTGCAGTCGGGATCCTGGATGCCGCATAAAATGGTTGCCGGATTTGCACCATGTGTCCAACGTTGCGGGCTTGAAATTTGGGAGGTGTAAACTTGCTGGTTCGCAGCAGGGAATGCGGGAATGACCCCTACCAAGCCATCCAACTGGTGGTTTCCTTTAAGCGGACCAACGCCTGAGTTCGTTCCCTCATTGCCTTAAGCACCTATCGCGCCAGCAAGTAAAGCGAGCTGACTCAGAAAGAGGGCTGTCCGACTTGGGCATCTCGGAAACTAGCCCTTTTTTAGCTGTCCTCCCCAAAATAACTGGGTGTTCCTTGGGTTTCTCTTTACATCCACCAAACAAGGGGCACCCTCAAAAAAGGCACACCACTGGAGAAATGTGGTTAGAAACAATTGGATGACACTGGTTAAGTGTTTGTTCATTTACCGGGGCCAACTATTTCTCCAAAAGGCCGCCTATGAGTCTTAGTTTTACCTTGTTGGCTTCAATAGTGAGTGGTGAATGTATGAGGGCTTCACCAAGAGCTGGAAACAAGCCGGTTCAGGGTTCCCTATGACAAACACTCAAACATGGTTCGGTTTATCCTAGTGCAAGTTCCAGGTTCAAGAACCCTTAATGCGGGACGCCATAACGGGCTTGGATTTCAGAAAGAAACAGAACAGCCCGATGGACCGGATGTGCTGAGAGGTGTGCCCCAACCAAAAAACAAAACTGCCGGAAGTTGCCCGGAAAACACCCCGCTTGCGCGATCCCCCATTAATGGCCGGCAAGCAAGTGGAAGTAAGGGGATCAATCGGGCGGCCTTGAGAGTGACAGGCTCCTCGCAACCAGGTACAGGAAGTCCTACAAGAAATTAGCCAACCGCCCCACCCAAACAGGCGCGCTCGGCTTTGTTTCCCTGGCTCAACATGGTGATTGGGCCTTGTTCGTGGTTGCCAGCACAGACCCGCGGCCTCCGCAGGAATTCACACGCGTCGGAAAGCTCTTGGAAGAGTGGGAAGAAGAGGCCTGCGGCTGCGGTAGATCTGTCCACAGTGGGTCTGGGAGGGTAACTGTTGTGTGTGGTTTCTGTAATGGTGGCTTGCAAAAGGCAATTATTTTGTTGAAAATGCGCTTGTCGTTGCACATACAGCAATATATCAAATATATATATATATACATTGTTTTTGTTTGTTTACTAAAACATATATATATATATAGACATAGCAGGGTTCAGATAGCGTCACCACGCTGTCTAGTGTTGATTGAAGAACAGGCTTCCTTTTATAGTGGCCATGTTCGCCTTTACAGCAGATTACCCTCTGACATCAACCGGCCAGTCAACACAAGCAGTCCATTATCCCGGAAGTGTCGGGTGGCGGATCGCTTGCAGGCCACGGCGATTGTTTGAGATCGAGGGTTAATTTCGTATCCAGCTAGATCCATGTTGATGCGACGGAATTCGCGAATGTTCGCCCCTGATTAGTTAACCTTGTGGATTCATAGCGGTATTTTCATCAGAAGTAAAGGATCGAATCGCTTTGTGACTTGTTTTTAGTGCAGCCCAGAGACGCTGATAGCAACAGTGTCTATTCCATTCATTGCGAGACTTGGCTCACCTTTCTCAGCCCTTGCAGTTTTTGAGGTTCCCTTTGAACCAGTGCCTGTCATTGCGAGACACAATTACCCTAAGATATCTTGGGAGTCGCTGCCAAGCATGTGATTTGATGCGAATTCATGTGATTCTCGCGAACATTTGGGTGTGTGTGTGTGTGTGTTTTTAAGGATTTGGACCCCCCCTATGGATTAGGGTTTTCCTTTTGGTATCCCTTCACTCACGAGCCCGCACAAACCGTTAGCGGAAATCCGCTGGATCGCGCTGGCCTGGAGTCGGGATTTGAAGCGGTCAGAGGGCTAGATACTAGGGGTCAATACCGGGGTTCATGTAAGAGCAACATAAGCACAGCCCTGGAACCCCCTTCTCCGGACCCTGTGATCGCTGCCCCAAACCAAACCTGAGCCTATTTGGGCAGAGACACTACAACTTGAAGCTGTTGGAGAACTGCACTCCAGTGGAAGGGGTTGATGCAAGAGGAACGCTGAGATGATATCCCCAGAACTCCATTGTCTTTGTCTAGACCCCTTTGTCTACCTTTCTTCAGACGATTACGTGGAAGCTCTCAGGGCTGTGAAATTCATTCGGGATCAAGCTAGCAAAGCGTGACATGCCAAACAACTGGCTGTTGATCATGGATGTGCGTCAAAATCAAGGAACCCCCCGCAATTGTGGTCTCCCTTTAAGCGAACCTGAAAGGGTAAAAGCAGAACCCCACAACCCCACATGTAGGGTTGGAGTGGAAATCAAACCTTCGGCAGAGGAGCACCGCTTTCTTCACATCAACAACGAGGAGCAGGCGCTGTTTCCCGCGCGAAAGGTGTGAAAAGTGCGCACGCGAATCTTTGTTTTGACACTTGGGTGTGTGTTTTGTTGAGGGTACCCTTTCTCGGTTGGTTTGAAGGGAGAGCAAAAGGGAACCATTTGGTTGGCCCCTCCAGACCCTGGTCACACACCCATTTGGTAGACCGACCTGGGGTCTCTTACGGTTGTGGAACACTTGGTAGGACCAACTCCTACAAGGGAACCCCATCGGAAGTGATAAAGCAGGGGGTGACGGGGGTGATGTTCCTCATTTTTGGGATTTCTGTTGAATCAGTGATGTTTACTGACCATGCACCAAGTTCAGATGCATTTGCTGCTTGGGCACAAGCATTACCCTTTGCTGAGGTAAACATGTAGAACACGCTAAAACCTTGGGGTGAACATTGACCACGAGAGCGGGAGAGGCATATGGTTGAATTTGGACCGGAGTTGCACAAGTTTGAGCAAAGAGCAACCTAGCTGTTGATTTGAACCCCTGGCTGTTGTAGAAGGTAGATGGGAAACCATTCCTCAACCCACCAAACCACCAATCCAAACCACCAATCACAAGGAAGCTGACTAGAGGAGTGGTGGACTCGTGAACATGTTCACCTTTGAAGGTTCAATCGTTTCATGTTGCCGTATGAAGAACGGTCCAAGTTAAAGGGTCTATGTTGGGTATCTTCCCTCCCACCAACTACTGCAGCGTGAATCCCCAACAGAGCATCCCACCAACAGATATGTTTGTTGAAATGACCCTTCTAGGTTCCATGTCAGTTTCCCATCTCATGAAGTCGTTGTTTTTATATCTGTATTTGATGGACGTGAGATCCATGCTTGACTACTCACTCTCTGAGTTTCACTTTTTGGGTTTGGGCCATTTTAGTGGTAAACGAAAAGTTTGGACTTTATTTCGCCCATCCGCTCAGGAAGTGAGTGATTGAAGCTGACTAGCAATTCGTTCTGGCTTGCTGAAGCACTCAAGGCCCTCAGCAGGCCACTTGGTGAGTCCCCTTTCTAAATATTTAACAACATCCATGTGTCCAAGTCTAGACACCCAAATTGTCCAGACAAGTCTTGGCCCGCCCAATTTTCCCATGTCCTCTTAGGGCAAACAAGTGAGCGCAAGAGTTGTTTCATGGTTTTCCTGGTTTGGCCGGGCCGATATCATTGCTTGGCAGGCACAGCTCGTGGGCAGATCCGGCTTTGCAGACGGGAGGCATGGGCTTTTCGCGCTTTTCTGGAGCCTGGTCCAAAAAAGCTCGACTGTTCATTTTTTGGGCAGGGCGAAACTGAAATTTAAAGCTCGATGTTCTGGTTGTTTTCCTTGCTCAGTCAAGACCGGAGACTGGCCCTGTGGAAATCACTGGCTTCAACCCAATGTTGCTAGCCCCGGAGTGGCAGAGAATGTGTTTCCCCTAAAGTCAAGTGCTTATTTCAGCCAAAAAGCAAAGTCACCAAAGAGGCTTCAAAAAGCGAAGGATGCGCATGCGCAACGTGCAGGCCGAGAATTTGCAGATGTTCGCAGGCTTCGCACCTTATGTGCAAGGCAAATCTCAAATCATGAGGGACTCCGACGGCCATATTCCAGGGCTCTTTGGTGACACTGGACCAGAAGCGACAGATAACACTATTCGCGGAGTTTCTTTGGCAATACTCAAAGCGAGTCGTGGCGCTGGAAAACAACGACATTCAATTGCTCGAGCAGAAAGTTGGGCACGCTTGCTCCACAGAAGAACCTTGCCGGGTTGCTTCCCTTGGTTTCCCCTCAATACACCCCCCCCCCCAAATAAGCCTACCCAAACACAATTGCCCATTTCACGTATTTGGTGCCGCATGTTTGCTGCAACTTGGCTGCAATGATTAACTTCCCAATGTGTTTTGCTTGCAGCCTCCAACACGGTCATAGCATGTCACAACCACAGGATCAAACCTGCCTTGGGAATATACTGCAAGCTTACTTTCAGGGCACCACCATTACTGGGCCAAAGGCAAGAATACAAAACATATCCATGCCCTTGCGCTTTCAGGGTTGCTCACAAAAAGCGGTGAGGGGGGAAGTCAGCAGCACATGAGCAATGCGTCTTTTCTCCCCATCCCTTAGCTTGGAGTCTTGATCGAAAGCATTGGCCTTCTAACCGCCTGGCGCCTACTGTCGAAAAGTGCCCAAAATTTGCTTCCAAAGGAGGTCACCCCCCGAAAAAAGGACAGGGCAAGTCATAGGTGCCCTTTTGATCAGTTAGTTTGGCCAGAAACGGATGGGTTCCACTGCGTTAGATTTTGTTCATTTGCCAGGGAACATTCAACCATTTTGTCCAACTGGCCATGCCGGCAAGTGGTCTTCTTGAAGCTTCCTGCCCGCTTCCATCCGGAGGGTAGATCTTGAAGTCAGCCGATGCTATGGATCAGGTCCTCCTGGTCCCGGCGCATGCCATACCCCAAGGAGCCCAAGCAAAAGGCGCGGAACAATAATCCGCCACGGGTCGAGACCCAACCCGATTTTTTTGTGGGGGGCCCCCGGAAAAATGTGGATGAAGGGGATGACTTCACAGTTGGATCATGTTTTTAGGTTTTAGGCTTTGGTTCTGTTGATTTGTTGTGGGGGACTGCAAAGAAAAAGGTTGACTGAAATCTTTCGGGGCGTCCGAAGCTAGCCTCCCGTGGCTCAGTGCGCTGGCTTTGTGTCGGTCCAAGATGGGTCTTGGGTGGCGGAGCTATATGGGTGTGTCTTTTTTAGGTTGGACCCCCGAAAGAATAGGCTTCCTGTTCATTTCCGTTTTAACCCCCAAAAACGGGTGCCCTCAAAAAGAGACAGATCCAAATTACCATAGACAACTTGCAGGTGTTAGATCTCACACCCCCAGTTCCTGGACTTGAAGCTGTGGGAAGATAGCTTTGGGAAGCCTTGCCAAGTCTGGACTTGCTCCAGCCGATCCACTCAGGTGGGTGTAGCTGGTTTTGTTTGGTTTGCGAGGTTGTCCACACTCCTTGTTCGTATTTTGTTGGATAGGGCTAATGAGAGGCTGGTTGATTGGTTGATAGCTTTGAGGCCCACTCCGGACCTCAAGGGAAAAGGGGTTAGTTCCAAACTTGCGGCAGGGTGGGGTGGGGTCCTTGAGACGTGTTGCTGTTTTCTCCAATAGCTTTCCTTGGCAACTTAGCACAGGGAATGCTTGGCATGGAGGAATGACTTATGCTTATTGGACCGGGCGTTCTCACAGAAGTGGTCATTTCCCACAACCCTGACTTGGAGTGCGACGGCTGGGACTTGTTGATCCGGCCCCACCTGATGAATCAGTTCTTTTAAGGGTCCTGCAGGGAGTTGGCCCACAGCCCCCATTTGGATTCGAAAAGCCCTCGGGAAACGTGGTTCGGAGCAAGCACTTACAACTGTGTATGTATATATATATATATGTGTTAGTGATTCGGGTATGTGTCCAGATGGCGCCAACTGAAATCAGTGACTTGTGGCTTCCCGGGGTCAACGAACGCTTACGAGTCTTTGTATCGAAGTGGCTGCCGTGAAAGCTGCGAAGACTTCCATCCAGCTTCTTCAAACTTGAGATTGGTTCAGCGGTGCACCAGATGTCGTGGGACTTTGGCCAAGCCATTTCAGGAAGTGAGGATGTGGTTTCCTTCGAGTTTGAGCCGCGCCAATCGAATTATTCTGATGCTCTCTGGAAGAATTGCAGCTACGTGGTGCTGGGAAATGGTTTGACTTCTCCAAAACTGGGGGATAGATTGTTCCTGAGACGTATCACAGGTGTATGAGCCAAGCTCTTTCCCACCCTGAGAGAGAGCTATGCTTCGGATACGGTTCTGCAGCTTCGTTCAAATTCTGAGTTGATTGGTTGGTTGGTTGGTTGGTTGGGTTGGTTGGTTTGGTTGGTTTGGTTGGTTTGGTTGGTTTGGTTGGTTTGGTTGGTTTGGTTGGTTTGGTTGGTTGGTTTGGTTGGTTGGTTGGTTGGTTGGTTGGTTGGTTGGTTGGTTGGTTGGTTGGTTGGTTGGATGTCGACACAATTGGGCTCCAGAGCTTGCCCTTTTGGTGGGTCCCCAAAACTGGCTTCGCAATGGATGGCTCCACCGGCTCCCCTCTGTATGCATTGGAAACCGCCAGGCAGTGAGCGAGCACGAGCGCGCTGACGTGCCCCTGGACCAGAGGCCTGTCAGAGAAGGGGGCGCATTCCGCTCAGGTGATTCCTCTAAAAAGGGGCCCCCATCCATTGACCGAAAGTTTATCAATCTGGGGTAAAGATGACCTCTTTGTCCACAATCCGGTCGTGCTAGAAAAGATATGAACAGGGGTGCAAAAGGTCCATGGTCATTTGGGGCCAAGAATATTGATCAACCCCCAAATTTGCTTGTAGAGTTGAACATTGGCCACGTGTCATCTCGAGGGAGAGGCGGGCTTTCGGTTTTGCCCTAGTCCCTTGAAACAGCGCCCAAAAATAAGCGTTGGTTTCACAAACATTGTCATAAAGGTTTATGATATTTGCCTTACTACAACGCACGGCAAACCATGTGGCACCCAGCTTACCGTTTCTCCCCAAGTTGCTTGAGGTGAGGTTTTACCCCGTGTTTCGAATGACAATGGTCGTGACTGGCACATGTTCTCTCCATGGGCTCCAGCACGAAACATTTGGGAAGTCGTCTATAGGTTGAGGCCCTCATGAAATGACCAGCCGTTCCTCGCGGGTTGTGTCGGGATCGACCCTACCAGGATTTGGGCAAAGAAATATTGTGGCCCTCTGTAACAAGTGTTCTGGTAGTGATGCAAGTGGACTGGAGGTGAAAGACCGAAACAAAAAGTCCACCAGAGATTGGGAGCGTGGGATTCTGTTTTTTTCCAACCCGGAGGCCTGTTGTTCGACCTCCATTGCTTTTGGATGGCCCCGACACCTCAAGAGTTTAAGCAATGTCGTTGGAAGACCCTTTCGAATTTCCTTGTGCTGTGTTTTTCCTTAGATGGGGTGTCTTGGCTCAAAGGCGACCGAACCTGAGGATCACATGCGTCTGCTAGCCCAGTAGGCTTCAACCCATTGCTTTGTGAGAGATTGCCCATTTCTTTTTCAAGTCTGCCTTGGCCAACAAATGAGCGACGTGTTTTTCTAGATGAAGCGGGGAACTGCCTTGGCCGCTTGCCACTTGGAACGGGCGTGACCACTTTCTTTTCGGCGCCTTGCATGGGTGTGCCTCAAAATAGGAACGGTGACGACTTTTAAATATGTGGGGGCCGGGCCAGGGCTTCAGGGATGGAAGGTACGTAGTGTAAGACAGCTGTTTAAACCGGAAATTTTAAGTGGTTGGCCGGGCCATTCTCACGGGCCGTGGAGGTAGTATGAAATACTAATTAGGATATTTAAATGGCAACACCAAGACAGATCCCTTCAGCAAACACAGGGCGTAGCACAGTTCAAGCACTTGCTAGCAGCTGCGTTGCGCTAGCTCCTGCCAAGCCAGGTCAGATTGCACCACAAAGGTCCAACCTAAGGCGCCATGTCGGTGCAACACCGACGCCTGCAATTGCAGACCAATGCTTTCGTACTTCCATGCTACATAAACGCCTGGAATTGCGGAGCTAAGTGCGCTGAATTGAGCTGCCTGAGCCCTGTCTACGTGGCTCGCGGAGAAAGCAAGAAAGACAAAGACATGAATGCCCCCTCTCGGACGGGGCTCCCAGATTTCCGTGAACCCTTGAAACTCCTGGCGTCTTGGGACGGGGCTTGTTTTTTCAACAAATCCCAGAATGGAAAGAATTGGGAGAGAAGAAACAGAAGCAAGAGAAAGAGAGAGCAAGAGAGGGAGAAAAAGAGAGAGAGAGAGAGAGAGATAGAGCGACAGAGACAGAGAGAGAGAGAGAGAGAGTGTCTGGATCTGGCATTGGGCCCTGTGTCAGACCTGTTTCAGACCTGTTTGAGACCCCCTCATGTTCGCAAAATCCTGCCCGGAATCCCCAGCACCAGTGTGGCGGTGCAGCGGCTCCTGGGGAAAACTCCCAGATTTCCTTTCATTTTGAATCTCCTGGCTTCTTGGGATGGGACCTGTTTTTTTCAGCAAATCCCTGAACAACCGAATGGTTGCGGAACTATTTTTTCTTGGCAACAAACAGCAAGCAAATTGACAAGAACGACTTGGGCCTTCAGATGGAAGGCGTGGGCCCTTTGAGATTTTCAAGGGGGTGAAGCATAATGATGGCTGGTCCGTCGTGGCTTCGTAGGCTCGCGGAGACACAGCTGCGTGTAAACTGTAACGCGCGAGCCCATGTAACAGCAATACCACTGCTTACATTGGCTCTGACTTTGCCTTCCTTCGCCTGTTGACTGTCCGGAACAAGACGTAACGCGTAATACCTATCTAAATCGGGTATTTAAATGGGTCGGCCGGGCTGGCGGTAACGCTGGCTGAAGTAGTGTAAATCTTGGTTGACCTATTTAAGTGTCCGGGTGTTTGAGTGGCGATTTCTCTTTGGTTTCCCTTGACATACCAACCCAAGGAGGGGCGACCATTTTTTAGAAACTCCCAGATTCCGATGATCCAGGTTCATTCCACCTTTGCAGCGGAAGGGCGGCGCTGGAGGCGTTCCGCAAACTGAAAGAATCCGAATCCCTCAATTATCCTTTAGCTTTTTTGCGCGGACTCCCTCAAAGTGGTCGGTTTTGGTTTTTGCCCTTGAAACAAAAAGAATGAAAAGGGGTTCCCCCCCCCAAAAAAGAAAACAGACAAAAAAAGAAAAGAAGACTATATATGGATCAGAATCCAACATAGTGTGATTCTTGGTTGGGGGACAACAGCTAAGGCAAGTTTGGGTTTCCCAGTTCAGACTCCACCGTATAAATCCTTCTTGTTTGGTGGCTATCTTGGGGGGGTCCAATTTGTTGTTACCAGGATCACTCGACAAGTTGGCATTTTCATGTGGGTTGTTAGGTCAGCTTACCACTTCTCTACGGGTGCTGCCTTTAGATGCCCCAGAAGTGGTTAAGCTACACTTCACACTGCTCACAACCCACCTGAACATGCCCAGACTTGGCTGTGGTTTGGTGACGCGACGGCCCTTCTCTGTGGGCTCCACCTGCTTGTTCAACAGCTTTTGTTGTTTTGTTGGGACTGCAACTTGGAAATGAGTGAACGAAGAAGGATGAGCTTGGTCCTATCCCATGGCAAAGGGCAAAGAGTGACGATTTTCGGACTTGCTAGCAAGGCTCCCAAAAGCTTCTGATGTTGACATTACTGTAAGCCTCACTTGGAGCCTTGGCAACCTGCGAGAGCAAAAATCGGTTTGCCCTCGATCGATTCGGGCGATTCGGACATCCAGTCGAGCCTAAAGTCCAACTCGAGACTCCGTTCACCTGAGGATGTCCATGGTTTGTCCCGCCAGGTGAGTCCAAGCCCAAAGAGGAGCGACCGGCAACGAGTGTTTGGCGTAAGGAGGAGACACCCAGCTTCCATTGGTCTTCCGCAGGAACCGAACCTCCTGCTCAACTCATCTACACTTAAACAATGTGGGGGTTAATCAAAAGATCCTTTACATGGGGTAATCATCGAGGAGGAACCCACAAGACAACTATTACATTTCCTATTAAACAGTTACCCTTGCTCATTTGGGGGCAAGCGACCCCAAACCCAAAAGGACCGAAACCGAGTATCCTGATACTCAGTTGATCAAAGGGAATCGACCTGACATAATTTGTGATGTTCCCATGTCGGTCCATTTGTAGTCCTCGCCCCAAAAGGACCACCTTTTATTTCTGGGTCCAAGTTAGAGCTAGAACAATTAGACCAGCAGATCAGACTCGACCTTTTGCTCGTGGGGGGAATGAGCATTATTGGATCATCGTCTCACGCCCTCAGCTTGCAGAAACTTGGCGTCTGGATCATTCGCAAAACGTAAGGACCGTTTTTCTGGCCATGGACGCCCCAAATTCTTGCGAACTTTGCCACATCGGGTGGGACAAAGCAAAGTTGATGGGGACCCTCTCTCTTTCCCAATTCCCGACACAAACTAGGGAACCCATGTGCCAAAGGCCACCAGCAACTGGCCGCCAGCGACTGACTGTGGTTATGTGATGTTCTCTCTGGTTTCACATTGTCATCGGGTCCTTTTGTTTGCCTTCTGCAGGGACCGAATTCCTCACTCCCTGAGTTCCTTCACTTTCGTCACTCTTTGGGTTTGGACCATCTTAGTGGCACACCAACAGTTTGAGGACTCTTGTTGGCCCATGTACTCGATCGGAAGGGAGACACGGTCGAATTGGAGCACCCCTGTTTGCTTTCGGAGAAGGGGGATGCGCTATGAGTTTAGAAAGCTTCCCCGAGCCAACCATCGACTTGCGGAGAGCTCAATCCAAGCCATGAATCAAGACATTTGTGCCATTTGGGTCAGTCTTGTTTGGAGGTGGTACCCGGTCTTGGTTGGTTTTTAATGACAACCAAAAGGAAACCGACCCCAACAAAAAGACACACCTGCTTTGTTCCCTGACCATGATGTTACTGATGTTTGATTTACACGAAGGTTTACTAAGCGGGATGGGTATGTTTGTTGTTTGTTCAAGACACCACCCAATTCCCATGGGCACTGGGCACGCGCCCCCTTCACATGCTTCTATGACTTGGGTTACAGACGTCGAGCCGATGAGTGATGGAATGAGCAATGAACCCTGTGGGGAGGTTTGGTTTGCCCGCAAGCATTCCCCCCATTTGGAAAGACCAATTCTGTGGTGGTTGGTGGGGCTAACAAGACCTGTCACAAATGATGGTTGTTCCCACGCTGCCATTTTCCATCAAACATCAAGCAGCTCTTTCCATTGGAGATTGGGCAGCTTTTCTTTCTGATAGAAGGCTGGGTTAATATCAGAGAAAGGGGCCAGCGAGGGCGCATCCATTTCCGCTCGTTGCTGAGGTCCCCCTCCCCCCTCCAATCGGCACGCCCATTCTGCCAAGTGGCGTTGACTGAATTGAGGCTGACAACCGGAGTCTGCCAAGTCTCGCTGCGCGCTCGAGCTGTTTCAGACGAGCCATGCTTCCATGGAGGGTGCAGTCAATTCTCACGCGAAAGCGACCTGAGTCCAACGTCATAGGCCAATTGCCTTGGTGCCAGGTGATCGACGTGAGCACTCCCACTCCAGGCAACAAAAGTGATCCGTTTGCGCGGCCCAACGGCCTCTTGCGAGAGAAGACATAGCGCATGTCGGCGTCGCTCGGCATGTGACCATGTGCCATGGCGAGGCAGAGCGCATATTCCAAGTTCCTCCTATTGGAGGAGGGAGCGCCTTTGGATGGCGGTCTGGCACAGGACCTGCTGAGGAACGCCGAACTCCGTAAACCTCGCGGGAAGCATGCCAAGCCATCCAGCTTCTTGTTTGCCCAACACGTGGGCATGGACAATCCCGATGCCACTAGCCCATCTGGCTGGCCCGAGATTTCCGGCGGCAAGACCTTGCTTTTGTTCGGGGCCGGTGTGGCAGTGGCCGGGGGCACAGCGGCCTTCCTCATGAACATGGACTCTGCGCCGCCACAGGCGACGGATGAGCCGGAAGCCGCAGCGCCGGAAGCACCCGCGGAGCCGGCCGCAACTGCGGCCCTGGACACGACGGCGCTGCTGGCGCATTTGGGGGCGCTGCGGGCGGAATTGGATGCGCTGGGGGAGACTGAAGAGGCACGAAGGGCACAAGTCAATCCGACCATGGATACGATTTGAAGGAAACAGCCCCAGAACAAAGTGCAGCCATTCCTGTTCAGGAAACTCTCATGTTGAAAAAACATGCTGCATACACATGCACAACATGCACGCATACATACATTCCCAACATTCCACAGAGAGTCCTGAACTATCTTGATGATTGTTCTTTTGTCGCCTGGGAGCTTAGCGCTTGAAAGCTTGACTGCGGATTTTTGGGACCTAGATTTGCTCGGAGGAGTCTCGAGCAATCTTGGTTTGAGGAGCCCGCGCTCAGGAAGGAATGATAATTTCTCAGAAGGTCATTTTGGATCGCTGCAATTCTAACCAAGCCTCGTCTGTCTGTTAGACAGGATTCGCTGGCAATCCTGCAGAAATGTTGAACGAATAGCTTTGTACTGGGCATCATTTGGCATCATTTGGCCATAGCTTCAGCTCGTTGGCGGATAATTACACATTCACATTGGCAGATTTATGTATGTGTTGTTTGTGCATTTGGTTGTATGTGTGCATGTGCTTGTTTGTGTTTGTTTAGTTTGTTTTGTTTGTGTTGTGTTGTGTTGATGTGTGTTGTTTGTTTGTTTGTTTGTGTGTGTGTGTGTTTGTTTGTTTGTTTGTTTGTTTGTTTTGTTTGATTGTTTGGTTGGTTGCTTGGTTGTGTGGTTGTTTGGTTGTTTGGTTTGCTTGTGTGTGCTTGTTTGTTGTTTGTTTGTTGGTGTGCTTGTTTTGTTTGGTTTGTTTATTGTTTGTTTGTTTGCTTGCTTGCTTGCTTGCTTGCTTGCTTTATTGCTTTCTTGCATGTTTGTTTGTTTGTTTGTTTGTTTGGTTGCTTCTTTGTTTGTTTGTTTGTTTGTTTGTTTGTTTGTTTGTTTGTTTGTGTGTTTGTGTGTTTGTGTGTTTGTGTGTTTGTTTGATTGTTTGTTTGTTTGTTTGTTTGATTGTTTTTTGTTGTTGTTTGTGTTTACTTGTTTGCTTGATTGTTTGCTTGCTTGCTTGCTTGCTTGCTTGCTTGCTTATTTGTATGTTTGTTCGTTTGTGTGCTTGCTTGTTTGTTTGTTTGTCTGTCTGTCTGTCTGTCTGTTTGTGTTTGTGTTGTTGTTTGTTTTGGTTTGTGTTGTTTTGTTTGTTTGTGTGTGTTTGTTTGTTTGTTTAAGTGTTGGGGTGTATTTTGTTTTGCTGTTCTTTTTGTTGCTTTGTGTTTGTGTGGTTGACTGAGGGTCTGTTTTGTTTTGCAGTGTTTTGTGTGTTTTGTGTTCGTTTGGTTGGTTGGTAGCTTGGTTGTTTGTTTGTGTTGCACATTTAGGAATTTATTGTTGTTCCTGTTTGTGCGTCTATGTAGTAGCTGAAGCTATTGTGTGGTGATTTACTAAGGCTTCTGTACTGGGGGGAGGGAGCCCAAAGTAGTCCTTAAGCCCTGAATCAGGCCCATGAAAGGCTTGGTCTCCCCTCACCCCTCCCCTCCCCAGCCCCTGGCCGCAGGCTGCCGGGCGTCGCGCGGAGCTACAGCAGGAGATCGCCAGCACCGAGCAGCAGCTGGAGGCGGCGAACCAGGAGACGTTGGCTGCGAGTTGGCCACCCCCCCGAAACGGACATCGCATACCGCGGAGGGGTCCTCTTTTTTGGGGGCTCCAAGTTTCTGATCTCGAGTCTGCGGTGGTTTGACTGACACCCCCGCCCCTTCCTCTAGAAGGGTAGCTAGTATAGGTGTCCTCTTGATCGCTTAGTCTGGCTGGAAGTAGATGGGTTCGACTGGTTTGGATGGGTTTGTTGTCCGTTCAGAACCAGTTGTTTTCCAAAAAGGCCTTCTATGATGCAAAAATACTATGCACAGACATCCCGCCGGGTCGTTATCCGTCGGTCTTTTTTGACAGGAATTTGCGTTTCGCCTAGCGTTTTCGCCCATTTTCAACAGAAAGAAAGGGCTTCCTGCGCACGGTCGTTTCGGTGTCGCCATTTTTTGGAAACACTGGCAGGCGTGGGTCATCACGCACCCCGTTTTCGCTTTGCTTTGTGCCTTCCTTTGAAACCATTCTTGAATGCTTAATCATGCTTTTGCATGGGAATTCTCGGTATTTTTTTGCCGCAGCGATCTTCAGCGATCAAACAACACATGTTTCAGGAGACCCAAAACGTATCATTTTTCTGGGTTTGGGGGCCCGGGGTTAGAATCATTGTGAAAGCATTGCCTTCGGAGACTTCTTTGTTTTTTTCTTTTTCGAGACTCGGATCGGATCAGGGCTCTTAAATCTGATACTGACCAGTGGCATGCGGAAGGTCCTTGGAGGTTCCCACCGCAAGGGTGCTTCCCATGTGTTGGTTGCGATCACTTGGGCGGGGGTCCTTACCATGTGTTGGGTGGGATCACTTGGGCGGGGGTGCTTACGATGTGCTGGGCGAGATCACTTGGGCGGGGGTGCTTACCGTGTGCTGGGTGGGATCACTTGGGCGGGGTTGCTTACAATGCGGTTGGGATCACTTTGGCAGGGGTGCTTCTTTCTAAGCGCACAAAACGTGGGCTTTGTATTGACGGTTTCCGACCCGACAGCACAAGCATGGATCATCACTGCAAGGTCCTGGTTAAGACCATTTCCCTTTTAATCGGACAATTTCCCTGGTGGTGGGCTCCATGTTTGTGGACTGGAGGGACCCCACAGATTATCATGGAACCCAGAACACCACTATGTGTAGAGGAATCTCTTCCGCTTTTGGATTCAATGTTAGTTTGCAGAGTGCTTTATTGACTTTGGACTGAACAACGGCGTCTGAAGCCCAAAAGGGTTTCCACTACAGATGATGTTTTTTGGGTTCCATGTTAATCTATAGCGGTCCCTCCAGTCCACAAACATAGACAGAAAGACAGTTGTGGAACCATCAGTTGGATGGTTCAGTTTGGCGTCATTCCCGGAGTCATTCCCTCATTGCCTGAAAACCAGGTCACTTCCAGATTCGGCACATTGGAGCCCGTCTCTTCCGAGTCCGGGGATTGCTACCCTCATTGGAAGTGGTCTCAGGGGCTTCGCAAAGATACTTGCTTTTCAGAATCCTGGTTTGACTTGCTGGTTCCGAGGAGGGAATGAGAGAATGCCCCGAGAAACAAGGGAATGAAGTTGAATGGAAATTCGCCGAGTGTTCAGGGTGACCAAGTCTTTGGACAAAGGTTTAATTCTGATGGTTTCCATGGTTTCCTCCTATAGTGGTAACTGGAAGCGCTGGGAAACATTTGAACAAGTCGACTTGCTTAAACGGGAGCTGGGTGACTCCGGGACTCTGTGTTTTCGATCTCAGATGTTAGGCAGTCATGTAAGGCAGGAAGGGGTTTGCTCCTTTGAGAACTCCTATCTTGTGGGATGGGCTTCCTTCCGCAAAATCAAGCTCTTTCGAGTTGCTTAGTACATGTTACATGTTGCTGCTGTTTTTTTTGGTTTCTTTATATACACTGGAGCCCTGCCATTCGTTGTTCGGTCCAGTCTGGCTTTTCGTGATCTCACCCAAACATGGAGTCCTTTCATATGTTGCCCCCTGCTTGATTCCCAGCGAACCCCCAGCTTCATTCCAAAAAGGATGTTTTCAAACTGGGTGTCGAACCCCTTGTGGTGCTGGGAAGGAAGCCAAGAAATGGACCCCTTGCCATTTTAGGGAATCCTTTCCAAAGCTTGTAATGAAAATAAGGCCCAAGTTGGGCTAAGTGGAACCTTGCCCCTGCGTCCATATGCGGGTTATCAAAAGGTCCTTCACATACCAAACCACTAAAAATATGACATTTGCCACTAAGTGAGAAAAGTTACCTGGGGCCAGGAATATTGGTCAACCCCATATCCCCACGCCCCCACCCGGGCCGAAGTTAGGAGCTGTTGGCGGGCCGCACGCTGCGCCAGCTTGCGGCGGCAGAGCAAGCGCGCAGGAGCGAGCTGCAGACCCAGTCCTTCCTGCGGCTCGGCGTGTGTTTTTTGTTTTTTTGTGCGCCCTAAGGTTGGTTGATTCTCGGGCCGCAAGCTGCGCACGGCCAATTTTTTGGAGGGCACCCTTTGGAGGCCATTTATTGGAGGGCCCCCTTTGGAGGCGTTGGTGATTTAAAGGGACACCACAGGAAAGTCGAAATCCATGTTGGGGGGTTCTTGCAGCCCAGCAAGTAAAAACATCTGCCTTTGGTTTTTGTTTTCGTTTGTTTTCTTCCATGTTTACTATGTGTTGCTCAATTTACCTATTTAGTTTGACTTTGATTTTCTGAGTTGTTCTCTGATGTCTTTGCCTCCACTGTTTTTGGTTCTGATGTTCCTTCTTTTGACTTGGATTGGGTTGGTTGGGCCCTCCTTTCCAAGTATTTTGCGGGTGAGTCTTGAAGTGGCATCTTTTGCTTGGCTTGCTCGGAGCGAGTCTTAAGTTGATCAACACAAGTTTCCCACGGTTGTCAGGTACCAACTTTCTGATCCCTGTGCAACTTGGATTGGCTCGCTCTCCTTTGTTCAGGTGGCTGGGCTTCTTTGTTCAGTTTCTTGTGTCCGGGACCCTGCCTGGTCTCTCTCTTCCCTGTGCGAGAGAGCGCAAGTCTAGTAGTTTGCTTGACGAACCAAGTCTTCTCTACTCAGCATGTTTGCAGGCTGTGTTTTGTCTGTGTGTGTGGTGTTAGTTTGCTGTTTGTTGGTTCGTTTTATGGTGAGTGTTTCCCTTGGTGTGTTGTAAAGGGCTTCTTCACTTCTAATATCCGAAGGCGCCGTGCATTGTTTTTGGTGGAACATATAGTGTCCCATGTTGTGTTGTGTTGTTTCCAGTTTGTTGTGTTCCCCATGTTTGCAGTTTTGGGTGGGGTTGTTAGGCAATTGTTGGTCCTGCTTTTGCCCATATGAGTTTGTTTGCTTTTGACTTGGTCAATTTGCTGCTTGTTTTTATGCGGGCGAGCGTCCCTTCCACGTCAAGCAACCCCAACAATAGTTTGCCCTTTGTCCCCCATGGTGCAAAGGTTGTTATTCAAACCAATCAAAGGGCGCACCAGGGACCCTTTCACTTCGATGCCCCTTTTCAAGTCCTTTGGCTGTTTGTGTTTTTTTGTTTGGGGATTATCAACCTGTGTTATGCACTGGTTCAGAGCAACAATAAGGGGAGCTAGTTTAATCGTGACTAATAGTGCTTAGCGGCAAAGGGCCGTGAATCAACTTCCCATGGGGGGCTCGCAATCAGGTGTGAGGTACCATGTGTTGTTGAGACAAGTTTTTCCTAGAATGGTTGCCCAGTGGGTTCGGGGCCCGTGTTTCCTTTTTTTTGGACTGCGCGTCGCCTTAGGCGGATGGTCTACGACAAGGTGGCTCCGAGTTCCTTCTCTCAAGTGGGAGGGGTGTTTTGACTTGCCCGGGGTCCCTGGAGGGTAGCAGTTCCTGGACTTCAGTCACGTTTTTGGTTTCCATTTTAGTGGCAAGCACAAAGTGTGAGTTACTTCCTGTTTTGTTTTTCACATCTCAGGAAGGGAGTCTACCAAAAAGCAACTCTCAGCTTTCTTAAACCTAAAGTGTCGGGGAAGACGTGCCCCTTTTGGGGGTTGGCAATTTTTTCCCGGTGAACCACTTGTTCCCAGCCGTCCGGTTCCTCAGGTGTTTTCGCTTTTTAGTTGGTTTAGTCGTGGTTTCCATGCAGAAAAAGAACAGTTTTCGACTTTTGGCAGATCCGGGAACAGCCCAGACAAAGTTCGCTTGTTGCAGGCGAAACCAAAGCTCGCGGACATAAATTCCCTTAATGTTCACCACGTCCCCAATCGAAATCTATACCCAGGTTGCCAGTGTCTGTGAAACGAAGGTTGGAGGTTTCCATGTTCCATGTCAATCGGTCAGAGAAGTATGAACCGGTCTGATCACTATGCGGCGTGTTAATCCGTTGTGCGAGTGTTTTGTTAGTGGTTTCGCACATAGCCTTGGGTCTCGTGCTCGATTTTCTTCCAGCAGCGTTCTCCTCACTATGATGTTGCGTTTGTTCGTTATCCTGGTTGTGTTCAAAGACAACTTGACAATGACTTTCAAATATGTGAGCTTGGCAACAAGTGAAGCAACGCGGTAGCTGAGCCAGTAGTTTTAAGCATCCTTTGTGTCCGAGTGGTTGGCCTTATGACGTGTGGACCAGAAATAAAGTAGCCCAAGTCTCTACTCTAGCAAACAGATTGGATGCGCTTTTTGTGGATGTTCACCCGGTCTTCCCCCTTACAGGGGTGGATCCACACAAGCCACATCCAAACCGCTTTCCAGATTTACACTTGAGCCGCTCATCGTCTGAAAGCTATGTCGAATGCGCATTTTCCTTGGCTTCTCCCAAGAAAACATGAGATCCGACAAGCGGTCTTTGGAAGACTATGCTTTTGACACATGACCCTCCTGCCAAGTTCCATGTTGAACTATGGCGATTGGTTGTGTGGAATCATCTTGTGGTGTCACCCTGTCACAGGAAAACCACGTGGAGAATTCCTGTCCAAGGACTTGCTTCGGAGGTTTCTTTACTTTAGAGCAGGCTCCAGGCTGCAAGTATTGCTCCTGCATCCATCCAGCCAGATGCCACTTTTGGGGAAGCTCATCTTTGTGAAACAAAAGTCCAGGGACTTCCCAGTCCACTCAAGTACCAATTCCCACCCAAACAACAGTGTTTCCCTTTCCGAAATTCTAAGTACTGTTCAGAAAGCATCCCAAGGGGGTAAAAGGGAACGACAACAGCCCTTGGATCGAAAAGGTTTCATGCAGATGGAGACCATCCGGCGCATGCTGGAGCTGCGGGTGACTTCTGTGAGCACGAAGGTGCCAGCGCTCATCAAGGAGGAGGCGGAGGCGGCAACGGAGGAGATCAAGACCATGTTCCTCACCATGTTTATGGGTCTTTGAGCCACGCTCAATGTTCACTGTTGTCTACCTACTGTAAAGGAGATGACATGGGTCACACTTACCAAATGAGCAATTGAAAAGGGGGTTACTCACCAGAATCCCATGTCAGTTGACACAACCTGATTGGCCATGCCTCACCTGAATTTTGAGATGTCTTGTTTGTTTCGTTCCAGCTTTTGTCAGGGGTCAAAGGCCCACCTAGTAAACGGATGTCTCCCTTACGGGATGATGTGTTGGGGTTTCCTCTCAGTAGCAGGGTCCTCCGGATAAAGCTGCAGTTGAAGCGTTTTTCTCCACTTTTGTGGACACTACTCATTTCTGGAGGAAGACACCAAGAGAACACACAGATGTCTATGCAGACTCTCCTGGTTCTAAGATAGCCAAACAGCTAGAGGTTTCAAACCAACAAATGCGGTTGCTTGCTTGCTGTCTTGAAGGGTGTCTTTTTCACTATCTTGGAACTTTCCTCTTGAGTTGGCACACTTTATGCCCAGAAACCGTCCACTTGCTTGTTTTGTTGCTTGTATTTTGCAAAGCCGATCCATCCCTCACTTGCCTTGAAAGCCAGTCGACCTTGCTGCTTCGCAAGCGAGATGTTCAGCCAGAGCCAGGGTCCATGCTAAAGCCAACAAATGAAAGGGGTACCAGTGGCTGACTTCAGTCGAATATGGGCTGGGTCAAAGTTACACCATCCGAGGGACCTAAGCTTTAGTCCTTGTTTCCATTAACCAGGCTTCCATGTTGGGTACCTATCTGCTACCCACAGCCAGTTGACATGCTACAGTGCGGACTCTTCGGCCTTGACTAGAATCAATGGCAACCATATTACCCTCCCACCTACAAGGATGGAATGATAACTTGGGGGGGAGGGGGCGTGGGGGTCCTGGAAGACTGTGTTCCTCTAGAAGGGAGCCGTTGGTGGGTTCCATGTTTGGTCGGCAGGATTCTAGTCCCATGGCTGGAAACACCCAGACACCTCCAAAAGTTGATGCGCCTTGCTGTTCACCCTTCGCTCTTCTGAGAAGCCACTACTCACAGCCTGTTGTCTTGTTGCCATTCAAACAGAAGGACGCTTGGAAAGAAGAGGCGAACAAAAACAGCTTGTAAGCTTTCCTTGGAGCCAACCCCTTTCCTAGCGTTTCCTAGATTGTCAGTCAGAGGGCCCCAAATTCAAGCACCTAAAATGAGAGCTCCCCTGCAAGGGTCGCCCCGTCCGGCCTGAAGGCTAGGAGGTTTGTCTTTTTGCGGGCACCCCCAAAAACGTGGTTTTCCTGTGGTTTCCCTTTTAAATAACCCCAAACCAAGAAAAAACAAACAAAGAAGAGACCCCACTATGCACCTGTTGGAAAGGCTGACCTGTTTGTCCCATTTAAGCTCTGTCATCCTTTTCACTTGCGGATATCAAGAAAGTAGTGGCATCTACTTTGCCTCATATCATCCTTTGCCACTTGAATCAAAGGTTGGGCTTGTAGGCGCTCCGCCCCTCCGGGTGAGTGTCATAGAGTTCCAACCATTTCCGGCCGTCCTTGGCTCACTTCCCATGGTTGGAGCCCTGCACAAGCACCTTTGGAAACAGATTTCAGGGCTGGCCTCTAGAACTTGGGAGGATCATTTTTGCTTGGCGAGCAAAGGGTTGAGAGTTGAAATCATCTCAAGGGCGCGGCTCCCTATGTTTGATCTGCACTCAAAAGAAGGCGCCAGGTGCCAATCAAAGAGCGAACCCGAATGCCAAGGAAAACCATTTGGAGATCTACTCTCCCACCTGCCCTCTTGTCCACTAACATGAACCCTCACAAAGGGATCCTGGTTTAGACATTTGTCCTTCAACAGGGAACATGTTTTGGTGGTGGGTTGCATGTTAGTGGTTTTGAGGGTAACATGAAATCTGACCACCTGGGTCCCTTTCAAGAGGAACATTTTAGCGTTTCAAGTGCCATTCCAGAGGAGCTTTGTGGCGGGGGGTGGGGGGGATGGTGTCAGTCATGCCTTTGATTGGCTTGCGGTTTGGAGCTTGGGAGTAGTGGAGGCCCTGTCGTCAGCGTCCCTCCAATTGGGGTGGTTTTCAAGTCCGTCCAAACCTCCACAATTAGGGGTTACCTGATGTGAAGTGCCAAACGCAAATTTATCAACACACCCGTCCAGTCGCCGGCCTTATACAATGAGGAGGGTAAAGGCGGTCTCCAATTTTATTTATTATGGCCCACAAAAACAAAAAATCAACACTACGCCTTTCCAACGCTACCTCCCCATCCCTATCTCACTTTTTAACGGGGGGATGTCCTATGTCGGCCTCTCGCTACCCTCCCAGAAAGGCGGCATGTAAGCTTCCTTTGAAAAGGATGGGGGCTTTCCTCGCATTTGGATTCCGTGTTAGCCCAGAGGGCAACCTTTCATTTGGATATCAGTGATATCAGTTTTGAGGGGTGGTCCAAACAAGGCGGGTTCCAATAAAGCTCCCCCCAAGGAATCCTAGGCAACTCGGAGGAACCCGAAAGGGGCTCTCAACTACCCACCCCCCGATGGTACCTGATTTCCACCACAAACAACGCAAAAAACTTACTCACTTTCCTTTTGCAGCATGAACAAAATGGACGTGCCTGGCCTGGGATTTCCAGAAAGACCCCAAGAATGGTGGTCCGTTTGTTTTGCGCTGTAAGCCAAGCGCGAGCAAATCGCCTCAAACAACACATACCCATTTGGTCCTTGACGGGGACTCAGAAAATCAAGCAAGCGCATCCAGCTACCATGGTAGGCAGCCAGTCCATATTTTCTGCTGAAGGGGGTAGGTAGGTACAAGGAGGGGTGGGTAGTTCAGAGCCTTTCGGCTGCCAGGGTTCCTTATGTGCCGAGGGTTCCTTACAAAGCCTTAGGTAGCATTTGGGACTCCCCCCACCCCCTGGACCACCCCTTGGGGACTCCATCTGGTCCTTACGCCGAGGCTGGGCGCGCGTCTCCCAGAGACTCGCTTCAACCTCTCGGAGCACCTGCCGCCGCTGACCATGCTGCTGGCTGGGCTGATGGCACCTGTGCAGCTTAAGGCAAGGGATGGCGCAACGCACAGCATGGGTGTCCTGTTGCGGCTCCGAGCTCCTTCTCTCAAGTCTGGGGTTTGACTTACCCCTAGCTTCGGATCCTTGGAGAGTTCGCATAGGTGTCCTTTCATCGGTGAGTTTGGCTAGAAGCAGATGGGTTCCACTGGTTTAGATTGGTTTTATTAGAGAGCCCTTAAACGGGCCTATTTGGGGAAACACACCCCATGTGCGCATAGGTGGCCTTTAACAGGGGATTGAGCGAACGAGGTGTTTCCCAGGACATTTCGGGCAGTTGTGATTTTTGGGTTGGCGCACACCTCTCAGCACAATTGGTTTATCAGGCTGTTTTGGGCTGCTTTGTTTCTGCCTGAAACTGCCTGAAACCCACACACGTTACGGCGTCCCCAAACCCCCAAACAGGCTCTGGGGAGGCTCGGAGCTTTCAGGGATCTGGAGGGTTCCAGGAACTTCCCGCGGCAGCTGGGGATACCACCAAGCTGTTTTGTTGAGGGGAAAGAAAGTCAAGCATTTCAGGAGATTCCTATGTTCGCGTTTAAAATCGTTTAAAGCTACGTAGCTTGCATTTGAAGGTTTGGTGGGTGCAAAAGCTTGGATAGATTTGCTCCCAACAAGGTTCCCCACATCCCAGACCCCTTGATCTGTTTGACCATTGTTTTGCATCTCCTCACTCGCTGAGTTCGAGCTTTTTGGGAAGACCATCTTAGTGGTAAATCAAAAGTGCAGACGTGTTTCGGCCAATCCGCTCAGCAAGTGAGTCTTGGCGGTTCGCAAGATATGGATCAAAAACAGCTGAGGTAGGTTCGGCGTGCTTCTCAAAACCGGATCCGGGGAATGAGGCTTGGGAACTGAAGCAAATGCTTACACCGAGTCAACCCCTAGACAAAACCTATGTGTGTTCACTGCCAAACAGGCCCTTCGAACATGAAGACAAGAGGACCACACTATTTTTGTTTATTTGCTTGAGAATATGTTGTATTTTTCCTTGTTGGTGTTAAAGGGATCTATCACCACTGGTAATATGTTTTTTTCTCCCATTTGTTTTTCCAGGGGGCTTATGCAAATGGAAGTCAATGTTCCTTCGTGGTGGTGTCAGTGTTTCTAGGGCCTGGGCAACCCGTTTTGTGTTGGTTATAACAACCCTCGTTGACCGTTGAGGGGTCATGCAATCCCTGGCCAAGGGTCCATGCCAAGGGGTTACGGTTAAGCATTCAATTAGGGCCTATGTGCAACCCACTTGGCACTTAATGCTACAACTTGATTAATAAAGGGCCCCCCCCCCTGAACAATGGAGGCGCCAGAAAAATGCAGACTCACTTTTGGGACGTCCAAACAATGGAGGATTTTAGGGCCCAATTCTACTTTAGTATTGCAGCCACTTCCTTTTGGCAATTCTATTTTTGTATTGCAACCACTTCTTCTTGAGCATACTTTGTGGAATACTACTTTAGTATTGCAACCACTTCTTCCTGAGCATACTTTTTGGAATACTAATTACGTTAGTAGCCATTCAAAGGGTGTGCCTTTCAGCCAGGGAGGGCTTGAGCTAGAAAGAAACCAATTGAAAGGGGAATGCTTTTAAGCAAGTGGGCCACCAATTGAAAGGGGAATGCTTTTAAGCAAGTGGCCACCAGTTGAAAGGGGAATGCTTTTAAGTAAGTGGGCCACCAATTAAAAGGGGAATGCTTTTTAGTAAAGCAACTGACAGTTATATTTTGGGTGATTGTTTGGTGATTGTTTGGGCGGGATGGTTTTTTAAATTCAAATTGATTTGTGGATTGTTTTTTGGAATTCCCCCCCCCCCCCCCCCCGGGCAAAACAACTTTCAGTTATTCTGGTACCCCTCAACAATGGGGGCGAACCGGAAGAAGGAAAAACACTTTTAATTATTCACCGTCACATGAATAATCGGGTGATAACATTAGTGACCAGCCCTAGTGGGCACACCCACCAAGGGTTATCCAACCGTCTTTTCTATTGTTTGGGGATACCTCGTCTAACTGCTGTCCCCAAGCTACGATTTGTTTTGTGTTTTCGCTGGGTTTGCTTGTTTAGGCGAGAATAGGCTGCCCTTGGATGAGAGCCCGGCTCTTTGCAGGTCATGTGGGGTGACAACATCGCCCGCCTAGCGCTCAGCGGCTTGATCCTGTCCCTGGACGTCATTGCTCTCGTCACGTCCTATGGAACCAGGCGGCTCTGCGGTTGAACACCCGGAGGGGGAACCTATGTGAGTGTGAAAAGGTTCCCTTTTGGGGTTGCTTTGAAGGGACCCAAAGAGAACCATGAAATGATCTTTATTGGGGTTCCCTGACCGCGTCTCCAAGAAACAAACATGGAACTTGAAAGGGACCCCTGGAGGACCATCCGGTTCAAGCAAGAATTCTCTTTCAGGTTTTATGTTCTTGTTTGGGACTCCATTAAAATGGTTTCTCCGAACCTCAAAACGACCAAACAGCAAGGGTAGACCATATTGGGCCCGTTGCGTTTGGCCATGTTTCTATCGGGGTTTTGGAGAAGCCAATGGACCATATGCTTCTGTCGCCAAGTGGAGGAGCCTCGATGAAGCCCACTCCAAAAACGGGTAGCACCAAAACCTGCACACCCAAGACTGTAAACCGCCTGCGATGTTCATCGCGTTCTCTTTCAGGAACGGTTCAAGCAGAAAGCCAAAAGGGAGTGCACCACCATTTTGGCTCCACTCTTTCTGACACCAAAGACCCCAAGCTGTTCATATGTCAGACCCTTCCTTCTCTAGACAAAGAGTCCCAGTTTCAGCGCTGCGCTTTGGTGGCATCTTTACTTGCGCCAAATGTTAGCCGAAATACATCGCGGAGGTCCCAACCGCGCGCTGGCTGTGGCTTCTACACATTCTCACCATCAAATGCTTCCACGAAAATGTGAAAACGTCATATGTTTGCATGTTTATTGCAACCCTTGCAACCCGGGGTTGCACCGGAATCCAACACATCTGACATGGGAATGTGGTGAGTGACCCCAATTCCCTACCGGTAATTTGGTCCATCCATCATGACTGGACCTTTGGTGTGAACCCGCACGTCTATAGGCCTAACCTCAGACTCAGTGCAACCCCCCTTCGGCGCATCCCATTCGAAGCTAGGTGCATCAGCCAGCAGCTACCGGTTTTGGGCACCGTCGATGCGCTGCACGCTTGGATCGCCGTGGACGCGGTTAGCCTCGCCTGCGCCTGCGCAGTGAGCGCCATGGTGGTGCCTTCGCTGCACCCAGTCAAGTTGTTCTAGTCGAGTGGAGGCGAGTTTCATGGATCAAAAAGCACATCTTCTAGTTTTACCCATGGAATTTCACCTTTGGCTTTTCCCGGTTCCCATGAACCATGTCTAGTCAGGATCCCAAAAGCTTATACTTGTAGTCCTTTTGCGGACAAGGGATACATGTTGACACCCCAAAGCCACCTTTCGTTGTTTCAAAGGTTTCTACATGTAGGTGGATGTTTAGGTGGTATCCCACAGACCCTGTTGATCCGTGGAGGATTCTTTGGGACAACAAGTTTGGGCCGGGTTTTGGCATTTTGGCTGTTGTTGTTTGTTCCCCAAGACCATCCAAACGTTTTGGATAAACACCCCCCATATGGGTGTGTGTGTGTGTTTCTTTGAGGCTACCTTTCTTGGGGAGCGGTTTACAGGGACATTGGGGAACACCTAACCGCCATGCCGCCGCCATGTGCAAAATGGCACTACACATCTTACAATTCCAAGACCTGAGTGTCCTCTTTTGTCTCACGAGGGGGTTGTGGTTCTGCTTTGGTTTCCTTTTACGTCCACCCCTTAAAGGGGCACCCATGACAAACTGGACACGTCCGTCTGGGAGCCCAACAAGAGGCGGCCGGCAAGCGCCCCTCGGATGCCGATCGAAGGTCCAGAAGTGCGGCGCCACCATCGCTGAGGTTTCCGGGGCTGGGGGGTGGGATGGATTTGGCCCAGGTGTGGTTCTACTCCTTGGATGTGTATATATCGATATACATGGTAGGAAATATATATATATATATTATATATATATATATATGTGATATACAAAATATGACATGATATGTTGAACCCCCTTAAATTCATCTAGACCTCCAGTGGTGCGCTTTCTCTGAGCAAGCAGGTGGATGCTGCGCAGCAGCTGCCAGAGGCAGATGCTTCCACAGACCCAGAGGACTGATTTGACAGAGCTGACAGACTGATTTGTAGGGTCCATTTTGCCCTGCATTGGCACCCCTCCACCCCAAATTTGGGCACATACCCAAATGGGTGGCTCGTCTTTTCTTTTTGAGAGAACCCATCTTTTGGTGGTCTTGAAGGGAAACCACAAGGAAAACCCGCCCATTTTGGGGGTCCCTCAAAAGAAGACATACCTTCTCGATGCTAGGAGATCTTCCGCCGCGCATTGGAGAAGCAGCTCCTGGCGGGCTCCAAGGCCATCATCATGCGCTTTGGCTCGGAAAAATGTCGGCTCGCTCGAAGCCGAAGGCAGATGCGGCTCCTTGGTGCCGGTTCTATTCTCAACAGCTAAAAGTTTTGAGGTCGATAGGCCCAAATATGGTCTGCGGTAGTTCGGAGAAGCTTTCAGGAAGCATTGCGGAGGGTTCCAGGGGGCTGCGCGGCCATTGGGGATACCAGGTGGGCTCATGTTTTGTTTTTTTCTTCTCCGTTTTGGTTGATTGTATCAGGGGAAACCAGAGGCTGGTTTCTTTCTTGGAGACGCTGGAATCCTGTTTGGTGTGTCACTTTTCCGGGCTTTGCCCTTGTTGGTTTCAGGAAAGGCAGCATCCTGCAAGGTGTAGGTTTTGATAAGAATAGTCCCCTCTAAGATGGTCTCCATTGGGATATGTACCATTTATATGGTGGCTATTGGCTGTATATCCCAGAAAACCCTTGGGGGTAGTGGTTTGGGGGGCAGTGGAAAGCATCTTATATAGATCCCCTGACAGTGGACGCTCATTCTCATTGGAGGTCGCACGCGGAAGATAGGCCGCGGTTTTTGGGAAGGGCTAAGGGATGTGTTATTTTGTGCATGGTTTTTTGTCACGTCGTTTAACGGATGTCCAACAAAAGAACACGTAGGGAGAAACACAAGGAAACATCAAGCCCTTGTGTGGGGTTTGATCCCCTTTGTTTCGGCGGGAATCCAGGTACGACTCCCTTTCTGGCAGCAGCGTGGTCAGGCCGGCCGGCCAGCAAGGATGCACTTGGGTGTTTTTGTTTGCTTGTGAGTTGTCCCTTTAGTTTCCCTTTGAAACCAACCCAAAATGGGTACCCTCATTTCCAAAGATGATTGGTTGCCGTTTGAAATAAATTGAACCTATTCCAGGCTTCCCCTTTGAAAGAAGCAAAGAAAGAAAGCGCAAGCCCTTTCACCCCAATGATATGTCCAGAATGTGAGTAAGGGGTGTGTTCTTGAGATTAGATGGCTGGCAGTCTTCAGAACATGTGAAATGCCCTGGGATGTTGCCATGGATCCTCACATTTGGACCTTTTTTTGGGTCGATCACTTGCACTTTAGACGGCTGCCGGAACTGCCTGAACATATTTCTTCAAGGGCTGCTCCAAGCACTCTAAGAACTTGTTCTGGCCCGCCTCTGTTTCCTTCCTTTCAATCCCCGCTTCGGAAACTACATGTTGATTTGTCTGAGAATATGGGAACCCTGAAACTGGGTGGTTTTCCCTTTGGCATCTTGTCGAATCACTTCCGAAAAGCATCCTCTGAGGGTGGTGGTTGATTTGCTTTCGGACTCCCGCAGACACCAACCAAGAACAGGGAAACCGCGCTGCCACGAGAAGAGGATCTTATATTGGTGTCCTTTTGGTTTCCCTTTCAAACATCAACCAACAGGTGAACCCCCCCCCTAAAAATGAATAACTAAATAAACATAAAACAACCACAGAAGCAAGGTTGACCTCAAATCGGTTTCTTGTGAATTTCCTTCAAGACCAATCCACAGAGAGAACGCCACCCAAAGGAACTGATATAGGCCTAGGCTCGTTCCAGCTTCGTAGGTTGCTGCCTGCCTTTGCGCTCTTCGACTTCGTGTGGCAGGCGAGCACTCCACGCTGCGCGGCCCCATGCGGTGTTGGCCGGCCAAGATTGGGGGGTGGTTGTGGCTCCTGGGTTTTCTAGTGGTATTCGAGTTGCCTAGGTTATGGTGAGCTTGGGAGGTAAAATGAGCTTTCATGACGTCGTTACTAGGGAATCTCCGGTTTTAGGCATGGCTATCAAGAGTACAGAGCCTGCAAAACGACATTTTGCATCATGTTTGAAAGCGACATGGTTTGGCAACTATCGTTTTTGCGTGGTTGCCATTTGGTTTACCAAAAAACAGACTGTATTTGACCACCCCCTCCCTTTCATTCACTAGGGGCCTTAAAATAGGAATCGGCCCCCGAATTTCGGTAAGTTTCTTTGTCTTTTCCCTTCCCAACGAAAAGCTCACTCCCTGAGTTCATGGACCTTAGTCCCGTTTTGGGTTTGGATCATTTTGGCGGTAACCCACAAGTTCTTGGCTGTTTTATTTATGGCCAATCCAGGGAA
>CAUJNA010003090.1:162500-185000 GCA_963377175.1 Effrenium voratum | reverse complement strand
ACCGGAAGAAACACCGGGCCCAGTGTTTCTCTCAAAATGGGCGTGTCTTTTCTGAGGGCACCTGTTCTCTGTTTTGCCGAATTGTGTATCCGTATTTTGGATTGTTCTCAAAATATCAGACATTTCTTATTGTTGGTGGTTTAAATTGACAATGCTAAAACTTGATTTGCGAACCCCCTCTGACTAAGCTCCTGTCCGGCCCAGAATTCATGGAATACCCAAGAAGAATGATATTACCAAAGCTATTGCCAATACTTGTGCCAATACTAGCTCCTTTCATAGTCTCAAGGGTTGGCATTCCAGAAATCGAGAAAACACGGCTAGGAAACAGTCGTTTTTTGCAACTTGTTTAACAAAGAGAGGTTTGACAAGCTGGCAAAGGGTACCCCCTTTAAGGCCAGCCCCCCCCCCAGAATAATATAACTCCCCTCTCTGATTAATCAAGTCCCGCTCCGGCCCTGGAAAATGTCCTTTACTTTCCTATTGCAGTCCTATTGGCCGGACAGGGGTCCGGATTAATATGAGGGAGCCCCAGCCAACCCCAAAATCCAGTCTTCCCAAACTTTGTCGACCTTGAGGGGGGGGGGGAGGGTTTACGAACATTAATTTGGATAAATGGTAGAGTATCCCTGGTTCTTGTAGCGGATACATGGGAAAGCACCACCGTTTCTCCAAACCACCAATCCAAGCCACCGACTCGAGGGAAGATCAAAACAGCGGCGCCATGAAGTGGTTGGTTGCCTTTGGGTTTCCCATTAAATACCAAAAGGGGGTCGACTAGATTCAAAATGGAAACACCCAGTTCCCCGTCGGCGCCTGTTTTTTTCTCTTGTGGACGGGTGTTTCTTTCGAATCAGCCAAAAGGCTGTGGAACTGAGAAACCCGAACTCCTCAGGTTGAGGCTCACTTTGCACATGGACTTGTATTAGGGAGCTCATTTTCGTGGAAGGCTTGACTTTGCTGCACAGGGGCCCAGGGATAGAGAAGTTTCAATCGGGAATCAATCACAAGCACGTTTGCAGGGAAAGCAAAGCGGCACATTGCAGCGAGAAGCCAGCACAAAGTCATGTCAGAGAACACTTGCTGGTCTAGAACAGGTTTCAGGGATGAGCTGCGAGGGTAAGTCAAAAAGAGACATGTTCGTGAAGGAGATCCCGGTGAAGCATGAAGCCAGGATTTGGGGAAACATGGAATGCAGCCTCAAAGCAAGGGTGATGCTTTAAAGAAACTCGAGCTGCGAATTTGAAGAGGAAATATGGGCACGTGCCCTCAAAAGAGGGTGGTGTTTCCGTTTGGTGTTCCGAAATAGAATTCCCAATTTTAGTTCCATGCTGCTTCCCTTCAGTTCTCCTACTCTTTTGGATGAGAAGCTGGTTTCAAGGAGCTGGTTGAGCAAGGGACCTGGTTTAGTAGAGATGTTGAGCCATACTGTGGATGGTTGCGAAGTCCGTTCGCACCACTTGGAAACCATCGGCACCACGATCTTATTGGTATTTATAGGGAATCAACACACTCCAGGGTTTCTTAGGTGGTGCAAGAGTTCGTCCATCCACAGTATCCTCCAACGATCATAGAAGCTAACAGGACAGGGTGGAAAGACTTGCATGATTCTGGGGAAGAACTTCATGACCGTCTTAGAACCCAAAGCAGTCGCTCCGGTGTTGCCTGCTGAAGTCAAAATGTTTTCTAGCGGGTTTCCACTTGTCGGGAAAGCGTACAAGGTGTGCAATTATGTTGTCTACGGTTCAAGTCACTGGTTGAAACTGGTTGCAAGAGATTCCCTTTTGGGTGATAAGGAAAATCCAGAGAACCCCAGCACTTTTCTCAGGAGGAGACAAAGCTGGCCTCAGAGCGAGACAAGATGCAGAGTGAGAAGGAGCCGCAGTCGCTTTTTGGAAGGGACGAAGGCAGAATTCCGGACACTGCAGAGCTTTCCATTTTGTGATTGCCTCAAGGTGGACTCAAGTCCAGTGACAATTGATGTCTCCAAAAGGGGGAACCCCTTGGTTTAAATAAGAACCTCTTGCAAGAAAGTTCAACACGCACTCTTTTTTTTTGGGGGGTGGGGGTCTGAATACACATCGTGACTTTCGCGCTGATTACCGCTGATTTGTGACTCGAGAATTATTCCACAATTGTTGAGTTCCCGGTGGGCAAACCACAAGACGTCTATATACCCACCTGCATACCTAACTACTTGCACATATGCACCTCTATACATACATACCTTACACACATACATACACGCCCCTTGCCAGGTACTTGATCCAACACCAATCCCAGTAGCCCCTTTGCCAGATTAAAGCATTGTAAGCTCATTGTGCAGGTGAGGCAACAGCAAAAACAGTTGCTCTTTGTCCATCTCCGGCAGAAAGAAAGGGGCTCTCAGGAGGACCATACTGCAGAAGCCTGCCGCATACAAGACAAATCCAAAAACGGAAGGAGCACAACAAACGGAGCCAGCGGCAGCTGCTGAAGTGGAGAATCTGGATTCTGCCATGTTTCCCAGTTTCACCTGTTTGTCCTTTTGGGTAGAAGCTCCATCTAGGCAAATCATTCAGATCAAGCCCCACCCAATGGGTATGCAATGGGTTCGGGTAACTAGGACTTACTCGACAAGGGCTATTGTGGCGACTTGCAGGGTGGCTGGACAACCTTGGAAATATGCGTACCCCCTATGATCTTTCGGAAATCGTGGAAATGCAATAGTTATGGACCCCCACGGGGGGCTATGGGGAGGGGGGGCTATCCCTTATTGAGCCCTTAATAAGGCCTTATTAAGGGCCTATCCTTGGGTTATCCTGGGCTTATCCAGGGATAGCCCCCCCCCCATAGCCCCCCGACGATTCCATGAAATAGATGAGACTTTGGCTTGCTCGTTCGGGGAGATGGAGCAGGTAGGCAAAACTAAGGACGAGTGTCCTTCACATGGGTTGGATAATCTAAACGAAAAAAAAGGGGACTGAATGCTGAAGGGCAAGCAATGGTACAGGGAAATGCTTATGAGTGTCAAGCTCTGGAAAATGCTCGACCTTATCTAAATGGGCATGTATTTTATTGGGGAACCCCCAAACTGGTGGTCTTGCTGTTGATTTCCCTTTAAACCTACCAAAACAAGGGCTTTGAAGGGAAACCAAAAGGATGACCACCACTTTCAGGAGTTCAAATCCTGAAAATCGCCCAGGTGGTATCCCGAACTGCCCCGGAACCCAGCGGAATCCTCCACAACCTCTCCCCGAAAGCTGCCCCAACCAACCCCTTGTCGCCTGTTTGGGCAGAGACTCCAAAGCCTTCACCAAAAAAGGTGAGTCAAGTCAGACAGCCGTTGCAAACAAGTTTGTGACTTGTTGGTGGGATACTTGAGCTGGTGCAGTGCTCCTTAGCTGCATTTTGCTTAGATGTTAGGACTTGAACTTTTTTGCCAACTAATGTGTTTTCCATTAAACCACTAAAAGCTAAACCTTCAGCAGGGGAGCAGAAAGCAACCGAGGCTCATTAGGCAATGACCCAGGGTTTGGGAAGTAATCTAGACAACCATAGGGGATGGTTTATAGGGGTCATTCCATTTCTCATTTCCTGTTTATGGAACCAGCAAGGATATGACGTACCCTTCCTCCAACAAAGCTGGCATTTGTGGCAGGGTATCTAGAATAGTGTCCTTTTCAAGGGCCCCTCTGTCAGCTGCTTTGGCAACGTGGGAGGAAGGGTAAATCAGATCAACTCAGACTTAAGTCAGAAAACCTTTGGTAAAAACAAAAATGGGACGTGACAAAGATCAAATCAAATGGCTGTGGGTCAAAACCAATGGTATCCCATTTTGGGGTAGGTGAATTCACCACCATTTTAGAACCGATTTTAGTGGCACTGGCGGATAAGCAGGCTTTTGACCCATGGATCCAACCCAACTATCATCCCCCAGTAGTGCCCTTTTTTGGTTGGGAGGGTTCCCCTACTAAAATAGACAAAAAAAATCGGGTACCCTTATTCTAACCTCTCCACTGGAGGACCTAGTAAATCAAATGAAGTATCACTGTGCGCTGGACATGTCACTCCCCTCGGCCCGTCACTCGGCGCGCGCAACCCGCGGAGGACTCGCTGGAGGCGCAGCTGGCAGAGGCCCAGGCAAAGCTGGCGGCCGTGAGCGCGGAGGTGCTGGCGCAGCAGGAGGCGACGAGTTGCTGGCGGTGCTGAGTCCTTTGGTTTGGGTTCCAAGCGAAACCAAAAAGTTGGATTCTCATTTGTTGAGTTCATGCAAAAACCAGAAAGTGAAATTATCATTTTTCAGAGTTCATGGACTTTAAACACTTCTTGAGAATAAACAGTTTGGCTTTTTGCGGCCATCCACGCAGGGAGTGAGTTGGTTGGTTTCAAGGGATACCTCAACAAGGTTCCTCAGACACTGTGATAATGTGAGATTCTCACTTCCTGAGTTCCTGGATTTATACTTCTCAGAAGGCAAGATGGTCGTCCAAAACCCTCCTGTCAGCTTCCATGATTGTTGGAGGGAGGGTACCTTTTTGCTGTGTTGGTTTCAAGGCAAACCAGGAAATCAAAGCTAAACATGTGCTGGGTTCCTCCAGTTTGACCCCATTTGTTTTTTTGCTAGCCGAGTACCTGGATTAAAAAGCGTTGGTTGATTGATATAGGGGTTGTCCACCTTGGGGGGCTTCATCAGTGACGAGTTGTAGGATTTGTTTTTTAGTTTGGCAGACTGCAGTTTGACACATCCCCACTTGTTTTCAGCTTTAACCTACACCGCGTGAGAAAAAGCCCCAAGACCGTGTCCTGGGGAGGCTTAAATGGGACCTTGAACACTGACAATCCTGGGGTTCCATTTGGACCCGTGCGTCTTGAGTCTGACTTTGTTTCCTCTGAAATCCATGTGAATGATCTGAACCCATTTGTGAAGTGAACCTATTGAGCAAATGTTACCCGCCTGTGGCACGGTGCCAATAAGCCATAGGGAATGGATGCGAAGAAAGGCAGATTGATATCCCTGCGGATCAATGGGGTGATGCGTCCCTTTGAAGTGCAGTGTTCCCTCTAAGGGATATCCGCCCTATCTAAACCCTAAAAGCCTCACACACGTTGTTTGTTTGTAATAGTGATAGCCTTTGACATGGTTTCTCCCGTGTTGCCATGGGTCTTTGGGCAGTTGGGTGGTTTCACACCTTTCTCCACCAAGCTTGGTTCACCAAAGTAAGTCAAGGTAAACCTTAGTATCCAGAGCACCCCAGTGTTGTTTTTCCTGGCTTTGACCCCAAGGACCCGTTTGAGGAGATTTTGGAAAAAGGGCCCCCTTTTGAGGGCGGTTTTCCTTTTGGTTTCCCTTTAAACCCAGCTAAAAGGTGCCCTCGAAAACAGGAACCACACCCAAAGGCTTTTCCATTGAGGACCTTTGCGGCTCGAAGCAACCCTTTTATCAGGTAACCCTTCATTGGTGGTTTGGATTGGTGCGGATTTGACCCCCCTCTTGTGGAGGGATAGGAAACCATCCCAAAACGCCAAACCTCGGGCTCCAAAGCACCAGGTGATCAAATTAAAGAGCCATGAATTGGACCCGCTGGTGTGTGTGTGTGTGTGTTTACTTCCCCATTTGCAGGGCAACTAATTTTGGGCATTTCGTCTACTTCTCCACTTGCCAACCCATTTTAGGCCCAACGAGACCCCTATTTGTTCATCCACACCCAGCCGGTTTTACTCCCTGAACGACGCAGGCGATGGCGCAAGACCCCCGGGAGGCAGAGTTCCTCAGGCAGTACCAGGATGCGGTGGCACAGGCGGGAAAGATGACGTTTGTTGTCGTTGTTTTTGTTTTTGTGAGTTTCGTTATGGGCTTGTTTACTGTGAGTGTTTTGTTTGGATTTGGACCAGTATGGGTTTTGGGTTTTGTCTGGTGGATGTGTAGCTTGTTGGTGGAATTCGGACCTCACAAAATGTGGTTCTTTCCTTTTGATGACCAAAGTGGCCAGCCAGTTTTCCAGAAGTCCCACAAGTTGGGTGTTTTGGGTTTGTCTATTGGGTCTGTTTGTTGGGAGTTTCATTGTTATTTGGACCACACCCAAACGAATCGTGTTGTTTCTTTCTGATTTCCAAAGACAGGCAAAAGGGTGTGCCTCAAACATAAAACGACACACCCGTATGGGCTTGTCGATTTTTTTTGTGCTCTTGGGCTTGTTGTCAAGCTAAAGGAAAAGCCACCAGTGGTTCGGCCGAGAACCCTCAATTGGATGGTGTCCTTCTGAATTGAAAACCAAAACAGGGGGTTCCACAAAAAAAGACCTCCAAATGAATTTGTGCCAGTTGGTCTTTCTCACAGAGTCCGGGGTCGGGTTTTGGCACCCAAGCCAGGGGTTTGGGGATTGGGTGCTTAATCCTGTCAATAAAATGCCAGGTTCCCTTGGGGTCCCACTAGGGATCCCCAACCAGTTTGAGCATACCAGTTGCTAAGCGGAAAACCGTACTCGTGTTGGATACCCGCAAGCCGTGATTTTGAAGATCTGGTGAGATCCAGTGCGGAAAGCAGCTTATGTCCATGAGACTGCGCCTGGCAGCTACAAAAGGGGGTATTGGGTTCCGCAAGGCGGGTCCCGGACTTGGGAATTGGAAATTGGTTCCCCGTTGAAACCATCCAGCAAGGGCACCAAGACCTTCTTTGGGAGCACCGGATTTTTTGGCTCCATGTGACTTTGGACGGAACCCAGGCTTGTGTCGAAGCCGAAACGGCTAGCAACTCCAAAGAACGCATCCATCTAAGGATGCATGTACCCTTCCAAAAGCAAACGTGGAAGCTGAAAGATGTCGAAATCGTTTTAAAGCTCCCACAACCCCATTCATTTTGTGCAAACCCTATTGCGTCAATTTGACCAGATATATTCAGGTTTTAGGTCCGGCTGCCTTGCAACTCAAGATTTCCACAGACACCCAAGACCAGAATAGTACATGTTTTTGTCATTTGCTTCCGTGGTTGCCTCCATGAGTGTTCCACGGTCCCTGTGGCTATGCGTTAGCATACCGAGACCCCCCCCCACAAAAACGAAATAAATAAAGAAAACACATATTGTGGTTTTCATGTTGGGCTCCCTTGGAACCAAGGTCAAAAGGGTACATTGCAAACACGAACACAATCACAAACACACAAACACGCACCTTCCATTTGCTGACGAAAAAAAATATTTGCCCCGTTGGTTTTACAGAGAATCTATCACTACTGGACATATTTTACACATACACACGCAGACACATACCCACACACAACCGACCCGCCCCGCCTCTCCCCGCCCGAGCCGCGTCGCACAAACACACACGCAGGCGCGCACGCGTGCGCCGCGCACGCAGGACACGCACGCAGGACACGCACGCACGCATCCGCACACGCACCCACACCACCCAAGCACACACACACACTTGGAGTATCTCGCATGATCATGACTTGCTTGGTTTTCGCTTCAGACACCAATTTTGAGAAGTTTTCATGGGACTGTCGGGACCCCTTCGTAGGCCTTGGCGCTGCAGCAGACTGCCGCGGGCCTAACAGTGGCCGCGGAGGCCGGGGATTTGAGCGCCATGGCGGCGGGGCTGCAGAGTGCCCAGGCGCGGTCTGGGGGACCCTGGCTCCGAACGGGGGTCTGTCAGCTTCCATGGAGGGGTGTAGGGGTATGCGTTTTTGAGGGAAGCCTTTCGGCCAATCAAAAGGCAAACCACAAAAATAGGGGGTATTACAGGTCCCCTATTTTGACACCTACCCATACCGAGTTCTGTTGAGGCTCGCTTTTTGCGATGGCCTTTTAAACGAAAGTGGTCATAGGGATGGCCAGCTGCAGACTTCCAGTGGCGCCCTGCTTCCCTTTACTGGGAAGGGGGAACTCCTATTAACCTGCATTTGATCTGGGTGTGTGTGTGTGTGTGTGTTTTTTGTTCTTTTTCATGTTTGTTTTTTTCTCGAGGTACGCTTTGTTTCGGTGTTAAAGGGAAACCAATAGGACAACCGTTGCGCCATTTTGCGAACCACACGCCAACTGAACTTTCGGGCAAGACTAAACTAGTGGCACAAGGGGGAAGAAACAGATCGTCTTACTGGGGCTTGGGCTCACGAACAGGGTTCCCCAAATTCAAGCTTCGGGGGGCAAAATGATTAACATCTGGCTCCCAACAACTCCAGACCATTATTCAGCGTGTCCATTTTTAGTCCAACCTGTTCCCCGTTGTTGTTTTTTTTCATTCTAAGTCTAGGTCTTGAATTGCCACCCTGTTGTTTCCGGCTCCTTTGGGCAAGTGAGACAGAACGTGTCTAACGAGCTGTGACACACGATGCTTCTCAACCAGGACACCCGAATCAATGCATCTGTTGGTCCAGGCTTCCACCCGGCTCTTCGAGCCACCTCTTCTCTTTGCAACGGGACCCATGGAGTTGTACACGAGGGGGCATGCAAAAGGCGGGTATTGACACCCATGGAGATGGAAAGAGGCTTCCTGAAGCCTAGCCAAGCCTTGACGACACACCCATAGTTGGACCCCAGGATGTGTCCGACATTCGCCGTGGCTCCATTGTAAGGTGTTCCTTCCTTCCGGGGCACCCTTGCACATTTGGGTTGATCACTATTCCTCGGCCCCAAATGACCATGGTGAACTTTTCCCAGTTCGTGGGACATATCATCCTGTTAGTAGTTTTGCCCAATGATTTATCCCAACCCCCACCTCCTGAGAAGAAAGTTCTGCGACTTTGAACGTCGGAAGTCCGCAGGAAGCCATCCCAACTGCTTTGGCTGCTTCATTTGCTGCTGCTCGGAAGCTCAGAGGGAAGCGATTTGGATCAAGTCTATGGCTTGCAAATGCTTCGAACACAAGGGCGGTCCAACCGCAACTGGTTGAGTACATTCTTTGTTTCTCTGGTTTAAGTCTTGCTTAGGAAGGCTGTTTGGTTGGTGATCATGGCTGGTCTTTGGTGTGACCCTTGGAGGGAGGAATCCCGAAGCGTTTCTGAGCCCTCCCCACATGCTGCGAGCCTTCAAATTGTGGCAAAAACTCAGGTGTAGTTTGCTTTCAGCTTTCCTTTAATGCTATTTTACCAGCGGCACCATGAAATCGGAATTTCGGAGCAACTAGTATGTATCTGTGTCTCGTTTGATAGGTTTGGGCCTCACCTCTTGCGCCAGTTTAAAGTGAGCGCCCAAAACCAACATTGGCCATGTCCTGGTAGGTGATTTTCCAGGTTGTATGGGGGTTCTAGGGCCTGCATCAGTCTTGATCGCCCTTGTTAAACCCAAAGTCAATGGGGTTTGGGCGCTGCTCTGCAATGGGAGCGCGTCCCACTCCCCCGCCTTAGCTGCCCTTCAGGTTCCCACGACCCATGTGGATACACCCAACAAATCCCTTCTAATTTCTAAAGGGCCACGGAAGGCGGGTTGTGTTTTTTAACGCCAAGGATCCGAACTTGATCCAACTTCAGTATCCTTCAGCTTGATCCAACTTCAGGTTCAACTTCAGGTTCGCTTTGAAAATGCAACTTCTGGAACGAAGAGCAACTTAGTTGTCTCTTATCTTGAGGCTACTTTTTTGTTTTGGTTTTGAAGGACCAGAAGAAACACCGCAGGAAGCCATTTTGGGGGGTCCAACATGAACCCGCTCCCTGAGTTCATGGACTTTCGTCACTTTTTGGGAAGACCATTGTAGTGGTAAATACAAACCCTGGTTTTTTGGGGGCCAATCCAATCAGGAGTAAAGGCAACACCCACTGGGAGCCCTGAGGCGGAGGACTTCGACGCGGAAGGCGCCGACATGGGCGGCACCGGCGGGAGCGCCCTGGATTGAGGCGGTGGCTTCGGCTTCGGCTTCGGAAATGCGTCGCGTTCCTGGACTTTAGTCACTTTTTGCGAAGACCATGTTGGTGGGAAATGAACAGTTTGGACTTTTGGTTTAGGCAATCCGCGCAGGAAGTGAGTAGACGCCTGGTAGATGGAGCTATAATGTCCCAAATGAATGGATAAACCTCCCAAATTGTGCGAGAAACCTCCTACACGGGGGTAGAAAGCTAGTAACCCCCATTCAGGAGGTTGATCACCCCATTTATACTCCCTGCAAACGCGTGGAAGACATCAACAAAAAGGGCCCAACGCCCAAAATGTGATTCCTCTAATGATACCTTTCTGGGTTCCGTGTCAATCTGCAGAGGAGTATAGATGGGATTATAAGGTCCTGAATAAGGGGGCTTGGTTGATAATCCAATTCACAACCAAACCTGCACGCCCATGTGGGGGCGTTGTTGGTTTGTGAGTTGTTTGGTTGGTGTCCCATGTGTTGGTTGGTTGGCTTTGAGGTTACCGTCTTATTGTTCTGTACAAGCAAACAGGAAACCGAAGTGCTGTTGACCATCTACTTCGTGGTTGGTGCTGAAAGGCAAGCTCCAAATGTTCCTTTCCGGACTTTTCAATAGGGCACCCATTGGCGACGGGGTTAAGGGAGCCATGAGCACCCCCAGTATACCGATCCGATCCGGTGAGATCCCGCGAAGAAACCGCACAAAAGCGGGGCCTCGTGTGGAGACGACATGGGAGCACGAAGCGACACCAGATATGATGGTCATACGGGATTCCTGGCAAGGTGCTGATTGGGTCGTGAAGGTCATGGCAAATTGAGGCAAACGAATGTCAGGGGACCTCCAGCTTGCACCAATCAACCATGGGTATAGCATTCTCGAGCCCCATTTGTTTCAACTCATCTCAGGTCAAAACCGAATGCATCCCCAAAAAGCGCCGAAAAATCAGCTGAGCATATGTGTCAGGGAAAGGTGATGAGAGGACAGTCCAAGCCGCAAATAGGTGCGGCAAGAAACCTGCTTGATTCTGTATCATTAGTCATTGGCTTGGGTTGTCGCAAGGGCCTACAAAGAACACTCGGGCCGGGGTTGTGACGCATGTTGAAACAACATCGGTTCATGATCATGAGAAGAATGTGAAATTATTTGGCCGTCCAGGATATTTGACTGACCAGTGCTTGGCAGTTCCTTTTTCCTTCATTGAAACATAGTCAGGCCCTTTGCCCAGACCTTAGCATGAAGGTTTCGCTACTTGTTAACCAATGAGAGTTTATCATATCAGTTTTGCGGTGCTTTGTGTTTGAATGCATGTAGAAATCAGCTAAAGCAAACATTGCATACTTGCATACTATGAATTCTTTTAAAACAGGAAACACCAGGGCCCGTATAGGTGCCCTTTCTGAAGAAGAACCCCCCCCCCCCGGCCCGCAAATGGACGTTGTTCCTCGGGCAACAAATCCAGACGTTCGGCTGTGTCTTTCATTGAACCCCCCCCCCCCCCCCCAAAACCCCCGAGCCCCCGTGTTGTGCTTTTTTGTGTGTTTCGGGAAACCCCCAAAAGGGAAACCACTTCGGGCAGTTCCCGTATGTGTAAACACCCCTCATTCAACAAAAAACGGGCATCCGCAGGTCGCAGCCTCCGAACTTCTGCGGAAAAGAAAACATGGCTGCGAGCTTCTCGTCGAGTCCGTGAACGATGTTCCGTGCGGATTCCGAACCGGCGAGTCCACGTGCGTTTTTTGAGATCCTTTTGCGGGCGGAGGTAAACCCACGCACGAATCTTCCTTGAAGAACCCTGCCTGCATCTTCCCCGGTGTGCTTTTTTTCTGCCCCTTAGAAAAGAAACAGGTTCTTTCTTGGAGGGGCGGTTTTTCAGCCCAGGGGCGGAAATTGCAATTTGCCCGCTCCGGCAGCATTTGGGCACAGAAAGCGTGCCTCTCAGTGTGGCATAAACCGACCTGTGCACATCACGCATTTGAGGCGCCCCCTCCCGTGCCAATCGCAGCAGTTGATGTGCAAAACAGGCATGCTCCCTCGGCTGCTACCTGGAGCCGCTTTTCTTGAATGTTCTTCTTAGCCCGCAGAAAATGGACTTTTCAAGTTGCAGCCATGACGTGCTGAACATAGCGAAGGCTGAAGGCTCAACCGGTAATATCGCAGGATTTTTGTCGTTTGTTGCCCTGCCAGGCCAACTTCATGTTATATAGGGTCCTTCTGTGCGACCTGCCACGGTTGCTTTTTGGACACATGTGACTTCAGAGGACTGGGTTCACTCACGACTCATGGCGGTTTGACCCACTGCTTTGTATGCAGGATGGAGGCCCTGCCCTGAACAACGAGCAGATCAGGGATAGTGCCACAAACCATCGAAAGCAAGGGCTGATCAAAACGCTGCACCTTTACCTGAGCGACAGTGGTACTTGTGACAGCCAGTGCCTCAATTTCTGATTGTGGAAACGCCTTGCGGACAAAGCCTTCAATACTGTTAACTAGGGTTGAGTTCGCAATGCTCACCTTGGATCCGAGACCAGGCCCAAGCTCGAACCAATTGCCTTGCCACCTTCTGCGTCCTAGGCAAAATCTGAAGCTGGCCCTCACGCTGCCACCTGCAGCAGGTATTGCTCTGACCCGGTCATGGACGGTAGAAAAACACCGCGCGCCGTTGCAGTGGCTTTGGCGCTCTTGCGAAAGTTTGACATTGCCCGGCATGAACCCCCGAGCTCACTAACATGGATCGATCCCATTTGATTACAAGAGCCCCTTAGTTACGTGCTTGTACACGTTTGTCTGCCATGGAACCCAAAAGGGAAGACCCCAAAAATAATTTTCCTCTAAGATTTGTTCCCCCTCTTTAGGTCCGGTTAGTTGAACACACATATCAACTATATACTGGTTTCAGCTAGGTTCGATTCGACTTTCTTGCTTCATGTCATGAAACCCTGAAATGTGCAAACGCGAGTTTCATGAAACCCTGAAATGTGTGCAGCGCATTTCATGAAATTTTGCAACCCTGCGAAAGAGCGTTTCAAGAAAGCCTGAAATGAAGGTTGAAGCGCGTTTCATGAAACCCTGAAATGTGTCATGCGTGACTGCGAAGCGGCGAAGCGCGGTTCATGAAACCCTGAAAGGGTCACGTCTGTGAACTATGCACGTTTCATGAAGCTCGGAATTCGCCACAGCGCATTTCATGAAACCCTAATATGTGTTACTGTGAAAGCGCGTTTCATGAATTGAGGGCACATGCCGTTTCATGAACCTGCCACTTCGCGAGTCCACAGTTCAAGAGTCGATCCCCGGACCAAATTTCATGAGTTTTTGCGGATGGGATTCATGAGGCCGGAACTGTCAAAATTGTCCGGGGCGGTTTTTGCCGGTCCCGGGGCGGTTTTTGGCGGTCCCGGGGCGGTTTTTGCCGGTCTCGGGGTTGGTCGGGTCTTCCGGGGCCAGGGCTCAAGTAAAGATGGAACCGCTTTTGTCGAGGACCTTTTCCTCGTCGACCCTTGTCGAGGCAGCCCGGGCACCACCTTGAACACCTCGAACGCGAAGACCGAAGAAATGTCACAGAGTTGCAAAATTTCATGAAATGCGCCGCACGCATTTCAGGGTTTCGTGAAACTCGCGTTTGCACATTTCAGGGTTTCATGACATGAAACAAGAAAGTCGAATCGAACCTAGCTGAAACCAGTACATAGTTGATATGTGTGTTCAACTAACCCGACCCAAAGAGGGGGAACAAATCTTAGAGGAAATTTATTTTTGGGGTCTTCCCTTTTGGGTTCCGTACAAGCACGTAACTTGTAGAAAGATGCGGCATTCCGCAAATCCGGGGGCTCTTGTAATCACATTGGATCGATCCATGTTAGTGAGCTCGGGGGCTTGTCAAACTTTCGCACGAGCGCCAGCCACTGCAACGGCGCGCGGTGTTTTTTCTACTGTCCATGACCGGGTCAGAGCAATACCTGCTGCAGGTGGCAGCGTGAGGGCCAGCTTCAGATTTTGCCTAGCGCAGCAAAAAGTGCCGAAGCAATCGGTTCGAGCTTGGGAGCGTTGCGAACTCAACCCTTAGTTACGCAAGGCGTTTCCACAATCAGAAATTGAGGCACTGGCTGTCACAAGTACCACTGTCGCTCAGGTAAAGGTGCAGCGTTTTGGTCAGCCCTTGCTTTCGATGGTTTGTGGCAATACCCCTGATCTGCTCGTTGTTCAGGGCAAGGCCTCCATCCTGCATACAAAGCAGTGGGCCAAACCGTTATGAGTCATGAGTGAACCTTGCCTGCCCTGCGCAGTCCTCTGAAGTCACATGTCCAAAAAGCAATCGATGGGAGGTCTCCCAGAAGGACCCTATATGATGTGAAGTAGGCCTGGCAGGGCAACCAACGACAAAGATCCTTCGATATTACCGGTTGAGCCTTCAGCCTTCGCTATGTTCAGCATGCTAAAAAGAACATTCGAGAAAAGCGGCTCCAGGTAGCAGGCGAGGGAGCATGCCTGTTTTGCACCTCAACTGCTGCGATTGGCGGGATGCGCACAGGTTGGTTTATGCCACACTGAGAGGCACGTTTTCTGTGCCCAAATGCTGCCGGAGCGGGCGAATTGCAATTTCCGGCCCTTGCCTGAAACACCGCCCCTCCAAGAAAGAACCTGTTTCTTTTCTAAGGGGCAAACAAAAACCACACACACACACACACACGCACACTAGGGAAGATGCAGGTAATGACCTTTGGAATCTTTACAGGGGGACTCTGTTTTTTTGAATATGGTTTGTGTTGGGTTCAACTTAGCTCATTTGTAACCATGATGTTCGCTGTGCGCGGCTGCATAAGAGAGCTCGACGTGTCGGAGCGATACGCAAGGGGCAGTTTTTTTGGTCCGGGGCAGTTATTTGTTTTGGGGTCCAAAACTTTGAGCCCTAAGCCCCGGGGCGAAAATTCGGCGCCCCCGGAAGATCTAGGTGTGATTATCTGTTAAGGGAACCATGACCGTAGGCCAAACAAACAGAGTTTGACCATGGCTCATGTAAAGCCACGAGATACAAAAAGAATCCCTGGTTGCCCATGCAGCATACTGGCTGGAAGCCCAGATCGTATATGATGGGGTGCGTTTGTGCAGGGGAATTAACCTCGAACATCTTCTTTTGACCAATTCCTTGGAAAAGTGAAGGGACCGGCGCCCCAACAGTGTACGGGTCTAAACTAACTCCAAGAATGCTGCGTGTCCATCCCCTCATCTCCTAGGTGAAACTCAATGTCACAGACTTTTTGAGTGCCGCATGCGCCCTGCGCAAACTTGGAGCTGCACAAAGGACTTGGAAACTAAAAGAGAACCCTGTCTCGAAACATAGTTTTGTGTCTGAATTCCGGAGTTTGTCTCTGACCTTCAAAGGGTTTCAAATATGAGAGGCTAAACTCTTACGAAGACTTTGATCAGTTTTTGTCAGAATACCGTCAAAGGTTGGAGTCTTATTTGGTTTCGGTGTTGGTTTCAGTTGGGTTCCAATCATGTATCAGTGCCATCTATTTATCCAAAATGACACTCAGGCTTTCCTGGGCGCTAAACAGGCCATAACTCTTCATTTGTTGCTTCTGCCAGAAACGAAGAGATGACGGATGCGCGTTCATTTTTCCAAGCCCCTGTCGAACACCCAGCTCTCAGCCCGCCCAGCTTGTGTTTTGGGCGTGGAGGACCCGTTGGACTTTGACGACCCGTTGGAGGAGGAGAGCGAGGCTGAACCCGTGACCGACGCCAGTGAGTGGAGTTCTCCCTTGGTGGTTCAGCGTGTTTTGCTTTGAGGGGAGAGCCAGGCGGAAACGGCTCCCTTTCAAACCAAATGGGGAAGGCTTCTCGTCCCCCAAGTTGGAGCCCTGGAAACTGACGGGCCCTTTATCAGGGTCCATGTTTGAGGATACTTAGCCCTGGGGCTGTACAAGCACCAGATGAGTGGTCCTTGATGTGGGGAACCTGCGTCAGCACAGGCCAAGAGGCCTTTGCAGCTCAGGAACACCATACGTAGCTAGGCGTAGATCACAGCTACGTATTATGGTTGATTCAACCGCAAGGTTCGAATCCATCCTGGGTACCCAATCAGCGCATTGCTGTCAAACCGGGTTTGCATAGTAATCGCAGCCTTTTCGTCTTTGGTGTTCTTCCCCCCAACAAAATGGGACTCACACTCACATGTAATCTTCAGGAAACCCCTAGAAAACTGGGCTGGGGTGCCTCACTCCCTCCAAATCCAACCTTTATTTACTGGGAGAACCTGTCAAGACTTTGGGTGCAAACCCCAAGCTTGTGCCTTTCATGGGAGAAAGAAACTCCAAGTCCGCAATTCCCTTTAGCCACACACTGTCACAAAGCAGGATTTCTCTTTGCTGGCCAATCTTTCCAAGTTAATAGCACGCGACTTGTGATCCTTGGACAACTCACAATGGGATCTGCAAATGTGTGGTTTCCGTGTCACGTTTTCGGTTCTTTGGTCCCTCTCGAAACTCCGTTTCTAGACTTCAAGCTTTGGCCTATTCCACCTCAGGCTCGCCCAACTCATCCACTCAAGGAAAGGAATGACTCGAAACTGAATAATTGGTTTCCTTGAATCCCAAAAGAACCAACGCCCCAAAGCACCACCCCCGTTCACCACACAATTCCTTCCCAACCTCCCTGATGATTTCTTACCTCTCGAAGCAGCAAGTGGGAGGCGTCAAAGCGGCTGCCTCCCCTGGCAGAGAAGGAGTCGAGTGGGATCCTCAGAGAGAGACAGATTCCTTTTTGTGTGGGGTCGGGTGTCAGAAAAAATGGAGGCCTCATTAAGCACCTTCATTACATACCTCACATTGTCGAAACCACCTTGCTGGTTGCATGCCCTCTCGTTGCATACCCCGATGTGTAAATCGACAATAAATCATATCCCAAGGTGCCTGCATAGTAGACTTGTGCAGAGCATGTTGCTGCTGGACATGCTTGTGCAGAGTCAACTTGCGAGAGCTTGTCCTTTAGTGCTTGTCCTTTAGTTGGAACAGATGAACAGGTAGCCGGGCGACATTAATTCTTTCCCTGTGCTACACCTCGATACATACCTCGTTACTCAGCCGTTACACACCTCATTGCATGCCCAACCCCGGCCTGGGTCCTGCGGACCCCCTTTGTGCCATCACCTGGCTTTCACGCAACAGTTGCAACTTTCGAGGTGCGCTTTGCGTACGGCACTGGTACTGAGTAGTTGCGACTTTCGAGCGGGAGCTGCGGAAATGCCAAGCACTGTTTTCCCGCACGTACATACCTAACAAGAACCCGCAACAAGATTCATGCCACATCGCGCTACCCTCAAACAAACTCATACGCACACCAGAGTCTTTGTGTGACTACAAGTTTTTTTGGAAACCCCAGTCCCTCAAATGCTTGGTTTGGTTGGTGGTTTGGATCGCCTGCAAAAAGTGGCTTGCAAAGGGGCCCAAACCTTGCCAAGCCGCTCACCGGTGGTACTTGCCCAATTGGTAATTGACTGGCAAAAAACAAGCTGAACTGTTCGTTACCACCACCAGAGCTTCCGAAAAGTCTAGCCCAAAAACGTCGAGGTGAACCCCTTCTCTGTTTGTTTTTGCAGGAAGGGAATCATATGAACCTGATTGAATGGCTTTCAGTAAAAGGAAAACAGAGAGAGAGAGAAACATGACCAAGACACCGAAGTAGTTGAGCTGGGTTGGTCATACCTCTTCTGCAGAAAGGTCGAGCAATTAGCTCTCGGAAACGGACAAGAAGGCTAGCCTTTTGTCAGAAAGTTTGAGTTTGACTTGTTGGGATGCACTCGACCCTATCTCGAAAGCAACCAGCCGCCATTCTTTGACCAGCCCAGCGCCAGGCAGAGCTACAGCTGAAGCCAGAAGAGAAACCTCCCGCGGCCCAGAGCAGCACGGAGCTGGATCACACGAGCACGGGGGAAGGGGCGAGATGCCCTGACCTCGCCGCCAATGGAGGCCGTCTTGAAGGAGACGATATGGATCCGCACACTCTCCTTCTGTCCCTGTGCGATGGCTGGCTGTGACTTTACAGTTCGCTGAGAGCAGATGGCCGCACAGTTTCCCCACTGTGGTTTAGCCTCAGGATTCCAATTGCCTGCTCTACGTGTTTTAGTTCTAGCCTCTGCTTTCTGATTCTACTTAGTTGCTTTCACCCTGCACCATTCTGTGGAAAGTGACTGTCTTCGTATTGGTGTTGGTTACATGTGTAGGTCTGTAATATGTTGCTATGTGGGCATCAACCATAACTTGAGTATTTTCTCTGCGAACAGTGGTCTGTCTGAGTTTTCCCGCAGAATGATAACACAATGTGCGTATGTTTAAACGTTCAAATGTGGTATGCGTGTTCAACAGCTTGTGGGCTGCCCTTTAAGCTGGCCAACAGGGGCACCGAAAAAGACCGACACTGAAATATCGACCCGAAGAATGGGCTTCGGTTTTGGTTGTCCCTTACCTTGCAAAAGGGCACGAAACAAGCCACCCCCATGTGAGCAGCGGCCAACACCCCAACTGGCAATTTGTTTTTTGTCCTACCTGGTTTCATGGGGTTTATATAGCCACCTTGAAAACCATGCTAGAACCAAGAGTCAGCGGCATTTCATTGCTATATTTAATTGCTTTCTTCTTTTGGAGCGGGAGGGTGCTCATTTGGTTCGTTGAGTCGGGCTTTTGCTAAGGTGGGCCCACTGAACCGATGCCTTCACCTTCGATCGAGAAGCCGCTGCCGACGCTGGAGGCCCTGAGAAGCTTCGGATCGATTGCCAATGGATCGACGTGCGAGCAGCAACTGAGGAAGTAGGGTGTGTTTGTCTTAAGGTAGGACCCCAAAAGTGGCCGGCTTTCCTGTTGGTGTTCCTTTCATTACACCGACTAAAACAGGGGTCCCCCCAAGAAAAAACACCCATGCGTCAAAATAGGGAGCCCTCGAAAATGATGGTGTTCCCTTTGGTGTCCCTTTTGAACCATCCCGAGACGGGCACCCTCAACAAAGTGGCGTCAAATGGATGGGTCGTCAAAAAATGAAACGTGCTTGGACTCTGGCGCAAACACTTCCAAAATTAAATCAGTCAATGGTCGCAGACCACCGGTGAGCTTCCTGTTTTGGAGATTTGGAGTTGGGTTTCCTTTGAATTATATCCCGAAAAGGGCTCTACACCTTTTTCGTTTGTCCCGCGGCCTGGTGCAAGGTGCCCAAAAGGAAAACGGAATTTACCCAACTCCCACTGTAGAATAGTTAAGCCAGGTCTCCAGTATAAACCATAGACACCATTGATCCTGGGTCAATCCAGGGAGCCTTTGCGTGGGAAGAGGATGCTTCCCACTACCGTCTCCCCCCTCGCTTGGTATCACAGGATCTGCAATGCTCACAATTTATCAGCCCAAGTTGGTGTGTGTGTGTGTGTGCCTGGGTTTGTAATTATATATATATATACAAAATCTGTCAGTGCCCTTTTCACCTTGGGAGGCCTCCCAAGGAGAACCACAAAGTTTCGTTGGGACCCATTGACACGCACGCCGAACATAGCGGAGCCCTTCGAAGGAGCCTTAGGTCAGCACTGCTCAATCAATGAGCTGAAAGGGACACCTAGCACCTCCCGTACCCCGGCCGTCCGCGGGGTATGATTACAGCAGTTGGTCCAATTGAGTCTTTGATGTTCGGATCCATCATATGTGGTGACGCGGCTTTCTCTGTGGATTCAAAAGTGTTGTTGGTTTAAGAGACGAAAGGAAAAGGGAAAGTACAATTTCACCAGCGTGACTGCGTTCTACTTTTTAGTCTGTCTTTAGGGGATCCCACAAAATTGTGGTGCTGTCCAAAAAGGAGCAAGGTCCACCAAAGGATCCATTTGGACAACCTGACATTTGGAGGGCGTGAGTTTCTTAAGATTAAGCAGGTGTCCAAGCATGTCCAGACGGAGACGTTTCCGCTTATCCAGAAACGCGGGTGGCAAGCGTTTCTATTTGGTTTGGCTGCCATGAGGTGAGACTGCCAGAAGAGGGGCAGAAACCCTCTAGTTACGGGGGAGGGAGCAAATTTATGATGCGCTTTTGAGCCTTTGAACTTCAAGAATCTTTGCAATAGGGGCTGGCTGATTGCCCATCGGACCGTTTTCTTCTTCTTGCCCTCCCACCAATAACAAACATGAAAGTGCACAGGCCCTCTTCCACGTTTGTTGGCAGGGCACCTCTTTCTTTCTTACATGAGGACGGTGTGTTCGCGCTAGATGTATGGTTGCATGCAGGTTAACGCAGAATTTACAGCTGGGATTGTGCCCCATGCTTGGTGTCCCCTAGTAGTTCGTAAGGAGCGTATCTCCAGAGGGAGACTGCTACCACATGTTTCCCTTTTCTGATGCCATTGGGCTCGAAGTCTCGTCGAATCATCCATTCCGTCCGGTGAGAAAGGGGCCATGGCTTTGGGGCATTTGCCTGTGCAGGTGCTGTGCACGGCCCAGGATGCCTTTCGTTTTGAGGAGGATGCGATTGAAGGTCCTGTGATGCGAATGTCGCTCCATATGCACGTCCAAATTCGGCTTCCAGAGCTGGTGCAGGCATTGAGCAAGTGGCAACAGTCCCGGGAGTCGCGGGAGTCTGGGTCCTTGGAGCCGAACAGTGGGCCCAAGGATCTCGCCGAAACCCCCAATGTCAGCGATAGCGACATGGCCAGTCTCAAAACAGATCCTGAGCCGCTGCCTTGTGAAGAGCCCCGGCGGCGGAGAACCCGGCGAGGACGCGGGGGTCAAAGAAGGGCGGCCGTCAACGACCTGCGATGTGCAGCCCTGCAATCCGTTGAGCCTCTTTCCGATGCTGTGGATGCTGTGGCGATGTCCTCAGAAGCGCGCCCTGGGTACTTAGCGGTAGCCAAAGGTGATTCGCTGCAATTCTGTGGCCCGCCCTCAAGTGAAGGCAATGTCTATGCTTGGCGAATGGGGACAGACCCTGAGAGCGGCGGCTACGTTCCGATGCACGTGTTCACCTTGCGCTGATGGAAAGAAAATAAATCGAGGGTATTGTGCATGTGCGTGTTGGTTGGGTTGGGAAGCGTAGCAGAGCAAGTTAAATCGGACCCGAAAGGCGGAAGGCAGCTTTGATTACCTGGTTTCACCCATGTTTGACACAAAGGCCCAACTCCCTTTAGTGCAAGCATTGGGGATCGCCCGAGACATGCAATTAATTGATTGTGTTTGTATTTCTTTGGAATCGATGTCCTTTGGGTTTAATGGGAACCCAAAGCCCATTGTGAGGGCTCCATGTCATACAGAGGTCAATTAGAGTCCACCTTGAATCTCTTTGTGCGAAGACCCCTTGCCAATCCCTGATCCGAAACGAAGGCATCAAAGTCGGGTGTTTCCCGCCAGACCTTTTGACCAAAGTGGAAGTATGTCTGCTCTTGTGGGCCTATCAAGAGTGAATCCCAGCTCTGAGGTGCTGGGTCCGTAGGGCTTCATTGCCAACAGCTTCTGGGCAAACGCCGGAGGGTTTGGTGCTCTGATCGTCTCCCAGGTTTCTCTTTCCGAGGCAAAGAAGCACCCGAGTGGTGTCCTTTGACATACAAATCTGGAAGTGTGTAACATATAACACACACAACCCAATATGTGAAGCAATTTGCGCACCCAACCCCAACCTAACCCCCCCCCCCAAAGAAAAAGAAAGGCAACCTCCCCCCCCCAAACAACAAAGAAAGGCACCCCCCTAAGAAAAAGAGGAAAATGGGCGACCCCTCCCCCGCCCCAAAAGAAAAATCAAGAAAGAAGAAAGCTCCCCGTCCCACTTGCGCCGACCCGACGCCTTGCATGGCGCTCCTGTCAGGCGCAGTCCAGGACGGAGGCGGGGCCGGGACGTGGCGACTGGGGGCTGGGCACGAGGAGGAGTTCGATGTGTTGAAGGGATGATTTCCTTAGGGGGAACCCCTGCACAATTTCTGAGTACAAAGTTCTGCCTTAGATGAAATCGAACTCTGTGGAGATGTCTCGGGGCAAAGTTCCATTCTGGTGTAGAGGGAAGGCATGGACGGCTGGCAGCGAAATACGTGGTACCTTTGGCCATGTCCGGCAGAAATACAAATTTGCCTAGGGTACGTGGCAGGGTGCTTGGAACAAAAAGCGGAGCCATTGCATTGCAGCAACTTGCCGGAAGGAGCCGGCGTGCCGCTTCCGAGAGTTCAATTCCGATTCCCACTCTGCCATTAAATTGATTGAGGACCTAACAAGGCTCAATCCCAACAGGAGATTCCTCAAGTTTGAGGAGTGAGTGCGAAATAGCTTTGGATGTTTCCGACCAGGAAACCGAAAGGCGGGGTAGTTTGCTTCTCTCTTTTTGTCCAGACCTATTTAACACCCGCAGCGTCTCCAGAAGTCGGCCAACGGAAACCCGAGCGAGTGAGATCTGGGTCGGCAGGTCGATCCTAGGTTTGCGGGGACGAGTTCGAATTGGGAAGTGTCCAAGAGGTTCCGGGGGAAGTTCAGGAGAACGTGAAAACTGATGCTGCGGGTGCTTGGTGCCAAATTTGTGGTGCGTCCATTAGATCAACGAATAAGCAGCTGTTCCTTTGTTCCATGCCACAAGTGAGAATAGGGTGCCGTTTCGCCCATCTTAAGTTGTTTTATGCTTCACCAAGGCCATGAGTGCCGCGACGATGGAGTCCTTTCTTCTTTGAATGGAGAATGCTCACCATTG